>JAJHZJ010000135.1:5344091-5403798 GCA_023548195.1 Bettongia penicillata ogilbyi | reverse complement strand
TTAGATAATTTCTTGGCTCCTTCCAATTCTGATCTTTGAGATGCCAAGATTCCTCTGGTTTAATTCAGCAAGCATTTATTAAGAACCTACCATATGCCAGGCACTTCGTTAGACGATAGGAAATTTTAAAAAATGTAACAGTGCCTGCCCTCAGGCATCTTACACTCTTCCAGGAAAGATACCATATACTCACAGAAGTGTATACAAAATAAATACAAGACAATTTAAATGTGCAGAAGTTTATTAGAAAAAGCTTCATGGAGGAGGTGGGAAATCAAATTCTAAGAAGCAGGCAGAAAGGTAAGGAAGGAGTGAATTCCCAGCATGGGGAGAGACAGAAATGGACTGTTGGACCTGACAAAGCCAGCCTACCTGGACCATAGTATGTATAAAAGGGAGTAATGTTTTATAAAGGGCAGCTAGATGGCACCAAGCCTGGAGTCAGGAAGACTCATTTTCCTGAATTCAAATCTAGCCTCAGACATTTACTAGCTGTGGGACCCTGGGCAAGTCACTTAATCTGCTTGCCTCATTTTCCTCATCTATAAAATGAGAAGGAAGTGGCAACTACTCCAGTGCCAAGAAAACCCCAAATGGGGTCATGAAGAGTCACACATAACTGAAAATGATTGAAAAACAGCTATGCTGGAAAAATTGGAAAATGAAGTTAGAAAGATAGGTTGGAGCCATGTTTAATATACAGGGTGTCCCCAGATTCTTAGTGTAGTTCTAATTGAATAGCTGAAAACTGTCCTAAGCTAAAGGCTTTAAATTGCATTAAGACTTTAGGGACACCCTGTTTATGTATGTGTTGCAATTTCTGAAAGCACTCTGATTATCTATTGTTATTGTTGTTTGAACTGAAAGGGCCTTTCCAGAGCATCCTGGCTGAGCAGATCAGATACCATGTTAATGAGCACATTTTCAGGCTAGTTCCCCAGGGGTAGGATCAAATAGTCTGAGAAGATTTCCTTTTAGGGAGTAATCTCTTAAAACCGGCAGTGTGCAAAATTGTCTTCTCTGTTAGCACTCTCCCACAAGAATCTGGTCTTCAATTCTTAATGCCTGGCGTCTGTTTGCATTTAGAAAATTATGAATTGCTTCATGGTTCTGTTTGATAAATTGTCCTTGGACCTGTTAGAATTCCCTAGTCAAACACTCAGTATTTACCCAGTTGAATTCCCTTTAGGTTCTGTCCAAGTTGGAAGGAGTTGCCAGTTTTGTAAACCCTTCTCCCATCAAGAAATGGACCAGAAGTTAGTCATCCAAACAACTACAGGAAAGCTAACAAAACAGTTTGGAGGCCAGTTAGAGTTCACCAGAGGACTCAGCAATAGCTAGGACAGCATCTAAGGGGTTGTGCTATACCAAACTGGTGTTCTGTGTGAAGCTGTGTGAACACAGCTATTCTGGTTAACTATTCTGCATCTCACTCAATAGAATGTGAACTCTTTGAGGTTAGGGAATGGTTTGTATCCCAACCCCTAACCTTGTATCTGATATGTAGTTGTGGCACCTCCCCCCTGCCAAAGTAGGATGACAACACTGGACCTTCCCTACCTGTCTGGCCTTGAGAGGATGGTCATTGGTGCATAGCTTCCCTTCCTAGTGAATGAGTCTACTTAGGAGATAGAGATCAACAGGTCACTTGGGGAGCATAGAATTAGAACCAAGGGCGTTGGCTACTATTAGGGATAGTTGAATCAAGTGAGGGTAATCTCAAGTCTGGGAATATTTTGGTCTAAAAAAACAGAACTATTCACCTAGAATTAGGGCATCCTTTCTCCCAAGGAAGGGAGTTGGAGAAATACCAAGAAGATCTTCATGTCCGATGTTCCCTTTCCTTAACTCTGGCAGACTGCTCCCTTGTTTGCATTTATCATACCATTCCCAGCTTCATTGCAACAGGCTTTTCTAATGAGTTATAAGCCCCAACTTTACTAATTATTGCTCATTGATTACATTTGAGGTTGACTGTTTCCTGAAGCAAGGATTTGTGGGATCCTTAACTTTATAAGGACTCTACTTTTAAATGCCTAGGGTCATAAGGACAGAGTAGAATGAGACATTTTTGGGAAGGCTTTCATTCAGATAGTCTCAAGAAGTGCGGTGGGAGACCCTGGCCCTTTTAGGCTAAGGTCTTTTCAGGTATAGTGTTGCCCATGCAGTGAATAGGACTCTTTAAGAAGTGAGTCAAGGGATGGCTCCTTTAGTCATCCTGATGAATATCAGGCCACTGGACCCAGATGGCTCTGGAGGAAAAGGTGAGACTGGTAACCTTGCACAGCCCTTCCTCACTCAACCCAGTCAACTGCACGTCATGTCATCATCTCCCTGATGTCATGGTCCTCTTTGAGAATGAAGAACAAACACAACCATCTCAAGAAGTGGCATTTTATGACCTGGACCCTAAATTTTAGTTTTTGTCTAATGTTTGAGAATAGAAAGAATGTTGAACTGATCCACAGGGCTGTCAGTTGAAGCACCCATTTCATGTCAGTGGCACTGTGGTAGTGTTGCTTGATTACTGAACCCAGAACAAAAGGCAAAAAGTAGGAAGGGCAAAGGAATGCAAGCAAGATGGCCAGGATGGATGTCTGGGTGGGAGGTAGGGATGGTCTGATGGTCTAGGGCTAGCTGAATATGGCAGTCTAGTTGAATTTGCTCTCACTCACCAATCAAAACAGCTAAACTCAGGACAGAGGCTCCAAACCTGAGTGAATTAACACCCCCAAGGACAGGGGTATATTTTTTCCTGGTAGCCCAAAGATAGTTAGTAGGTAAAGAGTATCAGGACAGATGGCAAGATAGCCATGGTGGGTTTACCCTCAAATATCATGCTGAATTTTATAAGGTTAGTACTCTGTTGCACCAAAGTCATCCTCTGATGCCTCATCACGGTATGAAAATGACCCTGGAGTCTACGGCAACAGAGCATGACCTCTGGCAAATCCTACCAAACCTACCATCAATCAACCAGTATTTATCAACTGCCCACCATGTGCCAAGAACCCAGGATACAAAGACACAAATCAAGTCATTGCTGCCTTTAGGGAGCTTAGGTTCTGGTGTGGGGAGCAACATATACATAAATAAATTGACATATAATAGATACAAAATAAATTGGGGAAGAGTCTGAGGGACTTCAGGAAGGATCTGGTGACAGATTACATGACTGTCATCTAAAGAACCTTCTAAGGTCACAAGCAAGTTGATCTACTGGGTCAACTCATGAAGTATCTGATAGGATTCTGACATAAAAGGGTCCCGGTCTGTAGAAGTGGAGGGAATGTTTACACCAATAAAAACATGAAATGTTGAATGAAATCATGGAGTACTGAAGGATGCATAGGCATTCTCCCACGTACCAGGCCCTCAGTCATTGTGAATAGATTCCAGGTTCTGCTGGTTTGGAAACTAGGGGAAGGGGGAAAGAGAAGAAAATCTTACAGGAGAGGAGAAAGAAAGAACAACCCACAAGCTTTCACAGACACTTTCCTCCCCAGCAAATTGCAATTGCCCGGGAAGGAGATCTACTGACCAAGGAGCGACTGTGTTGTGGACTGTCCATGTTTGAGGTCATCCTGACACGCATCCGGAGCTACCTCCAGGATCCCATATGGCGAGGCCCTCCCCCTACCAATGGTGTCATGCATGTGGACGAGTGTGTGGAGTTTCACCGTCTCTGGAGCGCCATGCAATTTGTATACTGTATCCCAGTGGGGACCAATGAATTTACAGCTGAGTGAGTGACTGGGGAGGTGTGGGGCAGAAGCCACCCACCTCTAAAGTTTCCCTGCTAGGTATTTAGTGATTCACTCTTAGAGATCTCAATGCGGGGGAAGGCGGGAGAAATACAAGACAAGGAAAATTAAGAAGCATTGCCATCAAGGAGTTTATAGTCTATTGGAAAGATAAAACTATACATATAGAAACTGAGCAAACCCACAAAGTAGGCAGAATAAGATGATGTATCATAAAGACATTCATTATTCAATATAAACAGCAAATACAAAAAAAATCAGGGGAAAATCCATGTTCAGGTGGTGTCACTAGAAGATGTTACTTAGGAGAGAAAGAACTGGAACTAAACCTCAAAGAATGAATAAAATTTGGAGTGGAAGAGAGGAGGAGGGAAGGCATTCTGGAAGAAAGAAATAGGGAGGGCAAAGGTATGGAAGTTGGAAGAAGCAGGGGGAAAGAGAGGATACTAGCCTGGCTGGAGTCAAGGGCTTATTTAGTGAGAGCTATGTCAGTCAGTCAGTCAACTAGCAGTTATAGGTAATATGGGTTAAGTTGTGCCGAGCCAAATTTGAAAGCCAAGAGCAGAAGTTCAGATTTGATCTGAGAGGGAATAAGCAGCTATTCTGGGTTTCTTAGTGGGATTTCCAAGTTCTTCAGTTGTGCCTGGAGTCAGGAAGACCTGAGTTCAAATCCCACATCAGACACTTCCTAGCTGTGTGACCCTGGGCAAGTCAGTTAACCTTTCTTTGCCCCTGTTGCCTCAGCTGCAAAATGGGGATAATAACTGCACCTGCCTCCCAGGGTTCTGAGAATCAAAAGAGATAATAATTGTAAAGCACTTAGGACAGTATCTGCCACATAGTAAGAGCTATATAAATGTTAACTCTCTTTAAGATGGTTATTATTTTTAATGCTATTAATAATAATAACCTGATGCCTATTAACTCATAGGATCATTGATATAGAACTTGGAAGCACTTTAGAAGTCATTGAGTCCAACTTCCTTATTTTACATATGAGGAAAAGCAAGACACAGAAAGGTCAAGTGACTTACCAAAGGGCACACAGCTAGAAAGTGTCAACATGGAATTTGAATTCAGGCCTTTTTGACCCAGATCCAATGCACTATCCATTATATTGTGCATCTCATCCCCAAATCCCATTGACAAGATAAGCTCCTTCATACTCACCTACCTGCAGGCAGGGGGTTATAAAAATAAAGGATAATCAAGGATATCCGGGACCGGGCTGCCAGCCAGGCATTTAGGAGGCTCCCTTCATTCCAGGCCTCTGCTTTCTTCCCTCCCAGGCAGTGCTTTGGAGATGGCTTGAACTGGGCTGGCTGCTCAGTCATCGTCCTCCTCGGACAGCAGCGACGGTTTGATTTGTTTGACTTCTGTTACCATCTACTGAAGGTGCAGAGGCAGGATGGAAAGGATGAGATCATAAAAAATGTGGTAAGTGGAATGGGGTGGGTGGCGAGTGGGGGTCTGAGGGAGAATGTAGAGACAGAGTGCCCGAGAACAAGAAGACACAGCATTAAAAATTAAAACGAGACAAAATGAAAAGAATTGGTCTGTTCTGACAAATGGAGACATGGAGAACTGAGCTGGGTGAGGAATTGTTAGTGTGAATCCTGTGAGCCTGGAGCTCCTAAGACAAGTGGAATGAGTCAGGTCACTTCACAGGGCAGGGAAGCAATATAGCTTCCTCCCCTCCCATCGCCTTTTCTTTATTTTTTTTTTTGAGGTTTTTGTAATATATCCACACAAATACATACACATATATATATGTATATACATGTATATAGATATATGTTATATATATAATTCCCCCCAATTACATGTTAAAAAAATTTTTTAAGTTTTGGGTTCCAAATCCTATCACTCCCTCCCTCCCTTCCCACCTCCCTCTTTGAGACAGTAAGTAATCAGATATACATGTGCAATCATGTACACCATTTCTATATTAGTCATTTAGTACAAGAAAACTTGAATAAAAAAAGTAAAAAATAACATGCTTCAGTCTGTGTTCACATAATATCAGTTCTTTCTCTGGGGGCTGATAGCATGCTTCATCATTAGTCCTTTGGGATTGTCTTGGATCACTGTATGGCTGAGAATATCTGGTTGGGTTTTACTAAGACAAGGTTACAGGAGTAGGAACCTGGACACTTTCTAGCTGTGTGACCCTTGGCGAGTAACTTTTCTGTGCCTCTGGTGCCTTCCCTTACCTCTGTGTTCTCTTTCTCTGTCCATCCTTGTGTTTCCCACCCTCCACTCACCATCTTTACTACAGCCCTTGAAGAAGATGGCTGACAGAATCCGCAAATACCAGATCCTAAACAATGAGGTCTTCGCGATCTTGAACAAATATATGAAGTCAGTAGAGACGGACAGTACCACCGTGGAGCACGTACGCTGCTTCCAGCCGCCCATCCATCAATCCTTGGCTACCACTTGCTAAGTGCAAAGGTTCCCTAATAAGAGCCTATCAGGAGGTGGAGGGGAGGGACCGCCTCCAGACTGTGTCAGGGATGGCTAAGGAAACTGGCGACCTGTGGGCTGGACATGAACTGAACCAGATACCCTAAGCACACCTTGACCCAAGCTGAGAGCTGGGCCTGTGCATGCTCTTCCATGACATCTCTGTGGTTGGTTTCTCTCATAGCTTAAAAAAGGAAAAAAAAGGCACACAAAAACGGCAGTGTGTGCTTTTCTTTCCTCAGTTTCTTCTTTGTTGATACTAAGAATTCATTGTTTGACCCTTTGGCATTCCCACAGCCTCCAGCTCCCCCTACCGCACGACTATGGCTGCTCCTTAAGGCCTTTCATCTTGTGCTCACCTCTGCAAACATAGCCATCTATGACCTCGTGCTGATATCTGCAGGCTTCAAGTGGGGAGGAAATTTCCAGTGCCCATGGTCCTCTGGAGAAGCAATACCGATCAAAGCTTGGAACCAGGGGCAAGCGGTGCCCTCCTGCCTAAAGGCACATGTCTTGGTCAGGCCCCAGCGTTTCAGCATAGCCCACAACCCTCACCCGGCCCATTCTCCTCTCTGGTACCTGTCTCCTCCTGCTCCTCTGAACCACATTGGACTCCAGGGACTTCAGCCCCAAGAGCACTCAAGGACTGAACAGCTGTCCAAGGGCTATCGGGCAACGCCCATCCACATGCAGTACATGAGCTTTCTTAGTGGTGGTTTCCTGCTGGAGATGGTGCTTGCTCTTGCTTTTTTCTGACTCTAAAAGAAAATTAGTAATCCTCCCCACCCCACCCAACTACTACTGCCCTCCAGGAGGGAACTTATAATTTCATCCATGCCTGCAGCACATGGAATAGTACCAGAGTTAGGACAAACAGCAAAGGATGCATTACTAGGATGCAGTACTCCTGAAGCATACATGATCTTTCCATCCTCAAATCAAAAAAAAAAAAATCGCTTTTAGCACAGGGAGCTTTTCCAGTCTTCTCCGTGGTTTGTTGCCAAGATAGGAAACTGAGATGCTCAACAACAGTCCATTCCTGTAAATTCCTGGGGGCTGGGTACAAAGGACAGCTCTGATCAAAGGAGGAAGCATGGTACAGTCAGAAGAGCAGTGACTCTATAGTCAGATGTCCTGAGTTCAAATACCACTTCTGATGCTTACTTACTACCTATGTGACCTTTCGTAAATCATGTAATCTCCTTGGTCATTAGTTTCTATCTATAAAATGAGAAGATCAGACTAAATGGGCTCTAAGGTCCTTTCCTGCTCTAAATCTACACTCTCATGAAATCTCAGTAAATATCAGGGAGGAATCATTTCATTTACAGTCAGATAGAGTCTGTTGTGAGGAGAAGTAGGGTAGGGAAGGAAGTGGTTAATGAGCACTTGTTAAATTTAGGGGCATGAAATCTGTCTCACAAATGCTTCCATTCACTCCCAGTTTCCCACTTAAACCATTCAAAAATTCCACCTGCCTATAGAATGATAAATGACTTTCACGTAGGATATAGGAATCCCTTTTCTAATGGAAATGTCAGACATGCATTGAGGTAAATGTCCCATGGAGGGGGCTCTTTTTCTCTCTCTTCACAGGGTGCTTTGGCCATGGGCAGCTGACAACATTTAAAGTGCCTCTTTGAGTAGTCTGTGCCCTATAAGAAATGAAATTCAAAGGGGAAGCTCTGAAAGAGGGTTCTTGCCAATCATCTGGGCCAATTTTGCTTCAAGGAAAGATAGGAGAAGAGAGACTTGAAGCTAATTGAATACATTCATGCCCGGAGTAAGGAAAGGGGGAACAGGAGCCTCCTATGAGAGAATTCCTAAGAGGCACTACTCTGCACCTGAGTTCTGTGACCCTCCTGCCAGGGCAGTATCTCTAATCTGTTGGGAAGAGCTGTGGGCAAGAAAGGAAGATAAGAGGCAGTGTGGCACAATAGAAATAACACTGGATTTTGAGTTGGAGGACCTAGATTCAAATCCTGGCCCTGCCACTTCCTACCTGTGTGTCCATGGACAAGTCAATTAACCTCTCTGGGCCTACATTTTCTGAGGGGATTGGACTACATGGCTTCTGAGGTCCCTTTCAGACCTAGGATGTTGTGAGTTATCCCAGGGGCTGATTATCAACAGGTAAAAGCTTGGAATTCTCTCATGGAGAGAACCACTGCTTCCTTTTCCACATCCAGCCAGAGGTGCTTCCTAAGGTCGTAGAGGGTCAGATTCATTAGTAGTCAGATGTCAAGATCCTCACTACTTATTGCTAATGAAGTTACCAGAAGAGCCACAAATCCTAGGTCTATTAAATCAGATGACACTGTGTAGTTGGTCAGATTCTTCCTGGGAAGAACAGCTATTGACCTATCAGGATCTCTCAAGCTGCTCTTAAGTTAATGAGTTCATCCTTAATACTTGATTTGCCACGTTTAATCCAGGGTTTCTAAGTGAGGTGGGGTGCTACTCCAGCAGTCATATATCAACCCTAGTGTGGCCCTCTAGCAAAGCCACATTCTCCATGTGAGCCCTGCCTCCACGGCCATTAGAAGGGCACAGGACGCTTTGCCATTCCACCATCTTGGATGGTGGTTTTCAATCAAAATGTAGTCCTGGTAGCTCAAAGAAGACACCTAGGTCCTCTTATGATCCCAGGTGAGTTAGATTGAAGCTCAACATCCATTGCAAATATCGGTCAATTCCAGAATTTAGTCTTTAGACTCTAGGAAGATGATGTTGATCAGTAATTCAACACGCTCTACATGGCCATAGTTGTCTGAGAGTAGGCTAATCAGATTGCTGATCTAATACTCCCCTTCCCCACACGGAAACAGATAGCCCTATCTCAGGTTTGAAGTTACTTTACTTTATAAGGTATGGTTTTACCTGGGAATGGTTAATTCTTCACAGGCCTGTCCTACATGATGTAGAAAGATGACACCACCTCAAAAAATCCCCACTTCAAATTCCTTCCCAAAATTAACATTCTTAACTCCTGCAGCAGAAAAGTCAGATCTGAAGCCTTTGGAAATTTGTGAATTTGTGGTATTTTTTTCATTCTATTTTCTAGCAGCACTTCTCTATGGATACTAAACATAAAAGTCCAATATCTCTGTGACCTCCTTCCCTGCTCCCTCCTTCCCACCTCACCCCCCAGTATTATTGGCCCAGCTTAATTGATGTGTGTCCAAAAACCAGAAAAAACTTGGTTTTTAAGAGTTTAAAACAAAATCTGTTTGCAGAAATTGTCAATGTACCATATTTGTATTAAGAGTCTTTGGGGTTTTTTTGTACAATGAATTCACATTTATTTATGGTGAGTTATATTTACGCTAGTGATAAAATCATGGTGTTAAATTCTTACATCATATTTGCTATGCAGCCGAAGAAGATATTTTGGTTTGTATTTTGGGGGATATTTGTGTTGAGTTGATAGATGTTTCCATCTCCATTAAAACTGCTTCTAAACTGGTTAAACCAGCACCACAGTCTCCTCTCCAAACTTTGTCATCTTCAGGTCTGTGGGAGGCTCCTGAGAATGGCTCATTGAAAGGAGTAGCTTAAAAAGTTGTGAATGACCAATTTGGGGTGGGAGATGATAAACAAAGACCAGGAGAAGCTGTACGGCCTGATCTTCTGGCATAGCCAGCTTACTCTCTGTGGTGTAGTGTATACTCACTGTCTGTACAGTACATATCCATACAGAGCCCAAAAGAAGTTGGGCCCTGCTGCCACTGGTTGGAAGAAGGGAATGTTGCAAAATAGAAATGACTATATAGGAGTCCTCGTTTTCCCAAGCTGTGTGACCTTGGCCAAGTCCTTTTTAGGGTTACAAGCCAACTCTGGACAGCTTAGCCAATATTTTAATCATGAAAATTAGTTGCCAGCAGGGGTCTATGACCAATCCTAGTATTCCTTAATATTTGGGTTCTATCATCACCTAAACAGTTCACCAAACTGAATAGGATTTGAAAAGGGAGGGAGCGAGGGGTGTCTTGGTAGTGATCACAAAGTCAGGTGAAAGAGGACCCATTCTTACTGATGTATCAGTTACAGCTTTTATTTTAGTCTTGATTTTGGTAAATCTAGTAACTTTGCTTCTTTGGACCCCGGCTTCCTCATCTATGACATGAACAGGTTGGACTAGATGACTTGGAAAGCCTCCCCCAGCCCCCAACATCTCATGAAATGAATTGATTAATCAGTTGCATCACAAAATGTCAAAGTTGGAGCCTCAAAGGTCATTGAGTCCAATCCCATAATTGAATAACAATCTTCTACACAATATGCTCAAGGAGTAATCATCCAGCCTCTAGTGAAGAACATCTTCTCCCGCCCTTCAACACTGCCCTCCACCATTTTAAGTCCGGAAGACCTGAGTTCGCATGTGACCTCAGACATTTACTACCTGTGTGACCCTGGGCAAGTCACATAACCTGTTTGCCTCAGTTTTCTCATCTGTAAGATGAGCTGGTGCAGAAAATGACAAACCACTCCAGTATCCTTACCAAAAAAAAATCCCAAATAGGGTTATTAAGAGTCAGACGCCACTGAACAACAAATTGTAAGGACATTTTCCCAGATACCAAATCTAAATCTGTTTCTTTACAGTTTTTACCCATTGTTCCTAATTCTGCCTTTTGGGACCAAGCACAGTACATCTTACCTCTCTTCCACAGGACAAGATTTTTTCTAGGGATACAAAGAAAAGCAAAAATAATCCCTGCTCTCAAGGGGGTCGCAGACTGTTAGGGGACATAACATGCAAGCAACTATGTCTACAAACAATCTATATACAAGGAGTGCGCTGGAACCAGCTCAAACTGAGAGCCAGTTGTTAAATATTCTTTTTTTAATTTTTAATAGTATTTAATTTTTTTCCAATTACATGTAAAGATAATTTCCAATATTCATTTTTGTAAGATTTTGAGTTCCAAATTTTTTTCTCTCCCTCTCCAAGACAGCAAGCAATCTGATATAGATTATATGTGCACAATTATGTTAAACATATTTCCACATTAATCATGTTGTGAAAAAAGAATCAGAACAAAAGGAAAAGACTACAAGAAAGAAATGAATTGTTAAATTTTTGTTGTGAGCATTTGCACCTTAGAAACACTCCAAATCCCTGTTTGGTTTGGTTTGCGGATTATCTAGATTTAAGAAAGTCATGGAAAAAATGTTAATGATGTAGGTTAAACTTAAGTGTGTAACTCATGCTTTCTTCCACCCTCACCCCCATCCCCAGCCTCAGCCAGTTGTTAAACATTTACCATCTCATCACTGTCTATACAAGATCATTTGGAGATAATCTCCGAGGGAAGCACTAGGAGGTGCTGGAAGAGGCTTTTTGCAGAAAGTGTCTCTTTTGAGTCTTCCCAAAATAGAATTAAAAAGTGTACCAAAATTTTGGGTATCCCCTGTAAAAACAACTTGAGAACAGAGACTTTGGGGTCTTTTTCTCCTTTGTATTTCTAGCACCTAGCACAGTGCTTGGCACATAATAGGTGCTTAATTAATGCTTGCTAACTGACAGTATGATAATTGGTGTCATGAGAGGAGAAAGTGAGGCTGGTGACTGCACTCTTTCCCTCACTTAAATCTAACTCACTCACTTGTCATGGCATTGCCTCCCTGATATCTTGGTCCTCTTCAAGAATGAAAGACAAACAACAGCCTCTGTGAGTAGTAGGAGCTGCCCAGTGGGGACCAAACTGGAACTGGCCAGTTGGCAGTTGGGCAATGACTTTTTCTTTTCTTTTCTTTCTTTCTTTCTTTCTTTCTTTCTTTCTTTCTTTCTTTCTTTCTTTCTTTCTTTCTTTCTTTCTTTCTTTCTTTCTTTCTTTTCTTTTCTTTCTTTCTTTCTTTCTTTCTTTCTTTCTTTCTTTCCTTCTTTCCTTCTTTCCTTCCTTCTTTCCTTCTTCCTTTCTTCCTTTCTTTCTTTCCCTTCTCTCCATCCACATAAGGTATCATACCCTGACATGCAGGTGCTTTACCCAAAGGGAATATAAATTTTTGTCTTTGAAACTTTTTTTTCTTTCTTAAAGACTAGCCTTAACCCCAAATCACTTTGGCTAACAATAGGTCCCAGGCCAAGCTGTACTTGGTCCTTGTTTGGGCCCTGGTTTACTAAGAATGATTGTCAATAACAACTGCTTCTATTTTGGCCAGAAACCCTGAGGATCTTCCCCTATCATATCAATTTTTCTCTGCCTCTGCTCTTATTAAGCCTTTATCGCTGAAAGGGCATTGCCTCTGTCGTAGTAAGACTTCTTAAAGACTTGGCTTGAGAAGGCCATCCTGGGCCATCTCCAGTCTTTCTTATCTGTATCTCACCACTGGACCCAGATGGCTTTAGAGGAGGAAGAGACTGGTGACCTTGCACTGCACTCCTTCACTTAAATTCAATTCACTTTTACGTCATGGCATCACCTCCCTGATGATATGATTTGAGAATGAAGGTTGGTGTCACTAAATGGTTAATGCTAAGCTAGTGGCTCCTGTGGGCCTGGCTGGCCCCACCTGGGGGCTCTCAGGACAAAAGACAGTGTTCTTTTTTGCCTTTCACCCCACTTCAGCCCTAAGTTATTAATTGAGAAGACAGTGGACCAGAAACGGGAAGACAAATATTTTCTTGCAAGTGGAAACCAATTCTCCCTATCAAAATACTATGACTAAGCTCTTAGGGCAGAGAGTGATAGTAAAGGCTGTTTTTCCCTCTGGCATTTCTGGGACAGCATCACTCTGATTCTTTGTTACTGGCACTATCAGGGCTGGCCTTAAATGGAGCAGAGCAAATAATCAAGTTCCAATATCATTTCAAAGTCAAGAGCTTGTCTCAAATGCCTAGATGGATGTAGGGGATACCAAGAAAAAATAAAACACACCCCCTGCCCTCAAAGAACTTACTGTCTAATTCCACAAGATAGATAAGAAAATATAAAGTAAATTACATGGAGTGTGCAGGGAGTGGGGGGCAGGGGGGAGATTGGAGGTGAAGGAGGAGGACCTGGATAAAAGTTATCACAGCAGAATTCCTGCACTGCTCAAACTGGATACTTTATGTGACAGTGTTTGCTAAAGTCTTAAGGCATACCTTGACCACCTAAACAAATCAATAATTGGTGCATTATTAAAACACACCCTGGGAGATTTAGTATGGAAGGTCCTAAAAACCCTGCCATCTTCATGTCTCTTGGGAGGCATTTCATGGAGTAGAGAGACTCAGACTACAAGTAAGGACCCCAACTCAGTGTGCTGATCTGTGAGCCTGTGTAAAGACCCCTATTCCCCAGGAATAACTACCCCAATCACTTGTTACAAAGTCCAATATTCTCAACACTGGAATCCCTCGTTTGGACTGAGGAAAAAGGAGTTCCTTGCTATTTTGCCTGACCCTTTTTTTTCATTCTTTTTTCTCTGTCAAAGAAAATGATCTCTGCCCTGGAAAATACAAAACAAATATGATGAACAGGCAACTGGTCCTGAAGATAGATAACAAAACTCTGCTAGGCAGTGGTAATGTCAAAAGGAGAAACACAGAGTTCCCCTTCTCCTTTATTTGCTGCCTATCTAAAAGGAGAAACGCAGCTGGATGGTGTGGTGGACAGAGTGCCTGGAGTTAAGAGGACCTGAGTTCAAACCCAGCCTCAGATGCTGACTAGCTATATGATTGAGCCTAGACAAGTCACTTCACTCTGTTCATCTCAGTTTCCTCATCTGTGAAATGAGCTAGAGAAGGAAATGGCAAACCACTCCAGTATCTTTGGCAAGAAAACTTTAAATGAGGTCACAGAGTCAGACAGTACTACAACAACATCTAACATTGGAGATAAGCCGCATACATGTTAGGATGTTATCCAGGGAGTTCCTGATCATTTTAATGAGTTTCTCCCAGTCAATTTGAGGTGACAATGAACTTTGTTTGGAGGCATCTCATCTGAAGGTCACATCCCTATAGAGAGGCTGAGTATGACCACTGGTCCCTTTCTGAGAGGACATCAGGAAGTTTCTGATGACTGGCTTCCTGGGACAGGACTGTGCAGCCGTTTGCAGTTCCTGAGAGAAAGCGATCACAACTTAACAACTTTTCACTCCCTCTCACACACCTAAATGCAGGTCTGCTTCTCTTTGCTCTAGATCACCCAAAAGGAAGCACCTGAGAGAATGAGCTGCTCTGTCAGCTCACTTTTATAAAGACAGGCAGCTTCCCTAAGCGGATCCCATTCTCCTGAGTCTAAGTCGGTCAGTGAAAGAAAGGTTCCTGGTAACCTCATCAAAATAAAGGGAGAAGGGACACCCCTGATCAGCTACGGGAGGACTCTTGGTCATCAGTGATAATCAGGACAGCCAGGAGCAGCGAGATCAAGGAAAAGATAGGGAAGCACTTGGCCTTAGAGTCCCATAATGTTGGACCCCAGAGAGGACCCTAACCTTCACAGAAAAGGTCACTATTCAGAAGTCCTGGTAGCAGAAACTCAGATAAAGCCTAGTAAATAGGAACTAATAGAAGAAATACTGTAAGAGTGATATTGAAGAAGATGGAGGTTCTTGTCTTCCTAGGGATCCTTACCGACATCTTTTCTTTCTTCTCCATCTTCCTTCATCTTCCTCCTCTTCTTCCTCTACAAAGCTATTGATATGCTCCAGGGAGACTCTGGTCAGATGACCAAAATCCTAGACCCTGAAGACTCCAAAGCCTGGAGTAGGGGAGCCTGAATCTAGACCCGAAGGAGCTCAGAGTTGGGGAGCCTGAAGAACATCAGGAAGAAAGGAAGCCTGGGGCTGGGATGCTAGGAAGGAGGGGCTGGAGAGTGATTTCTTTCCCCTCATCCCTATCTTGGAGCCATCTCAAGCTTCAATTTCCAGGTATGAAGCAGATAAACTTTCATAGATGGAATCAGAAGTGAGACGTTATGAAATCCGAGGGACATGTCATCTCTAACTTTCTTCCAATGGGCCCGTGCCCATGTGACTTACTTTAATATTCATATACTCCTGAGATTCAGAGCTGGAAGGGACCTTATTTGAACCATCAAGTAAAATTCCTTCTTTGGGGAAACAGAGAAAAAGAGACAGACAAAGAGACAGAAACAGAGACATAGAGACAGAGACAGACAGACTGATTTGATCCAGGTCACACAGATAATGAGGAAAGCTGGGATATGAACCCAGGTCCTCTTACTCCAAATACAGTACTTTCTCAGATCTTGCCTACAAATCACATGAACTTGAGCCATGACCTGTCCTGTTCTTTCTACTGTCAAATTCCCTGGAATTTTCAAAATATTTGGTAAAGCCAAGAGAAGAAAGGCTATTCTTTTTATGGAAAATTAGGACATTTGATGTGACTTCCCACTTAATTCAATCAGTTCACAAAAACCACACTCATCAGTAATGAGGTAAAATCTGTATCTTTCTCCCTTCCAGAGACTTCACACTGAAATTTTTGATGTGAAAATGCCATGAATCAGGGCAGTTTTAAAAGCCTGTCCTGCTCCATCCTCTCCTGTTTACCTCTCCTGTCAAGAACCCAGACCTGGGAGTGTGGCTAATAGAAGGTGAAAGCAGGAGGATTAGGAGGCTGACTTCAGACAAACCAGCATTGGCTCAGCATTAAAAATACACCTCACTTTGACATGATATCATAGAACCAGAGCTAGAAAGTGAAAGGGAATACCCAGAAGACCATGGATTCAGATCTTTTTCCAGTGGTAAAGACGGGTTTGCACCAAACCATTCACGCCTTCTTGCTTTGATTCCCTGTAGACCAGTAGTAAATATTTGTGAAATCACCACCTGGGCTTAGAAGGTAGCAGTTTATAGAAACGGGATCTCTCTCTGCCCTCAGAGGATCATAGATTTAAAGCTGGAAGGTCACCTAATCCAGTTCTATCATTTTACAGATAAGGAAACTGAAACTCAGAGAGGTTAAGGGAATTACCCAAGGTCACACAGATAATAAAGTGTCCCAGCCCCTGCACCCCAAATACAGGATTCTAGAAACAGGTTTTGGAAAGTGTTTAGGATCAAGCAGCCGGATGAATAAGAAATAGGAGGCATGGAAGGATTTGTGTTTGCTTTTTAATGTTATGTCATTCCTGGGGGCGGGGGGGCAGCAAACAGAGGATAGGTGGTATCCATAAAACTAATGCCAACAACTCCTTTTTAAACATTTTATTGATCCTTTTTTTATACCACAAACATTTTCCAGTATCTCTCCCCAACAGACACCCCTCCAAAATCCTTTTTTAAAAATGGTATTTTATTTTTTCAGTTACATATAAGGACAATTTTTAACATTCATTTTTATAAGATTTTCAGTTTCAAATTGTTCTCCCCCTTTCCTTCCTGCCTAAGATAGTAACTGATTTGATATAGGTTGTACATGTGCAATCATGTAAAACATATTTCCATATTAGTCATGTTGCAAAAGAAGAAATAGAACAAAAGGGAAGAACTAAGAAAAAAGCAAAGACTGTGAAAATAGTATGCTTCTATCCACATTCTTTCTCTGGGTGTGAATAGCATCTTCCATCCTGAGTCTTTTGGAATTGTTTTGGATCATTATATGGCCGAGTAGAGCTAACTCTATAATAGCTGATCGTCGCACAACGTTGCTGTTTCTGTGTACATTGTTCCTCTGGTTCTGCTCATTTCACTCCCCATTGGTTCTTGTAA
Source organism: Bettongia penicillata ogilbyi (assembly GCA_023548195.1). Lineage (NCBI taxonomy): Eukaryota > Metazoa > Chordata > Mammalia > Diprotodontia > Potoroidae > Bettongia > Bettongia penicillata. Next base: position 5,386,894 of record JAJHZJ010000135.1, on the reverse strand, counting down.
ATCTTTCCAGAAACCTCAGCCTTCTTACAAAGAAAGCCAGTTAAGTAAAATCAATCAGCAAGGAAATCATATCTGACAGTATATTGACATTCAGGAACTATATGTGTGTGTGTGTGTGTGTGTGTGTGTGTGTGTGTGTGTGTGTGTGTGTGTGGAACTCTGTCTCTCGGCCAAGAGAAAGGGGTGTGTTTCATCCTCTATTCTGTGGAACCAATATTAATCACTGAAAATAATCTGAATTTAGCTACATTTTAATGCTGTTTTTAATTTGCATTATTATCACCTTTATATATAGTTCTTCTGGCTCGGTTATCTTCATTACATCAGTTTATATTAATCCTCCTCTGTTTCTTATATAAGGGTAGCTAGGTGGCACAATGGATAGCAAGCTAGGCCTGGAGTCAGGAGGACCAGAGTTCAAATCCAGCCTCAGACATTTACTAGTTGCGTGACCCTGGGCAAGTCACTTAACCCTGTTTGTCTTCATTCCTCATCTGTAAAATGAACTGGAGAAGGAAATGGCAAAGCACTCCAGTCTCTCTGCCAAGAAAACCCCAAATGGGGTCAGGAAGAGTCAGACACAACTGGACAACAACGTAATTTCTTGCATATTGAGTGCTCTAGCTTCATTCCTCCAAAGAAAGGCTGGACACATTTCCCCCTCAGGGTTCTAGGGGTAGCATAGAGGGATTGAGATGTCTTTCTCTAATGCTATTAGCTTCAGGCCCTTTTCTGATCCATTCTCCCACTGTTAGTTACCAATGAACAACAACCCACTTTCCAATACCTATTAGGAACTCAGGAATGAAGAAATGCCAGGTTAGAATTGGGATATTTATTTCAAAAATATAGCAAAAACAGAAAGACAAACACTAACTCCCCCCATATCAGTGGGGCATACTGATACCATTTTGTTCTCTTGGGAGAATGGGCTCAGACTATATGCAGTTTCTACAAAGCATTGGTCTCGCAAGTTCCCATTTAACAGAACGTCATTGCTGGATGACTACCCATCTCGATGACTGGAGGATGCTCAAAGGATCGATCACTTCTTGCACTTGAATGCTAGAATAACTGACTACAAAATCCAGTCTGGAATTTGCTCCTGGACCTTCTTGTGGCTCACAGTCCTGACACTTGGAAACTCATAAGGTTTGAGTCAACTTCTCCTTCACCTAAAATGAAAGGACAAATGCTGAGGCAACGGATCAAAGCCTGTATTTATGGACCACACATCAGCCTCAAATGAGAAAGATGTGAGATCTCTCCCCTTACAACACTGTTTCTTTTCTTGGTAGCTCAATGAATAAAGTACCAGGTTTGGAGTCAGGAAGACCTGAGTTCAAATTTGGCCCGACATTTGTTAGCTGTGGGATTCTGAGCAGGTCACTGAACCTCTGCTTCAATTTCTTCAGCTGTCAATGAGGATAGTAATAACAGCACCTCCTCCCTGGGTTGTTGTGAAGACAACATGAGACACTATCAGTGAAATATTTTGCTTTTATAATCATCATCATTATTTCAATTTAAGTTGTTTCTAATTTTTTTGTGGAAAGATTTTTTTAAATTTTATTTTTCTGAAGCTTAAATACTCAATAAAAAAGAAAAGAAATATATTATAAACTTAAATATAAAATAAGAAAAAGAACGTCATGCACAGCAGAATGAGAGGATTCAAAATATATAGCAATAAATTTCCACATCAAGAAAACTTATGTAATAAATACTATGCATTGTAGTGTCCATCTTTCCTTTGCCCCTTTATTTGTTTCTAATTTTTGCAACCACAAAAAATAGGATTAGTATAAGAAACTGATCCAGAGGGTATGAACCCAAGATGCCCAGAAATGATGAAAGAAGACTGTAATGAAAAAAGGCAAAGATGAAGAGCTATATGATTGAATTATCAACTAATGAGGGACTGGAAATATTGGATTAAAGTAAAATCCTGTGACAAACCCCATTCCCGCCCAAAACATACACACCCACAACAATAAAGCAAAGAGTAAAATAAAGCTATAAAATACAGTTTGTTTGAGGAGAAACAGCATTGGATTTAGAGTCTGAAGACCTAGATTTAAAGCTGAACTGTTCTTCTTAATGTGGGTGTAATGGCAGACAAGTCACTTAACCTCTCTTGTATTCCATCACAATCATATAGCAGGACTTGCTTAGCCATTCCTCAGTTTCCAATTCTTTGCCACCACAAAAAGAGTTACTATAGACATTTTTGTACATATAGGTCCTTATCCTTTTTTTGATCTCTTTACGATATAGACCTTGTAATGGTCAAAGGGTATACACAGTTTTATAGCCTTTTGGGTATAGTTCCAAATTGTTTTCCAGAATGCTTAGATCATTTCACAGCTCCACTAACAGCCTATTTTTGTTATTTTCCTTTTCTGTCATGTTATCCAATCTGATGGGTGCGAAGACATAAAGTCCTCCTAACAAGTTGATCCACCCCAAACACAATGGTTCAGAAAAGTAAATCCAATAAGTTTTTGTCAGTCCTCATTGTACTTGACCCCCTTGGCTTCTGACACTGTTAATCACCCTCTTCTCCTTGATAGTCTCTTCTCTCTAGGTTTTTAGATCTCTCCTGGTTTTTCAAAGGTCCTATCAGACCATTCCTTCTCAATTTCCTTTCCAGAATTATCATGGATATCGTGCCCTCTAACAACAGGTGTCTCACAGGGCTCAGTCCTGGGCCCTCTTTTCTCTCTATGCTACTTCAATTGTGATCACATGGGTTTAACTACCATCTCTGTGCTGATGATTATCAGACTACCTTTCCTGGCCCAGTTTCAGAATTTGAACTCTGGTCTTGTGACTCCATGTTCTGTGCTCTTTCTTCTGTATGTACTGAATACAGTCAATTCATAAACATTTATTAACCACCTAACGTATGCCAGGCACTGTGCTGTACTCTGGGGAGCTCACAGTCAAATGGAGAGACAACAAGCAAATATATACAAGTGAGCTATTGGGCAGCTAGGTGGTGCAGTGGATAGAGCACCAGCTCAGGAGTCAGGAGGACCTGAGTTCAAATCTCACCTCAGACACTTGACACTCACTAGCTGGGTGACCTTGGACAAGTCACTTAACCCCAATTGCTTCATCCTGAGTCATCTCCAGTCATCCTGATGAATATCTGGTCACTGGATTCAGATGGCTCTGGAGGAAAAGTGAGGCTAGTGACCTTGCGCAGCCCTCCCTCACTCAAAATAAAGTCAAGTGCAAGTCATGTCATCATTTCTCTGATAGCATGGTCTTCTTTGGCAATGAAGGATGAACACGCACATGTACAGCTATATACAGAAAAAAGGTAAAATTATGGAATTAAGAGGGGTTGGGAAAGACTTCTTGTAGAAGATGGGATTTTAGTTGGAAAGGCTTGAGGAGGGATGAAAAGTTTTAGAATACTATCTGTGGTGAGTGGGATAGTAAATCTATTAGGGAGATATAAAATGATAGCCTTGTTGAAAAGAGAACCCGGTTGAGATTATGCTACATAAATGTTGCATGGACTCAATCAGCACAGTTTCATGATTTTCTCTAGCTCCTTTAAGCAGCATGTGAATATGAGTGAAGACAATGGATGCTGGGAGTAACCCAAAGTGGGGGCTCAACAAGGCATGATTGTCAGTAGCATAAAAAGACAAGTGACTTGAGGGTAGAAAATTGTGTAGAATTGAACTGGTCCATTAAGAGATTGAGAAAGGAAAGGAAAAAAAAAGTATAGCCAGTGGAAGAGTGATGGGCTAGAATAGAATTGAGGATGGATGAATTAAAGGCCAGAGTGAGGATGAACAACAGATTTAGGGTCTATAAGACAGGGAAAGATGGAATGAAAAAAGATACTGCTCAGATAAAGGCAGTTCGGAGCTCATGAATATTTAAGTGGAACACATGTTGGCAATGGCAGGATTGAGGACATGGGCATTTCTGTGAGTGGGTAAGGTGGAGAAGTGGAGGAGTAGGTGATGGGAACTGAATAGATTGAGAAAATGGGAATTTAGGATATTTAAGGGAACTTCATTAGAGAAATTTTCTAATGAAGTCACTGTTTCCCTTTTTGTTACAAGGAACTGGTAACAAAGTTGGTGCCCATCCATTGGGGAATGGCTGAACAAATTATGGCATATGCATGTAATGGGACATTGCACTGCAAGAAATATTGAAAAGGATGCTGTCAGAGAAACATGTGAGGACTTGCATATATAAGCTGATAGAACGTAGAGTAAGCAGAACAAGTAAAATAGTGTACACAGTGACTGCAATTTTAAAGGAAAACAGCTTTGAAATATTTCAGTACTCTGACCAATACAATGACCAATTCCGACTCCAGAACATTAATGGTGCGTCATGCTTTTTACCATTTGACAGTGCAGAATGATGACCCATGCCATTCCCAGATATGGTCAGTGGGAGAATTTGTTTTGCTTATCTGTACTTCTGGCAGTTGCTTGTGGAGTCTTAGATTGTATAAAGGAACTTTTTGCTATTTAGTTTTCTTTCATATTAGACCTACCGGCATATTTTTTTTGAAGTTTTTGGAACATTTGTGGAAGAACTCAGCTGCTCTGAGAGGTTTCATGTTGCCATTTTAACCAAAAATCCTGCCATATTTTACATTAATAATTGATATTTTATTTTTTGTAACAAGAGATGACTTCCTGAGGAGAATGGAGGAATAAATTCAGAAAGGAAAGTGATATAAAAGCAAAAGAGATTAATAAAAATTGCTAAATTGTTCAAAGGTAAATAATGTAATATAAAATGAGATTTTATTAATCACATGATTAAACAGTAATTAATGAATGAAGCATTTACTATGTTCTTACTACGTGCAAAGCACTCTGCTAAGGGCATATATAAAATAATAGGGCACTGATAAAATCATATCAGTTTCTTATGCTGAACTATTTAATTATGGGTTGCTAGGTGACACAGTGACTAGATAGAGTTCCAGGCCTAGAGTCAGGAAGACCTGAGCTCAAATTCAGCCTCCGACACCTACTAGCTGTGATACTTAGCAAGTCACTTAATCCTGTTTGCCTCAGTTTCCTCATCTGTAAAATAAGCTGGAAAAGGAAATGGTAAACCACTCCAGTATCTTTGCCAAGAAAACCTCAAAAAGGGATCACAAAGAGTTGGATGCTACTGAAAATACCACCATAATACAAGAATTACACAATGGGATTTCTATTTTCTCTACCAACTAGTCAAGCATGTGACTGTAAAAATGGGGTATGTTGTAGAATATTGTGTGTGGGAGTCTGACTTCCTCTCTTACATCTTCATCAAGAATTTCACATACACATATATATATGCATATAAATACATATTCTTCTCATGAAGATTGTGTAGAGGTCAGACAGTAAGCATATGTATCAGAATGAATGAATAAAAATCATTTATTAAGTGCTTCTCATCTATGAATTATTGGATTAAATACTGGTGATGCAAATAGAAAAATAAGGGAGTCCTTGCCCTCCACCAGTTCACATTCTAAAAGGGAAAAAACAACATATAAAAGAAATTTCAGCTGCAATCCAGATGGCAAATCCCCATGGTTCTCACAGGTACTGCAGCCAAATGGATGGTAACGCATCTCCTTTAATGTCGTTTAATATAAGTGATGTCTTCTCAGTGCCTCTTTCTTATAGTAGTAAGCTTTCATCCATCATATTTCTTTTCTCTTGTTAGACATCTACCCCTCTTTCACAGATGTGTTGCCTCCTACTTGGATTTCCTCTGTATATATGTGATCAAGTCTATCTGTTCTTTCATTCTACTTTCTCATGCAACACATTAGGGACAGTGATGTCAGAGTCAAAATATGGTAGTTACGATGTCATTGATGGAGAAAATTAGTCATTATTTGTGTTCTGAATGATTTTTTTCTTGTCTTTTGAGTTTCATCCTTAAATCTTCTTAGGATCATAAGACTTAACTGAGTCTCATGCCAAACTTATTGTAAACTCATTTTTTTTCCCACTCATCATTTCTCAATGTTTAATACGGCAATTTTGTTCAGAATCTGTCATCATCCTTTTCTGTAAGATTTTACAGATGCAGTTTATATCCTAAACTGATGTTGCTTTGACTGCTACATCTCTCTGCTTGGCAAAAAGACCAAGAGGTTACTGACTGAGGATGTTTCTTGGCTTTTTTGGCCTTTTCTAGTGGTGATTGCTTTACATAAATTAAATGTCCATAGATAGCCTTTATTCATCTCTCTTTCTCTAGGAATGTCCCACTTTCAGGGTCAGTATCTTGCTTAAAAGGTCAGATTGGACTTGTTTTAATTGCATGCCATATCTTCTCCTCTTTATCTTTTGTTCCAATTGGGTATTGATTTTGAGCTTTGCTTTAAGATGTCCATGGTCTGGCTATATTCACACAGAAGATTTTTAAATGACACCTATATCAACAACCTGTCAGTTGGTCAAAAAAAACTCATTAAACCCTACTGTATCTGAATAAGGAAGAAGAAGAAAAAGAAAGAAGGAAAAGAAGAAAAAGAAAGAAGAAGAAGAAAAAGGACAAGGAGAAGAAGGAAAAAGGGAGGAGACAAAGAAAAAGTAAAAGAAAGAAGAAGAAAAAGAAAGAAGAAAAAGAGGAAGAGAAAGAAGAAGGAAAAGAAGAAAAAAAGAAAGAAGAAGCAGGAGGAGAAGAAGACAGAGGAGGAAGAAGAAGAAAGGAAGGATGGGGAAGAAAAACATCTACTTTCAAGGAACTCCCATTCTAATGGAGAAGACAACATGTAAAAAGCTATGCACATATAAGTTGTATATAAAGTAGACAGAAGATAATATCATGGGAAGGCTTTAGCAATGAAGGGAACCAGAAAGCCTCCTGAAGGAAGTGTGATGTGAACTGTCTTGAAAGAGGTAGAGTTAAAGAGACAACATCTAAGGAAAAAGGGACACCCAGTGAAATGCTAGGAGCTGGAAGAAGGAATAGCTTATATAAAGGAATATAAAGGACACCACATAGGCCAGTATATCTGGATCATAGAACACACAGAAGGAAGCAACATAGAAAAAAGAGTGGAAAGGTTTCTTACCTTATTGTAAGACATGGAGCCATGTTGTAAGGGACTTTAAATGCCAAAGGATTTAGTATTTGACCCAAAGCGGGAATAGGGAGTCACTACAGTTTATTGACTAGATGGATGACATGGTCAGACATATGCATTAAGAAAATCTAAAGAGAATGGATTGGAGTGGAGAGATACTTAAGGCATGAAGGCCACTTAAAAGGTTATTTCAACAGTCCAGGTGTAGGGTGATGAATGCCTATACAAGGGTGGCGGTTGTATGAGCGGAGGGGCAAGGAGCAGTATGAGATTTATGAAGGGAGAAACAATAAGACTTGTCAACAGGTGGGACATGTGGGATGATTGCATGTAAAGAGTTGAGGATAACATGAAGGTTGTGGCCCTGCGTGTCTGGGAGAATGGTGGTGTCCTCAACAGTAATAGCAAAGTTGAGAAGAGAGGAAAATCTGAATTCTGCTACAGACATACTGAGTTTGAGAGTCTGTAGCACATTCAGTTCAAATGTCTAAAAGGCAATTGGTGATTCCAGATTGGAGACCAGGAGAAAGAGTAGAAGTGCATATACAGATCTAAAAATCATCTGCCTAGAGATGATAATTAAACCCATGAGAGTTGTTGAGATCCCTAATCAAGATAGTATAAAGGGGAAAGAGACGAGCATCCTGCATGGAACTTTGTGGGGCACCCACACTTATAGGGCATAACTTGGATGAAGATCCAGCAAAGAAGACTGAGAATGAGCAGTTAAACATGTAGGAGGAGAACCAGGAGAGAACCGTGTCACAAAAACATAGAGAGAATAGTGTATGCAGGAGAAGAAGGTGATTGATATTGTCAATGACTGCAGAGAGGCCAGGAAGGATGAGAACTGAGAAAAAAACAGTAGATTTGGCATCAAGATCATTGGTAATTTTAGAGGGAGCAGTTTCAGTTGAATTGTGAGGTTAGAAACCAGTCATTTCCTGTCTACTTAGATATAATCAGTTTAGTTTTTTATGCTATTACTCAGTAGTTACCATGACTATTACTTTCCAAATCACTTCTTAAAGAAATTTCTTATGACATATAGTCATAAGGCTTCAGGGTAAAAGCCTTTGGTAGTTTTCATTTCTTAATCCTGATCCAAATTTTCCAACATAAATACTTTTCATTATCTTCCGCTAAGCCCACCTTAGCATCGAAGTCATCAGGATGTCTAGATAGTGTTGCTTACACTTATCACAAGCACCACAAAGCAAGATGACCAAGTAGCTCATAAAATATATTTCTTCTTTTGGCTGTTGTTTTTGTTGCCTTTGGACACACAATAAAACCACCTCAACCAAGCTGGTCTCAGAAGGAGAACCCGCGATTAGCTGTAACTTCCTTATGTCTTCCAGTTTCATTTATAGTTTACTGCCAAGGGTGTTATAATTCCTTTCTTCTAGTATCATGTCATCATATCAATAGCTTTCAGCAAGAATCTCTCAATGAGAGCCCTGATAGGTAAGTTAATATTTAAAGATAGTCTTTTTGTATCCTCCTTCCCAGTTCCCTACCATTATCACTGTAGATGCACAAGGGGATTGCACAGGATTCAGAACCATTCAGTATTACAGTTTGTTTCATGGGTTGCTTAAGTCATGACCAAAGAATTCATCACCACATGGCCAATCTACCGGTAATGAGCTTTCCATACTTAGCTAGTCTGGTCCTCAGAAAGTAGATAGTCTTGTCACCAGTAGGGCACTGGAAGTCTTTTTTATTTGCTTATGAGTAAGGAATGTTTCATTCTTTGAACCTGGCATATAGTATGTATTTAATATATATTTTTTGATTAACTGATTGATCTTTACAGACATGACCTACAAGAACCCAGAATCATCTCTACCCTACACTGAGGCATTGGAGTACATCTTTCATGAAAGGTGAATTTGATAAGATTTTTAGATTAATTGACTAATTCTTTTCAAAGAATATTTATTTTATAGATCACAATAACATTACATATATATTTAAAACTAGCAATATATATTCATATATAAATATACATATGCATCAGAGACAAAGATCAATAGAACAGCATAACAACGTACATATGAATTCCAAACTCCATGACACCCTTACCCCTCCCCCAGTATAGCCCATAGAATAGCCACTACCAATTCCATCTAACATCCACATTTTGGAAGCTGAGGACCAGAGAGGTGCCATGATTTGCCCCAAGTCTCACAGCTAGGGTCAGCATTTGAACCCCTATCTTCTGACTCCAAGTCTAGTCTTCTTTCCATTATGACATGCTTCTTCCTTCTATATTGTATTCTACCCCTTTTGATCGACAACCAGAAGTATTTATTCAGCACTAGGGTTTGGGGACAGGACACTGAAAAAAGAAGAGGCCAGAGCTGCCCCTGTCTTGGCAGATCTCTGCTCCTGCTTTGACCATGTTGGGTGAGAGACAACACAGGGATCCTCTCTCTGAGCATGACGCTCAGTCTGGTGAAGAAAGACCTCTGTCCTTCAATGGCTTTGGAATTGCTTCTTTCCTTTTAGGAGAAGGGGATTAACTTGAAGGTTCTTACATTGTACCTTTCAGAAGATCAGGAAAACTAGCCTCCAGGAGTCTGGGAACCTGGGAGTGTCTGGGAATCAGACTCCATATCGGGTTTTATGGCTGTTGCAGTTGTTTGTCTGCATTGGTGGAGAGATCTCTTGACTTGCTCCTGAACCAGATGTAAATGAGGAAGAGCTTGGAGAAGGGTCAGCCTCGCTCTACCCTTTAGAGTCATGCAAGTCCAGGGACAAGACAAAAGTCAGGACAACTGGCTGGCTGTTGCTGGGGATGCAGTGAATGACCTTGACCCTTCTGATTTAAGGTCTCTTCCAGACTTGTTTTCGTATTTGTGTCTCTGGTATGGCACATTGCTCATCTTTGGGAAATCTAAGGCAGCTGAGGGCACAGTGGATAGAGTGCAGGTCTCAGTGGATCTGAGATAACCCCTATTCAATGACTAAGGGCTAGGCAAGAATTGAGACAAAAGGCCTAATTTACCATCACAAAAAAATTAATCAAAGTGTCAATGAGGGAAGACCCTCAAAGTTTCTAGCCAGAACAGAAAAAAAATTGCTATGTACCCTCATTCTAAGCCATCAGAATCTAAACAAAGAGCTAGCATCTGTAGCAATGCCCTGAAAGGCATGACCTTCAAGAGCCAGCTCAGCAGTTGCTGAGATAAGAATTTATCCATCAGTGGTGGCAAATCTGGACATGGACCTGGTGGGGTAGAGGAAGGCAAAGAGGAAGTTTATTTTCTGCAGAGACCAAGGCGGCTTAGGGAAGGGTGTGAAGGTGTGAAATATTTGTATTTCTGTTATTGCTATAACCTTGAAGTAAACATCTCTATGTAAAAGCTTAAAAAAAATAAAATGAAAAGAAGAAGGTATAGTTCTTCTACATGAGAAATTTATAATCTCTATAGAGAAATAAGACTAAGCTGAACACTGATACAAGATGAAATAGAAGTAAATTCCAGATTGAATGAGATAGACTCTAGGTGCTGTAGGAAGTAAAAAGAGACAAATTGAGGGCCACAGTAGTCAGACAATACCTCATGGAGGAGGTGGAATTTTCCTATAGTCTGTCTGGGCTTCTGTGGAGATAATTTAAAGACTGACTAGGTAAGAGACAAAGAGAACCTTTGACCATAGACCCATCAAGAGATTTCTCCATATTATAACCCACACATGCACACATCTTGAGTCTTCCTGGGACCCCCTGGAGAGAACCAGGTGGCACAGTGAATGTAGAGTATTGGACTTGGAGTTGGAGAGACTGAATTCAAATCCTGCCTCAGACTCTTTCTAGCTGTGTATCCCTGGACAAGTCACTTAATGTCTTTCTTAGTTTCCTCAACTGTAAAATGGGTTGTTTTGAAGATTAAATGAATATTTATGAAGTGTTTGGTATAGTGCCTGGCATGCAATAAGCACTGTGTAAATGCTTATTTGCTTCTTTTCCCCTAATGAAGGTTGAATTTGGGGACTACAGTAATGAATCAATCCATCAGCCAACATTTATGAAGCACCTACTCTGTGGTTTTTGTTCTCTGAAGTTTGGATTCAGTCAAAACACCACACTTGAGGACCTATTGGGCCACATGTGGTCATGAGGCTGCAGGTTCCCCTCCCCTAGAATAAACATTTATGTAGTATCTACTATGTGCCAGGTACTGTGCTAAGCAACTTTACGAATATTATCTCATTTGATCCTTACAACAACCCTTATGAGGTAGATACTATTATTATTCCTATTTTATAGTTGAGGAAACTGAGGCAAACAGAGGTTAAGTGACTTGCCCAAGGTCACACAGCTAATAAGTGCCTGAGGTCAGATTTGAATTCAGGTCTTTCTCACTTCAGGGTTAGCACTCTATCCACTGTGCCTTCAGCTGCCTTAGATTTCCCAAAGATGAGCAGTGTGCCATGCCAGAGACACAAATACGAAAACAAGACAGTTTCTGCCGTCAAAGACATTCTACAAGAGAGAATAGCAAAAAAAAAAACAAACAAAAACCAACAGAGATCCTCCTTGAAGGTCAGCTTTTCTGAGATATAAAACCAAGGGGGCCATTCACACAAGCATCATCCTTTACTGCCTACTGTAGCATCACAAAGTAAACATTCACATACTTCACTTGGGAACAGCAACTGGTGGTATTTGTCAGGGGACAACTTTTATCTCCCTAGAATAATCCCAAGCCTTTAATTGGCCCAATTTCCTGGCCCACAGCCAGCTTGGGCCCCATCTTATCTCTTCCGGACTCCCTATCAATCAGGAATGCCAAGGGCTGGGCTGGAAGAGGTAGGGGAGAGGGACTCAGGACCAAGTATTTTTACACCCTGTTCAACTTGACTTGTGGGATGAAGAAATCTTAACCCACGCTCTAGATTCCTTCAGGGCACCTCACCTGCTTTCAAGCTCATAAACCAGAATTTCCTGTGCATCTGTATTTGCAAGGAAACCACTGCTCTACAGTTTATGGCCTTGGGACTCTTTGCTTGTCTCGCTATGGAATTGGTGTTGAAGAGCTCTGACTTCACACTCTGTCTTGCTGGAAAATAACAGGGTGGGAAGCATCTTGGGAGTAGGAGGACCCAGGACCATGTCTAAAGACAGAAGATGGAAAAGAAGTCCTGAAAAGAGGAGAGACCCAAGTTTTCCCTTCTTATCCTCCCCAGAGACCTGCCTGGACTTGTGAAGAACAGTTGCTGAAATCAAAGGTATAATATCATCCTCTGATTTTGAGCAAGAGGAAGAGTGACAGAAGTATAAGGATATGACTCTTAAGGCGGAGATCCTGTTCCTCCTGTTTCTCTTGTGTCTCTCCCAGCAAAGGACAGACAATGAGTCTCTGGCCCAAGTTGCTCAATGCTTTCTTCTCCATACTCATTGGCTAAAACAAATAAACATGGATAGGTCATGATTTAAGCAAAACACTAAGAAAATTCTTCAGTTAGAAAGTGGCTCTTTATTTCAGAAAGGATTAATCACTTCGTAGCAGGATTCAACTTTAACCAGAGAATTTCCAAATCTATTTCATTTGATTTGATCATTTAACTAGCATTATTTTAAACACCTCTACATGTCAGGTACTGTGCTACACCAGGGGATACTAGACAAAATTAAAACAGTTCCTGCCTTCAGGGAGCTTATGTTCTATCATGCAATATGAAAGAGATGAATAGAGATATGGCATTTATTAAACACTTAATAATATGGCATTATGTGCCAGGTGCTGTGCTAAGTGCTAGTCATACAAATACAAGGAGACAAGATGATCCCTTTCCTCCATGTGCTTACATTCTAATGGGGAACACAGCGCATAAAGAAGAACTAAAAAAAAAACTGAGGGTGGGGAGGAGGGAAAGACTTCTGGGGAGGAAGGAGAGAAGCCCAGAGAGTGAACATGGGCAAGGTCTCATGAAATAGGGAAATGATATTGAGAAGGTTTGAATCTGAGAGGCACTTCTGGGCACTGTACGGCAAAACAAAGTCATGATGAAGGTAAAGAGTCACAGAAACAGCAGATCAAGACCTGCTTGGGATCTCCAGATTATCTAGTCATAGGAGCATAGGCTCATAGATTTGGTGCTAGAAGGGAACTTGGAGATCATCTAGTCCAACCTGCTCATTTTATACATGAAGGAACTACTGTTTTAGCTGACATACTGTCTCCAAAGTTACCAGTGAGCTCTTCATTGCCAAACGGAACATCCTTTTCTCAGGCTTTATCCTTCTCGAACTCTCTGAAGCACTTCGTGAGATTCATTCCTTTCTCCTCCTGAATTCTTTCTTCTCTGGGGTTTTATGACACTGTTCTCTTCTTTTTCTCTTCCTTCTATCCATCTGACCTCTCCTCAAGTCTTTGTCATGCCCTCTCCTGTGGTTTCCCCGCTAAAAGCTCTGTCCTAGACCCACTTTTCTCTCTGTTGTTATTGTCTTTTTTCAGACTTGTCTAACTCTTTGTAACCCCATTTGGGGTTTTCTTGGCAGAGATACTGGAGTGGTTTGCCATTTTCTTCTCCAGTTCATTTCACAGATGAGGAAACTGAGGCAAAACAGAGTTAAGTGACTTGCCCAGGACCTCACAGCCAATAAATGTTTGAGACCAGATTTGAACTCAGGAAGATGAATATTCCTGACTCCAGGATCTGCACTCTGTGCACTATGGTACCACCTAGCTGTGTTTCCTTCACACAGCCACCCTCCTTGTAGTTCATCACCCCTACCATAATAGCCTTCTGGTTGGTCTCGCTTCCTTAACTCTCTTCCAGTTCCAATCTATTCTCTACTCTGTTTCCAAAGTGATTTTCTGCAAGCAAAAGTCTGATTGTGTCCCCCTCTCTCAACTGAAAAACCTCCAGTGACTCCCTATTCTCTTTAGGATCAAATATAAATTCCTCTGTTTAGCATTTAAAGCACTTCACAATCTATCCTTCCAGTTTTTTTTTTAACACATCCCCTCCATTTACTTTTTGATCCTAATACTTGCTTTTCCTCACAAGATACTCCATCTCTCATCTCAGTACTGTCCTCCATACCTTGAATGCTCTTCCTTTTAATTTCTCACTCTTAGAATCCCTCATCATTGTTTAATCATGTCCAACTCTTCATGACCCCTATTTAAGATTTTCTTGCCACTTCCTTCTCTAGTTCATTTTACAACTGAGGAAAATAAGGCAAAAAGGGTTAAGTGACTGCCCCAGGGTCACACAGCTAGTAAGTATCTGAAGCCAGATTTGAACTGAAGATGAGTCTTTCTGACTTCAGTCCTGGCATTCTATCTATTACATCACCTAGCTGTCCATCTTAGAATCCCTAGCTTCTTTTAAGATTAAGCTCAGGGGTAGGGTCAAGATGGCAGAGAAAAGGCAGTGACTTGCCCGAGCTCTATCCAAAACCCTTCCAAACACCTTCAAATAATGCCATAACATAATTCCTGGAGCAACATTAACCCATAAAAGGGCAGGGTGAAATAATTTTCTAGTCAAAGACAACTTAATGGTCAGCAGGAAAGGTCTGTCATACCTGGGTGAGAATAGAGCACACAGACTAAGCCCCAGAAAACCAGGAACCACTGAGCCACTGAATCAGTAACAGCAACAGCTGCTTCTGGAGCTCTCAGCCCACATGAGATAAAAGAATTAATCAACTAGTCAGAATATTACAGGGGTCCATCTTCTGGCACTGAGGCAGGACTCTGTTGCTTTATCCATGCTTGAAACCAGGACACTCCTGGGTGGCAGTCCTCAGGCAAGGAAGAACACTAGCACATCAGAGCTTGTGACCACAGTGGAGCAGGGACTCTCCTCACAGTTCCAGGGCAGAAAAGAGTTCTTGTGGTCATTCACAGGCCAGAGCACAGGTTAGGAGAGTGGTAAACTCTCTTTAGATCATACCACTTTGGAAGAACTGAAAATTTACAGGTCCCTAGAAGTATCTCTGAAAGTAGTTGCACAAAACCCTTGAAGCTTGGGATAGTGTTCCCTCTACCCTGGAAGCAGAGCCCTACTTTAACAAGAATTAAAACTCAAGAAATAGGCTGGAAGAATGAACAAACAGAAAAAAATCTGACCATAGAAAGTTACTATGGTGACAAGAAAGGGCAAAAAACACACTCAGAAGATAACAGAGTCAAAGGTCCTACAGAAAATATGAATAGATCTCCGGCCATGGAAGAGTTCAAAAATGATTTTGAAAATCTTACTTATTGTTATTATTTCTCTTACTTGAGAGGTAGAGGAAAAATTGGGAATAGAAATGAGAGTGATGGGATGCAAGAAAATCATGAAAAATGAGTCAACAGCTTGGTAAAGGAGACACAAAAAAACACTGAAGAAAGTGACACCTTAAAAAACAGACTAAGCCAAATGGTACAGGGAGTCCAAAAAGCTGATGAGGGGAAGAATGCATTGGAAAGCAGAACAACCAAATGGAAAAGTAGGCACAAAAATTCACTGAAGAGAACTCCTTAATAAGTAGAAGTGGCAAATGAAAAAGAAAGTCTGAAAGCTCACTGGAGAAAATAATTGCTTAGAAATTAGAATTGAGCAAATGGAAGTCAATGACTTTATGAGCAATCAAGAAACAATAAAACAAAACCAAAGGAATGAAAAGAATAGAAGATGATGCGAAATGTCTTATTGTAAAAACAACTGACCTGGAAAATAGATCCAGGAGAGGTAATTTAAAAATTATTGGACTACCTGAAAGCCATGATCAAAAAAAGAGTGTAGATATCATCTTTCAAGAAATTATCAAGGAAAAATGCCCTGATGTTCTAGAATCACAGGGTAAAGTGGAAATTGAAAGAATCCACCAATTAACTCCTGAAAGAGATTCTATAATGAAAACTCCCAGGGATATTATAGTCAAATCCAGAGCTCCCAGGTCAAGGAAAATATTTTGCAAGGAGCCAGAAATAAACAATTCAAGTATGATTGAACCAGTCAGAATAACACAAGATTTGTAATATGGTGTTCCAGAGGGCAAAGGAGCTAAGATTACAATCAAATTCAACCTACCTAGCAAAACTGAGGATAATTCTTCTGGGGAAAAATGGATATTCAATGAAATAGAAGACTTTCAAGCATTCTTGATGAAAAGACCAGAGCTAAATAGAAAATTTGACTTTCAAGTACAAGACTTAAGAGAAGCATAAAAAGGTAAACAGGAAAGGAAAATTATGAAGGACTTAATAAGGTTAAACTGTTCACATTCCTACATGGGAAGATGATACCTGCAACTACAAAAGGAGTATATATAGACAGAGAGATGAGCTGAATATGAGGAGGTGATATCTAAAAAGAAATAAAATTAAGATGTGAGAGAGGAATGTACTAGGAGGAAGGGAAAGGGATAAGTAAAATGGAGATAAATTATCTCACATAAAAGAGGCAAGAAAAATATTTTGCAGTGGCAGGGAAGAAGGGAGAGGTGAGGAGGAGTGAGCGAATCTTATTCTCATCAGAATTGGCTCAAAGAGGGAAAAACATACACACTCAATTGGGTATAGAAATCTGTCTTACTTTACAGGAAAGTAGGAGGGGAAGGGAATAAGAGAAGGGGCAAGGTGTGATAGAAGGCAGGGCAGATTAGGGGAGGGGGTAGTCAGAAACAAAACACTTTTGAGGAGGTACTGGATGAAAGGAGAGAGAAAACAGAATAAACAGGGCAGGGTAGAGTAGGATGTAGGGAAATATAATTAGCAATAGTAACTGAAAAAAATTTTGAAGTAAGTTTCTCTGATAAAGGCCTCATTTCTCAACAGAGAACTGAGTCAAATTTATAAAAAAAGAGCCATTCCCCAGTTGAAAAATGATCAAAAGATATGAACAGTTTTCAGATGAAGTAATCAGAGTTATCTATAGGCATATGGAAAAATGTTCTAACTCACTTTGGAGAAATGCAAATTAAAACAATTCTGAGGTATTACCTCATACCTATTAGATTGACTAATAAGACAGAAAAGGAAAATGATCAATGTTGGAGGGAATATGAGAAAATGAGGCATTAATGCACTTTTGGTGGAATTGTGAACTGATTCAACCATTCTATAAAGCAATTTGAACTATGCACAAAGGGGATATAAACTGTATATACCCTTCGATCCAGCAGGTTTTTAGTAGGTTTGTATCCCCAAAAGAATTTAAACAGAGTGGAGGGAAGAGGATCTACCTGCACAAAAATATTTATAGCAGCTCTTTTTGTGGTGGCAAAGAATTGGAAATTAAAGAGAGATCTATCAATTGGGGAATAGCTGAACCTATCAATGAATGGGGGATGGTAGGTGATTATGAAGGATTACTATTGTGCTAAAAGAAAAGACGAGAAGGCGGCTCTCAGAAAATCCTAGAAAGACTTAACATGAGCTGATGCAAAGGGAAATATACTGTGTACAAAGTAACAGCAATAGAAGATGATCATCTGTGAATGACTTAGCTCTTCTCAGCATTACAATGATCCAAAACAACTTTGAGGGACTTACGATGAAAAATGCTGTCCCCCAGAGAAAGAACTGATAGTGTCTGAATACAGATGGAAGCATACTTTTTTACTTTCTTTATTTTTCTTGAGTTTTTTTTTTTTATCTGTGTTTTCTTCTATGAGATGTCTACTATGGAAATGTTTTACATGATTACACATGTATGATCTATATCAAACTGCTTGCTTTCTCAATGAAGGGGATGGGAAGGGAGAAAAGGAGAGAATTTGGAACTTAAAGCTTTAAAAATGAATGTTAAAAATTGTTTTCACATGTAACTAGGGAAAAATATAACATCAAATAATTTTTAAGTGAAAAAAAAAAAGACTCAGTTCCCATGGTACCTTTGGTCTGAGGACATTTTTAGTTAGACCCAGCTATTGTGCCTTCCCCACCCCCACAAGCAATACAAGTTATTTTGTATTTGCTTTACATGTGTTTTGTATATTCTTATAAATATGCATATGATCTCCTCTCATAGAATATAACCTCCCAGAGGTTATAGAAACAATCTGTAATCGCAAAGGCATTTGGCCTGACCACCTACAGGAAAGACTAAGTAGATGAAAACCTAGTAGATGAATTCCTCGCAACTAGTTTATGCCTGCTATGCAAATAAATGTTTGTTGTGTTGATTGACTGGAAACCATCCTTCCTTGACTTTTTTCACTTCTCCAAGGTTCCCCAGAAAGTATAGAGGAATTGTGGATTCAGACACAAGCTTATTTAAAAATATTTTTCACCCATGGCTCACCATCTTGTAGCAACATTCCATCCAGAACATGAAGGAATGTCTCTTAGAATAAGGACTTTATGATCCATAGGCAAAGTAAGGTTTTTTTTTAAAAAAAAATGATTTGTTTTCCTCAATTATATGTAAAAACAATTTTTAACTTTTTTTTTTAAGTTTTGAGTTCTAAATTCTATCCCTCCTTCCCTCCCCTCCCCCTTTCCCGAGATGGTAAGTAATCTAATATAGTTATATATTTGCAGTCATATAAAACATATTTCCTTATTACTCATTTCATGCAAGAAGACGAACAAAAGAAAGGAAGAGGGTGAGACAGAGAGAAACGAAGGAAGGAAGGAAGGAAGGAAGGAAGGAAGGAAGGAAGGAAGGAAGGAAGGAAGGAAGGAAGGAAGGAAGGAAGGAAGGAAGGAAGGAAGGAAGGAAAGAGGGAAGGAAGGAAGGAAGGAAGGAAGGAAGGAAGGAAGGAAGGAAGGAAGGAAGGAAGGAAGGAAGGAAGGAAGGAAGGAAGGAAGGAAGGAAGGAAGGAAGGAAAGGAGGGAGGGAGGAATTGGCCTAGATCATTTTATTGCTGAGAATACTTATCATTCACAATTCTTCATCATACAATACTGTTATTACTATACACAATGGTCTCCTGGTTCTGCTCAATTCATTTTGTATCAGTTCATCTAAGTCCATCCTGTTTGTCATTTCATATAGCACAACTTCTTCAGCCTTTCCCCAGTTGATGGACATCCCGTCTATTGCCAACTCTTAACCACCACAAAAAGAGCTGCTATAAGTATTTTTGTACAAGTAGATCCTTTCCACTTAAAAAAATAAAAACAAAGTTCCAGATACAGGCCTAGCAGTGGTATTACTGGATCAAAGAGAATAGACAGTTTTATAGCCTTTTGGGCATAGTTCCAAATTGCTCTCCAGAATCGCTGGATCAGTTTACAATTCCACCAACAGTGCGTTAGTGTCCTAGTTTTTTCACATTCCCTCCAACATTTATTTTTCGTTTTTTCATATTAGTCAATCTGCTAAGTATGAGGTTTTTTAATTTATATTTGTCTAATCAATAATGATTTGGAGCATTTTTTCATATGACTATAGATAGCTTTGATTTATTTTTCTGAAAACTTCCTGTTCATATTCTTTAAGCATTTATCAGTTGGGGAATGACTTGTATTCTTATACATTCAACTGAGTTTTCTATGTATTTGAGAAATGAGGCTTTTATCAGAGATATTTGCTACAAAATTTCCCCCCAGTTTCTGCTTTCTGTCTAATTTTGCACTGGTTTTGTTTGTACAAAAACTTGAAAATTTACATAATCAAAATTATCCATCTTATATTTTGTAATGCTTTCTATATCTTGCTTGGTCCAAAAATCTTCCTTTGTCCATAGAACTGACAGGTAAACTGTTCCATGCTCTCCTAATTTGCTTATGGTATCACCCTTTATGTGTAATTCATGTGCCCATTTTGGCCTTATCTAGGTATATAGTGCAAAGTGTTGGTCTCTTACCTAGTTTCTGCCACACCATTTCCTAGTTTTCCAGGCAGTTTTTGTCAAATAATTAGCTTTTGTTTTCAAAACTTGGGTCTTTGGGCTTATCATACGCTAGATTTCCATATTTATTTACTAAAATGTGTTGTGTACCTAATCTATTCCACTGATCTACCACTCTATTTCTTAGCCAGTATTATACTGCTTTGATTATTGCCACTTCATAGTACAATTTGAGATCTGGTCTGGCTAGACCACCTTTCTTCAGATTTTTTTCGCATTGATTCCCTTGATATTCTTGACCTTTTGTTATTCCATATGAATTTTGTTATTATTTTTACTAGGTCTACAAAATAATTGTTTGGTAGTTTGATTGGTATGGCGCTGAATAAGTAGATTAACTTAGGTAGCATTGGCCTACCCATGATCAATGAATATTTTTCCATTTGTTTAAATCTGGCTTTATTTGTGTGAAAAGTATTTTGTAATTATGTCATATAGCTCCTAGGTTTGTCTTGGCAGATAGACTCTCAAGTATTTTATGTTGTCTATAGTTATTTTAGATGGAATTTCTCTTTCTATTTCTTATTATTGGACATTGTTGATAATGCAGAAATGCTAATGAATTTTGTGTGTGTGTGTTCATCCTTCGTTGCTGAAGACCATGCCATCAGAGAAATAATGACATGACTTGCACTTGATTTTGTTTTGAGTGAGGAAGGGCTGTGCAGGTCACCAGCCTCACTTCTCCAGAGCCATCTGAATCCAGTGCCCAGATATTCATCAGGATGACTGGAGGTGACCCAGGATGAGGCAATTGGGGTTAAGTGACTTGCCCAAGGTCACCCAGCTAGTGAGTGTCAAGTGTCTGAGGGGAGATTTGAACTCAGGTCCTTCTGACTCCTGCACTGGTGCTCTATCCACTGCACCACCTAGCTGTCCCTAATGAATTATGTAGGTTTATTTTGTATCCTGCAAATTGGCTAAAGTTGTTAATTATTTCAATTAGCTTTTTAGTTGATTCTCTAGGGATTTCTTAAGTATACCATCATATTGTGTGCAAAGAGTGATAGTTTTGTTTCCTCGTTGCCCATTCCTACTCCTTTAATTTCTTTTACTTTTTTTATTGCTATAGCTAGCATTTTCAGCACAATATTGAAGAACAGCGGTAATAATGGGCCTCCCTGCTTCACCCCTGATTGCATTTGGAAGGTCTCTAGCTTGTCCCCATTACAGATAATGCTTGCAGATGGTTTTAAATATTACTTATCATTTTAAGGTGAGCTCCCTTTATTCCTATATTCTCCAGTGTTTTTAATAGGAATGGGTGTTGGGTTTTGTCAAAGGCTTTTTCTGCATCAGTTGAGATAATCATATAGTTTCTGTTGGTTTTGTTACTGATATGGTCAATTATGCTGACAGTTTTCCTATCCGCCCCATGTTCCATAGCGTATGATCTTTGTGATATATTGCTGCAATCTCCTTGCTAGTATTTTGTTTAAAATTTTTGCATTAATACTCATTAGGGAAATTGGTCTATAGTTTCCTTTTTTTGTTTTCACTCTTCCTGGTTTAGGTATCAACACCATATTTGTATCATAAAAAGAATTTGGTAGAACTCTGCCTATTTTTCAAGACAGTTTATATAGTATTGAGATTAATTGTTCTTTAAATGTTCAGTAGAATTTGCTTGTGAATGCATCACAGGGGAAGTTTTGTACTAGACTGTAAGTATAATTTTGTGTTCCAAGACTGGGAAAGATATACAAGGTACCTGAAGGAGAAGTTATAAAAAGCATGGGAAACTTGGATCTAATTAAAATTTTATGAGAGAATATTAATAACTATCAACTCTCCCAACTATATAAAATCTTTATACAAATCATTCATGCACTAATCTAAGGCATCTTTGATAAAGTTATTAATAAGGAACAATCAGCAAAATTAAAAATGGACCACAACTTTACCATTTCACAATGAATTGAAAGAAGTTTTTAAAGAAGGTCCCAGTTTGCTCATTATTTATGGATTACCCCCCCCACAACTGACTGGGTAGAATATAAAGCCATCTTATAAGCTCTTTTATAAGAAAATCTCAAATCCATACATCAAAGTCATTGAAGATTCCTTGAAAGATATAACAACAGAAATAGCCCAGTTCAACTACCTTCTGCTCATTAACATCATAAAAAAATGGACATGTATTCTCGCCAAGAGTACTTGATACCTGGATATAGGAATGTCAAAGCAGAGTCTAAGTAGAAAAAGGATTTCCTGTGAATAATGAGCTCTCCCAGATGCTCCAGCGTGCAGATGACATTGTGTGATTTCCTCGAACCCCAGGACATTGTAGAACATTCTAAAAAAGATTTGTAATGCAAAGGCATTTAAGCCTGACCAACCCACACAGGGAAGATTAAATCGTTGAAAAATGTCTCGTGCCCAGGTTACAGCAAGCATGTGTATAGACAACTAATAAAGCTTGTCCCTATATGTATATAGGGACAAGAGTGAAAAGTCTGGTAGAGTGAAAACAAAAAAGGGAAACTATAGACCAATTTCCCTAATGAGTATTAATGCAAAAATTTAAAATAAAATACTAGCAAGGAAATTGCAGCAATATATCACAAAGATCATACACTATGGTCAGGTGGAATTTATACTATGAACATAGGGCTGATAGGAAAACTATCAGCATATATATATATCAGCATATATGTATATATATGTATATGTATGCATATGTGTAATATGTTTACATGTATATATGTATATATATTACATAGAGAGAGAGAGAGCAACAAAGACAGAGAGACAAATATATGTGTCTGTCTGTCTGAAGTAAAGAGTTCAGATGAAAACAAATCGGACCCAGAGTGGAAAAGAATGAAGAGAACATGATAGAACAAAAAAGCTCCTCTAATGAAGGAGCTCTTCAATTTTCCTATGAAAGCAAAGATCTATCTATCTAAAACCAATTCTCCCAGTGTTGCTTTAGGTCACTTAAGACACAGAGTATAACAATCTTTGAAGAATTAAAAATTACTACCCCAGTGAGGGCAATGGCAAGGTACATGATAAGTGTAAGAATGCTACAGTATATAACCAATAAGAAACTCAAAAGAAAAGCAGGAATGAAAGAGGTAATCAAGAAATTATAAGATGGCAACAAGAAAAGAAGGGCTGATCATGTGCCTATATCATCAGTACCTACCATCAGTGCATAGGTATTTATACACAGTAAGTGTTTAAGAAATGTTTGCTGAATAAATGAATGAATGATGAAGGGGGGAAGGCTAAGTGACCAGTAGACCAGTCATTAGTCTCACTAAGCCTGACTTTATGTCAACTCCAGAAGCTGAACATGACAAGCCAAGCCTATTCACGTAGCTTAATATCTATTTGTACATTCCATTGCAACAATTATTTCTCAAGACAATGGGATCTTTTAAATGAATGGTATGAGTCTCACACCCAGAGAAGGAGTCAGTCAATTTCCATGATATCAAGACAGAAAGGGCAATGTTCCCAATGAAGGCATGTCATTACTGCTCCCTCCTTCCCAACCTCCAACAAAAACAGGTACAAAACATGGGGCAGTGGATTGGAATGCTACAAGGGAGAACTAACTACATCTAATGTGACTAAAACCATCCAAACTAAATATCAGTTTTGCTACACCAGTTATAGAATTCTCTGTCACTTGAGAGTTATCAAATCATAGATCTGAGCTGGAAGGACCTTAGAGGTCATCTAGTCCTACCCTTGCCCTGGCCCATCTTATAGTTGAAGAAACTGCAATCCAGGGAGTTCGGGGAAGTGATATTCCCAACATTACACAGGTAATCAATGTGCTCCTCTGACTCCCTATGCACCAGAATGTCTCACGATGATGTAAGGAAAGAGAACTGTACAGGGAGTCTAGAAACCTGTGTTCAAGTCCTGGCTCCATCACTTACTAGGTATGGAACCATGGACAAATCACTTAATCTCCTCTATATCTGAGCTGTCTCATTTGCCTAATGAAGTGGCTTGACTAGGCATTCCATTTCTTTCATTCTTGCCTGGAATGCTCTCCTTCCTCACTTCTGACCCCCTAACTCTGTTCAAGCATCAGCTACTCCATAAGGCCTTTCCTTGATCCCTGCAAGTGCTATAACCCTCTCCCCCCACTTCCTTTGCATTTATTGTTTTATATATTTACATACATATTTGTCCATATTTATTTTTCTTTGTGCTTGTCCTGAGGAGTATGTATGCTATGCATTTTTATCTTTGTATTATCAGTACCTTGCAGAACCTAGCTCATATTAGTTCCTACTTTTGTAAAGCATTTTAGCTGTCTTAGCACTTAATAAATTCTTCTTGAATGGAATTCAATCACTCCTTTCTGTTAGAAAATTCTATAATTTTGATTCAAATGTTTGGGTCATTCCTAATAATCAAAAATATCCTTAATGGAGCTAGTGTTTAATGAATTAGTCTCTGGGAAGATATGTGTATGGCACTTTTAATGCTGGCTTTTCTGACTCTTTAAAGGGACAGCCTCAAAGCTGAGCTGAGCTGAACTTGGACAAACAACAGTGAGGTCTGTTGTTCTCCATTGGGAAGGACAATACTAAGGTCTACTCTGCCACCCTAACAGGGACATTGTTACTGGAGAAAAGGGCATTGTGGTCAAATGGAGAAAAGAAGCCCAGCACTTCAATGGGGCGAATTGTGTTTGGAGTCATAGAATCCTAGAATGCCCTCGCTAGAAAGGACTTAGGAGATAATTTAGACCAACCCCCTCATTTTACAGATGAGAAAACTGAGGTCTGTAGAGGAGGTTGTGCACCCAAGATCACTCAACAAATTAGGGACAGAGCCAGATCTACTGACTATTGTACTCCATCACATTAACTATAGGTATGGGTGCCTTTTAAATCTACAATCAGAATCCCAAGATCCAAGTAAGGTTGGAATCAAGGTCATAACCCAGTATAGTCCATAAAGTGCTTTGGTCTGGGATTCCTAGACTGAATCATGAAAACTTGTGTTCAAACCCTGCATGCCATACTTAATAGCTGGGTGCCCCTGAGCAAGTCATTCAGACTCTTTAAGCTTTTTCCTCAGTTGTAAAATAGAGATGGGGAAGAGTTGTGGAAAGAATCAAATGAGTAAGATGTGTAAAACTCTGAGTAAAATTTTAAATCAACTTATCAGTGTTAGCTATTACCAGAACTTATCAAATTGAATTCAACTCATTGTAGATGCCTAACTCTGCCTTCCTGGAGCTGGTCAGAGGTTCTCTTCACCCTAACCTGCTCCCACAAAAATCTGAGATGGTCAGAACTGGACTGGACCAAACAGATCAAGGTAGAACAATCCTCTCTTTTTACTTTAAGAAAAATGCTCAGAGAAGTGAAATACTTTGACCCAGATAGCTACTATCAGCACTGGGCCTGGGACTCAGGTGTCTTGACTCCTACTACCTCAATCCTCTTTCCAACACCATCACCACCTCCCTCTTCCATTTAACAAGCTTATTTTTCCGTGACTCTATCCAGGACCTGAAAAGTCTTTCCACTTTCTCCGGCAGTTGAGGCTCAGACGCTTTCTTTTGTTTCATTAACTGGACGGCTGCCCAAAACCTAAACTGGTAGACTTGTACGACCTCATCCCAGTTATTCCAGTGGCAAAGTAGAACTTCTAAAGAGAGGAGAAAGTGACCTCAAAGGAGTGAGCTGAGAGTGGCCACACAGAAGGAAAGAACCTAGGCAGAAAGAAGATGAAAGAATGAATAGACGATTAAGCTGATCCCGGCCCTAGGGGAGGGAAAGGTGAGTCACAATGCCAGCTAGGATACTTTTCGAGGACAGTCCCCGATGCTAAACTATCCCTTTCTTATTAAAGTAATTTTTTTTTACAAAGTTATACCAAAGTGATGAAAAGTCGCATTTGGCGATGCCAGCAAGTGCAGAGCTCGGGCGGGATTCCTCAAGTTAATTTCCACTGACTTCCCTCCCCAGAAAGATTCCTCTCCCTCGCTCCCCACTCAGCCCAAGTGGATCCTCCCCGAAGCCGGGACCCAGTCCCCTTCCCGCCCCGCCCAACTTCCCCGCCACTCCCCAGCCACCCTCTGGGCCCGTGCCGGGAGCTGTCTCACCAAAGAAGAGGCACGCACTGGCAGCTTCTCCCGAGCCTAGGACCAGGGGTGCGAGTCGGGCCGGGCGGGGACCGCGCGCCGCCTCCCCTGCCCCCGGAGCCGGGGCAGTCACTGCACCCCCTGGTCCCGCACCCGAAGCCGGAGCCGCAGCTGCCCCATGGAGACGCTGGGGAGCAACAGCAGCTGTGCAAACGGTGCGCCTGGGATCTGGCGCAGGGAGGGGGTGGGGGGGGGGGAGCGAGGGGCCGGAGAGCTCTGAGCGATGGATCTAAGGGTCCTGGGGGGGAGGAAGGAGGAGGATGGGTTTAAAGAGGCTCTGTTCTTTCTAC
Organism: Bettongia penicillata ogilbyi; assembly: GCA_023548195.1. NCBI lineage: Eukaryota > Metazoa > Chordata > Mammalia > Diprotodontia > Potoroidae > Bettongia > Bettongia penicillata. The sequence goes on along the minus strand of JAJHZJ010000135.1, from coordinate 5,360,579 downwards.
CTTTGCGCACCCATCACACTAGCATTTCCGCCAGTCAGGCTTTCTTAGAATCTGGGTGAAGGAGCCTTATAGATCCTGAGCACAGACTGCTCAGTAAGTCAGGCGGAAAGACTCCCAGATCCTGGGATTTCAAGTATAAGTCAGTCAGTCTTTAAGCACTCATTAAGCCCTTCCTTTGGAAGCTCGAGGAGCGGTAGGAGGTCAAAACACTATTTCTGCCTTGGAGGAGTTCATCTTCTAAAAAAGGGAGACACCATACAGACAACTCGGTACATACAAGATGTATTCAGTGTAAATGGGAGGTCATCTCAGAAGGAAGACAGTAGCAGGTTGTACTGGCAAAGGCCTCCTGAAGAAGTTGGATAAGGGCCGAGTGTTGGTGGAAGCCAACAAGCAAAGGTGAGGAGGCAAGCATCCCAGGTGTGGAATGAGCTCATGAAAGCTCATGAAAGGTGTAGAGAGGGAGGAGAAGGAACTACTCTGTGAGGAGTACATCATGTACAGCATGAATGGGAGTAAAGTAAAAGACCAGAAAGGTAGGAAAGGGCTTTAAAAGGGCTTTAAAAACCAAATGGAGGAGTTTCTGTCTGGCACTGGAGGTTAATAGAGATGTCCCTGGAATTTGTGTTGAGAGACCATGATATGGTCAGACCTGGGTGGTCATGGAGTTCAAACCCTTCATTTCACAGGATGAGGAAACTTACAAGAGGGTAAGCCACCTGCCAGTGGTATGACAGATAGGATTCATACCACATGGTTACATCAAAGGATTTGAACTCAGATTTAACTCCAAAACCTGCTCTTTCTACCATACTGCTTTGTTGGTGGCAAAACTGGAACTCCAAACCAGGTCTCCTGAACCCCAGATCAATCCCCTGGCTATTGTACTTACCCTCTCCGCACACCGTGAAAAAGCAGGTGCCCTCTAAATATCTTTTCTCTTAAAGATCAATTCTCCCAAATTCCCACCCCAGACATTACCTAGAATTGTAAAGGGGTCTATGGTTTCATTGGATCATGGGATAATATTTAAAGCTTGGAACAACTTTAAAGGTCACCCTAGCCTTTTCTTTTTTGCAGATAAGGAAACTTCTTCCTGAATTAGAATTTGAACTCAGGTCTTCTGACTCCAAATCTGGAACTTTCCCCACTATATCCTACTGGGTTTCCCAAAACCAGGCAGGAAAATAAGAAAAAAGAAATGGGACTTCTCACTGAGAGAAACACAAGGAGAGGAAAACACTATCTACCTCTGGTCTATAAAATATGAATTATATCAAATACCCATTTATTCTCATCATACAATTAGATTTTTTAAAAAATAAGTTTTTTATTGATATTTTCCATTTCTTACATCACCATAGCATCTATCCCATATATCCTTCCTTCTTTCCCTTCCTGAGAACCATCTGATATGACAGGGTTTCTTGTTTTGTTTTTTTTTAGAGAGAGGAAAAAAAGTCAGCGCAACTGATTAATACATTAAAAGATCTGGAAACATGTAGTGTGTAATATTTGTGGACCTCTCACCTCCACGAAGGGCTAGATTGGGTATTTTTCCTCATAGCCTTTTATTCAGGGTCCACTTGATCTTTATAATTTTGTTACATTTGCTTTGGATTTTTTTTGGTGTATTGTTTTTCTTTACATTTACACTGCTGTAGTTACTGTGTATATTATTTTCTTGGTTCCACTTACTTTACTCTGCATCAGTTCATACTGATCTTACCATGCTTCTTTGTATTCATCATGTTGCAGTTTCATGGTGTATTGTGGTGGCACTGTCTCAAAGAATTCTAATCCAAGTACACCTCTAATCTAAGTACAAGCATTTATTGAGGATTGATGCCCATCAGAACTGGGCTAGGTTCCAAGAAGAATCAGCAACTTAGTAAGACAACAGAGACAAATTTATAGTATAATGATGCTGATTACACAATAAAAATTATGAAAATTAGGAGGAGTTTAATCCCTTAGATTAGGTCAATAGAGAGGAGTCCCTTCTATGGTTTGATGGTCAAACATCCTGGTCATGTTGCTTTCTGACTGGCTAACTATTGTAGTCCTGACTGGTCGGATGGATAGATATTGTGGCCCTGTCTTGGGCTAAAATGGATGATGTGATTGTGGCTGACTGAAATGACCCACCTGTTCAAATATGTGAATTGGATCTAGGGGCAATGATTATATTGAGTTTGTGATATAGTTAAAGCCAGATTGTGTGGTTAAATCAGGACACACCTGCTGTTCAGTGTGGCCCATAAGGAAATTAGGATATTGGGTCTAGGGGCAACTTTTATTAGGATTACATCAGTCACGCACATCATTTCTTACAGCATAGTAAATATTCCCTTACATCGATGTGCCACAATTTGCTTGGCCATGCCCCATTTGATGGGCATGTAATTTGTTTCCGTTTCTTAGTTATCACAAAAAAAATGCTGCTATAAATATTTGGGAGTATATGGGGATTTTTTTTTCTAACTGATGACCTCCTTGAGGTATAAGCCTAGCAACAGAATCTCTTACTCAGAGGGTATGGGCATTTTGGTCACTTTATTTCATAATTCCAAATAGCCTTCCAAAATGGTCGTATGACTTCACAGCTCCGCCAACTGTGCCTGCCTTCCCATAAACTGTCTAACATTGGCTCTGGCCATTTTGTATCACTTTTGCTAATATACAGTGCACATACCCTTAAAGTTTAGATAGGACTTTAGGAGTTATATAATCCAATCTCCTCATTACTTCTCCTCCTTCCTTATTACAAATAAGGAAACTGAGACCCAAAGAAGGTAAGTGACTTGCCCAAGTCACTACCCATAGGTAGAAAGGGGATAGGGCAAGGATTAGCAACTCAGAGTTGATTTGATGAGACATGGAGAATGGAACTGACACAGAGGGTATGGAAAAGGAACCAGCCTGGGTCACCCAGGAAGGCCTGAATGCAAGTACTGCCTGAGACTTTCCTGGTTGTGTAACCCTAGACTGATCACTTAATCTTTCATTGCCTCCAAACAACTCTAGGAACGGTTTGTAATTTGGTAAAGGAAATTTCTTTGCAAGGAAGGAGTTTCTTAATACCAGTGAAATCCCAGATTCCGACTCCCCCCAGATGCTTCAGGTAGGAGCTGGACAAGATGACTTCAGATTTTGTTGAAGAGGAAACGAACAATATCCTAGAAAAAGTAATGGGCAAGGCACTAGAGGGCCTGGGTTCTTGTCTCAGGTCCACCACTAGGCATGACAAAAATGTGTATTTGTTTGTGGGTTGAACTTAATTTTCAGGTCTTTCACATGTTAGTTCACTTTACTCTTATAATAGTCCTTAGAGAGGAGTATGATAAATAATATCTCTGTAAGAGGAAACTGAAGCCCAGAGAGGAGACACAACTTACCCAAGAGGTAAATATCAAGTGAGTGGCAGAGCCAGGCTTGTACTCGGGTCTTCTGAGATCAAATTTATGTTGCTAGGTGGAAAGAGTGCCAAGTCTGGAGTCAGGAAGACTTTTCTTCCTAAGTTCAAATCTGGTCTTAGACATCTTCTAGATGTGTGACCCTGGGCAAGCCATTTAACCCTGTTTGCCTCAGTTTCCTCATCTGTAAAATGAACTGGAAAAGGAAATGGCAAAGCACTCCAGTATCTTTGCCAAGAAAACTCCAAATGAGGTCAGACATGACTAAACAATAACAGTAAATTCATGACAACAATTGAAATTTATATAGAATTTTATGGTTTTCAAAGTGCTTTTCAATTTCATATCTTTTCATTTCAACTTCACCACAATTCTGTAAGGCAGGTAATGGGAGTGTTATTGCCTCATTTTATAGATGAAGAAATGAACACTCAGATGATTCAGTGACTTGCCCAAGGCCAAAGAACTACTTAAATGGCAAAGATTCCAACCCAGGTCTTTTTGCTTCAATCAAGTCAATTTGCTTTCAATAACCTTTATGGGCCTTTCTTATCTCCAAAATGGTTATTTGACTAGATGAACTCCACTGTTCTTGCCCACACTGACATTCCAGGGTCTTAAATCCATTTCAGCTCAGAAATTGTGACTATGATTCTATAAATGTCTACCTTGCTACCAAAATGGCAACTAAATTTCACATGGAGAAAAAAATGGAGGCACCATTCCCATTCCCCACATCAAGGGGTTTCTACCAAGTAATCATCTGGTTCTTGGCTTATGCTGGAGTTGAGTCCTTGGAAAGGTCATGGCAATTGTAGTTTGGTATGGGATTTGACCTGGAATTCCTAGAGTTTTCTTGGGACTGTAAGAGCTTGATCCAGATTTAATGCCCCCAGAATCAGAATCAGCATCTTTTAGAGGAAATAGGAGAGTGTGTGAGGGGACTATGTGAATCACCAAGTCCACTTTCTGGACCCTCGTGCGTTGTGGGATACTAGTTTGAGGAGGGTCTCTTTTACTTAGAATGTCTTCAATTGAATTCAATCAAAATGGATTGAGATCCTAAATCCAGGGTGACCTAAGTGAATACTAGGTTGGCCTTAGGAATCCTATCACCTCAGAATTGTAAGGGACCTCTGAGATCATTCAGTTCTACCTCTCACTTAGTGCAGGAATTCTCTCTTTAGTGTTCCCAACAAGTGGTAATCCAGTTTCCGCTTGAACATCTCCAATGACAAGGAACCACTACCTCCCAAGGCAGCCCAAACCGTGCTTGTACAGTTCCAATTGCTAAAAAGGTCTTTCTTGTATCAACTCAAAAATTCATCTTCCTTCAACTATCACCCACCAAGCTCAACTGTGCCAACTCAACACATTAACCACATGTCCTCATATCCACCCATCCTGTTCTCTTTTCTTCCTCTTAGTATCCTTGTTCCCACATAAATAATAATTCCTATCCTATTTATCCCTCACTGTCCTACACTCACCCAGCCTCCTATCTTTTTCCTTCCTGTTCCATAAAATTCACATTCATTTCTGTCCATCCATGTCCTCTGACATCCATCCTTCTCTCCTTATATGACCCTATACACCGACATCTATCATCATCTCTCTAAAGCACTAGACTTAAGAGTTAGAAAGACCTGAGTTTGAATCCTTCTTCATTTACTTTCTATCTGGGTAATCCTGGTGAAGTCACTTAACCTTTCTCAGCCTCAGTTTCCTCATCTGTAAAATGTGTATCATAGTAACATTACCCCACAAGGTTATTGTGGGAATCAAATGAAATAATGTGTAAAGTGCTTTGCTAACCTTGAAGTATGACATGAATGTTAGTTATTATTATTGTTAACATCTATCCTTATCTCCCTGTTTGTTTCTGTGCCCTAATGTCCCTCCTCCTTCCTTGTTTGTTCCCTGTTTGTTCCTCCTTCCCCTTTCTGTACACATCCCCCAATCTACCCTCATCATTCTGCACCTTTCTACTGTGTCCCTCTCTCTCATAGCTTTCCTCATCCTTATATGTACCTGTCCTCCATCATTCATCCCCATTGCCATCCATTCCCTAACATTCATCTTCATTCCTCTACCTGTGTCTCTCCTATACTCCCTCTCATCTCTCCATTTATCTCTCTCCTCAACTTTCATATTTGTCTCTTTTGTCTTGTTCTCATCAACCATATCCAATGTAATCTCAAATCTATTCCATCAGTACTTATCTTTCCACCTCCATTCTCATCTCTGTTGGCTGTCATTCAACAGCTTACCCCTCTTCCTGTGTCACTGTCCTAATATCCAACCTCCTTCATCATCCATTCCTGTTTCCTAATACCTATCCTTGTCTTCCAGTTCCTTGAGAATATCCATCTCATCTCCCTAATTGAATCCATCAGCCAACATCTATCCTATGCTCTAGAAAATAAACTCTTAGTCAGAATGGGAGGTTGGAATGTAGGACTTCTGAAGTTTTCTACAAATCCACAGGTTAAAATCAAGGCCTGGGAAACTTTTAACTCTGTAAGGAAATCCAATTATTTAGGATGGGAGCTGGCTGTCTACAAAATGGATAAGTGGGCAGTTTGATTATCCAGACCTGAGATTTCATCTTTGCAAGGGATTTCTGGCAAGGAAAATCCCTCTGCCAATCAAGATCACGAACTATTATACTACTTATAGTCTTAGAAAGTTGTGTTGGCTCTGAGACTTTAGATTACTTTCCTACGATCACAAAGTCAGAATGAATCAGAGGCAGGATTTGACCCTTAATCATCCTGATTCTAAAATTAGCCTTCTATTTGCCAAACCACACTTTTGGGACATGGTAGTAGAATGAAACTTAAGGCTAAGAGGAAATTGTATATAGAGGCAGCTGGTGCCATGGTAGGTAGAATGTCAGGCCTTGAATCAAGAAGATCAGAGTTCTAATCTGATCTCAGATAATATGACCCTCCCAAGTCATTTAATCTCTATTAACCTCAGTTTTCTCTTCTGTAAAGTCAGGATAATAATAGCACTTACCTAGCAGGATTGTTGTGAGAATTAAAGGAGATGATATTTGTAAAGTGCTTAGCATAGTGACTGATTTATAGCACATAGTACATTCTATAAATGTTTATTTCCTTTCCTTCCCCTTTAAAGATGACCATACTGCTAGACTATGGTATTACTCCAATTCCTTTCCCTTTCTCCAACTCCAAATACAGTTTTATAAAAAGGGTTTATTGAAGCCCCACAGCAAACGTTGTCTCTCTCCTCCATCCATTTGTCCTGTTCCCCAAGCTTTATTTATATTTATTGCTGCTTTTTCTTCATCTTAGACTGGGCTTTGTCCTCCTGTTTAAAAACCTCACTATCTCAACTTTGCCGGCATAAATTCAACCTTGAGTTCCAAAACAGTGCTTTTTTATGGGAGAAGCTTCTCTGGCTTTCTTGCTTGGCTTCGTTGGAAGTGATACAAGGACACTCACAAGGTCTCTCTTAAGAACTGTGATGTGGGAGACGCTGGCACAGGACAGCTGAGCTTGGCATACCCTCATCGGAGAAGGTGCCCGATGAGCAAAGCAGAGTTGAAGTAACTCAGATGAAAGGCATAATGTGCAAATTTAGAGAATCCACCCCAAATGTTTCCATGGACTATTTGTGCTGATCTGTCGTAGAACATTCTCCGTTTGTATTGGTGTGGTCAACCACAGTCAGATACACTGTAACTTGACTCTAACATTTGTCCTCTTCCGGAAAACAACCATATGTGGGCAGTCAGGTGGTACAGTGGATAGAATGCCCAGCCTGTTATCTAGCCTCAAACACTTCCTAACTGTGTGACCCAGAGTAAGTCATTTCACCCTGTTTGCCTCAGTTTCCTCATCTATAAAGTGAACTGGAGAAGAAATGGCAAACTCCCAGCACCTTTGCTAAGAAAATCCCAAATAGGGTCATGAAGAGTTGGACCTGACAGTAAGCACCTGAGCAACAACAATTTCTCTAGTTTACCTAATCTCAGGTGGCTTTCTAGGTCACAGAAACAGAAACAAAATATAGTTGATTCATTATGCCTTCCCCATTGTCATTTATTCATCTAGCTGGAATGATAATCATATCCCCTCCTGGATCTTCCTTTTGCCCTAGTGCAAGTTTTTTTTAAAAAACCATTTTATTATCTCTAGAATTTATCATTGGCTTTAATACCTTCTGGGCTTCAACATTCCCAACACTTTTCTCATAGGACCATTGCCTTTTTTTTTAATTTCTCTTTGGCTATCTGCTGTTGCTTTCTTTTCATGGATATTCTCTTGAAAATCTTAGTTCATTTGTGTTTTTGTCATCATAATGTCATTATTAAGAACATACTATCTTGTGCCGACTTCCCCTATGAGATTTTAGGTCACATGCTACTAGTTATCCTTTCCACAAACTCTTCCACATCAGCACGTACCTCCTGCCTCCCATCCCAGTGATGCCCTACTCTTCCCTCCTTATCTGTCACAAACTACTAAGGATCATGGGATCATAGATGTATTTCTGGAAGGGGCCTTCAAGGCCATCTAGTCTAACCTCCTCATCATCATCATCATAAAGATGAGGTAAATGAGGCCCAGAGAGGTTAAATAACTGACCTAAGTTTGCACAGCTAGTAAGCACCTGAGATAAGACTCAAACTCCTACTGACTCCCAGTCCCACACTCCACACTGTGCCAAGAGACTCTTCATTTATTTCCACTATGGCAACAATCTTCCTTCTTAATGAAATTCCATTCTAAACCCTTGATCTGGTTTTATTCTTATATTATTATGGTTTTCACCATTGTTTCTTGCCTTTTAAGGACATCCGATAATGTCACAGCAACCACCATCCAATCAACCTCTAGGTTCAGATACAAAATTCTCTGTTTGGCATTTGAAGCCCTTCACAAATGGGCTCCCTCCTATTTTTCCACTCTTCCTATTCTTTGCATCCTCTCCAACATACTCTGGGATGCAATGTCCCTGGCTTCCTTGCCATTCCTTTCACATGACACCCCAGCTCCCAGTTATGGGCATTTTCACTAGCCCTTCCCCATGGCTGTTCCCTCCTCCTCTCTACTACTTGGCCTCCCTGGCTTCTTTCAAGTTCCAGCTAAAAGCTTCTTGTCTAAGAAGCTTTTCCTGATCCACCTTAACATTAGTGCCTTCACTCCAGGGATTATCTCTAATTTATCCTGTACATAGCTTGTTTGCACATACTTGTTTACGTTGACTTCCCAATTAGACTGAACTCCTTGAGGGCAGGGCCAGGGTTTTGCCTTTCTTTGTATTCTTATCACTTAACAGTGTCTGGTACATAGGAGGTGCTTACTAAGGGCTTCCTGGCTGACATTATCAAGAGAAGTCAAGAATTTATGGCATGCTCTGCTTTTAGCAAGGTGATGACTCCAGAATTCCAACAAATAATGGAAGTCTTTCCCTCATCCCACCCCCAGTTGCTGCTGTATTATACCTCCATGTAAAACTTGTGATCTATTATTCAAATATATCATCCATTTCTTCCTGTCTAGCTAAGCTATAGTAGACTCCCACCACTCTCTTCTTCCATCCATTGACTGTCGGAACTGATTTCTAACATGCTTTTCCCCTCTAGTCTATGTATTTCCTCACACAAATATATTTCTTATGATGTATAAGGCTACTTCACTACCTCTTTTACCTGCTTTGTCATTTTGCAATAAGATAGGCTCTTCCACAGTCATATTCCAGTCATGAGTTCCATGTCACCAAATGTCAGTAGTCTACATAATGTGGAACTTACTTCCTTGCATTAAGATTGTAAATTAACCTTGTTTATATCCTACCCTTTGCACATGTATGTCAAACTGACCAACCTAAAATTGTGGAACTCAGAACCTTTCTTCCTTTTTCAGTAATCATAGTTTTCTAAAGAAGTTGTGTTTAGCATTGGAACATTGAAAACACAATTCATTTTCTTTTTTCTTGTTTTGTGTAAATTTTTTATTCATTTTTAAGCTTAAATACAAAATAAGAAAAGAAAAAAATTCCATGTACACAGCTGAACATGAGAGGACTCAATATAAAATAATGCTTCCATTTTAAGAAAACCTATGTAATAAATTTTCAAAGCTACCCAGATTCTCTTTGCTTCTTTCTAGGTTTTCTTTTGTTTTCCTCTGTGTACTTTTAACTTTGTTTTTTCTCTCCCTTTTCCCCTGCTCCCTACAGAAGGATACAAATAAATGTAGGAAGATATATAGATATATATATAGAGAGAAAGATAGATATAGATATCAATAATCAATCTCAATATGATACGTATAATGAATTTACTAACAATTTAGATTTCTCAGAGGTGCCTCTTCTGGGTTGGAAGTCAGAATCTTGCAATACAACTTGGAATGATCAATCAAACCCTTGACAACACTCACAATCACTACATTCTTGCACCTGTGTACATGTAGAGAAGGAATCAAAGATTATAGAACGTGTTCCTATCACAGAACTCTGGTCCTGCACTCCACCGAGTAATGACCGCCAAAGACTTGAAACAGTACTGTTCCCATAGAACTCCAGAACACCTATATCGTCCTGCACTTGTGGGCATGTCATGGGAAACCACTCAGGCCCTGGAAATACACGCACACACGCATGTATATGTAAATGTAAAACAGTACTATGCTTATTTCTATCTATCATTTCTTTCTCGGAAAGTGAATGGCATCTTTCTTCATAGGTCCAAGTCTTTCTATGTTTTTCTTAAATCACCTAGCTCATCATTTCTTATACTACAGCAGTATTCCAAAACAATCAGTTTTTCCCCCCAGTTTTCTGCTTTCCTTCTATTCTTGACTACATTGGTTTTCTGAATTTCATCTGCCTTCTTACTGAGCCAAGAATCCTGCATCTCTCAAAGCTTTGCTTGTATTTTACTTTTGATGGAATTAAATGCTGACCTCATTGTTGTATGCCTGGGAAACACGGGCAGTCTACCAGCGCCATGCCAGGAAACTGGATCACTTTTCATTGAACTGTCTCAGGAAGATTCTGAAGATCACCTGGCAGGATAAGGTACCAGACTCTGAGGTCCTTTCTTGAACTAGATTGCCAAGCATTCAAACTCTGCTTTGGAGAGCGCAGCTCTGATGGGCTAGCCACATTGTTTGAATGCAAAACGTATGCTTGCCAAAAAGACTATTTTACGGATAACTCACACAGGGCAAACATTCACATGGTGGTCGGAAGAAGCAATACAAAGACACTCCCAAGATCTCTCTTAAGAACTTTGGAATTGATTGTGTGACATGGGAGATACTGGCACAGGACCACTCAGCATGGCATACTCATATCAGAGAAAGTGCCATGCTCTATGAGTAAAGCAGAATTGAAACAGCTCAAAGGAAATGCAGGATATGCAAATTTAGAGAATCCACCCAAAGGTTCACACCTACTATTTGTGTCGGACCTGTGGTAGGGCATTCTGAGTTCCTATTGGTTTGAGCAGCCACAGTCCGACACATTGAAACTTGACTCTAGTATAGTGATGTCATTTAGGTCCTCTTTGAAAATAAAGGGCAACGACCAACCAACATTGGTTTTATTTATACAAGAAATTTTTAATTTAAAATAACCAAAATTATCCATTTCACACTTTAACAATGCTCTTACTTTATAATATAGTTGAAAGTCTGGTACTGCTAAATCTCCCTCTTTTACATTTTTCCCTTAGTTTCTTTGAAATTCTTTACCTTTGGTTCTTCCACGTGAATTTTACTATGATTCTCTAACTCATTAAAGTAATTTAATTGGGATGGCATTGAATAGATTAGTTAGGTTAAAATGCCATTTAAAAATTATATTGGCTATATCTATTCATGAATAATAAATATTATTCCAATTATTTAAATCCGGCTTTATTTGCATAAAAAGTATTTTACATTTATGTTCATGTAGTTCCTGTACCTGTTTTGACAGTTACACTCTCAGATATTTTACAGTCTAGTTATTTTAAATGGTCTAAAATAATATTGAATAGTATTGGTGACACATAGTGTTGTAACTAAATCTATTTTAGCTTTAATTTTGTCTGAGATCATGATTACTACCCCTGATTTTTTTTACATAATAAATTCTACTTCTGCCCTCTATTTTATCTCTTTGTATACCTCTTATTTTTATTGTGTTTCCTGAAAGCAACACATTGTTGAGTTCAGATTTTTAATTCATTCCGCTATCCATTTCTGTTTTATGGGTAAATTTATGCCATTCACATTCTAAGCTATAATTATTTCTTGTGTTTTTCTCTCCTTGCTATTTTTCTTCGCTATCCTTCTCACCCTATTTGCCCTACCCCTACTCACTCATACCTGCCCCCTTGCCCTTCTGTTCCTTAATCTACTCACCCCTCCAAAAGTCCCTCCCTTATCCTCTCCCCCACCTCTAAGAGTTTCTTCTTGATATTTCCCCCCTCCAAGTTGTTAACCTACCCATCCTTCTTAACGTCTCTCTTATCCTATCCCTAGCCCTCTCATTTCTAAATTTAGAAGATTTTGATACCCTTCTAAATGTATATGTTGTTACCTCTTTAACCCACTTTCAATGAGATAAGGTTCTAGCAATGGTAGCTCCTCCCCCCACTTATTTCTTCTGTATCAATTCTTCCTTTCATGTCTCATTTGTATGAGATAATTGTTCCTTTTTATTTCTCCCTACACAGTTTTACTTTTTAGAATTGCTCCATCATATACAGCTCAGCCCAAGCCTTTCTTTCAAACTGTCCAAATAATGATGATAATCAAGAGCACTGATAACATTTTCATATATAAGAGATAAAGTCTGATCTTATTTTGATCTTATAATTGGGCTGTAATGTTTATCTTATATTTCTCCTAGATCTTAAATGTCAAATTTTCCATTAAAATCTGTTCTTTTTGTCATAAATTCCTGAAAGTCTTCCAATTTGTTAAATATTCTTTTTTTTCCCATTCAGGATTATACTTAACTTTTCTGGGTTGTTGTCCTTGGTCCCATTTAGCCCCAGTTCTTTTGCTCTATGAAATATAGTGTTCCAAGACCTGTGGTCCTTCAGCATAGAAGCTGCTAGGTCTTGTGTAAATCTGATTGTAGTTCCATGATATTCGAATTATTTTTTCTTGTTGCTTGCAATATTTTCTCCTTAACCTGGGAGCTTTGAAATTTGACTATGATATTTCTGTAAGTTTTCCTTCTGGAATCTCTTTCAGGTGGCAATCAGTGGTTTTTTTCTATTTCAACTCAAGATTCTTTTTTTTTTATCATAGCTTTCAAGTAGTCCTGCAATTCCTATATTATCCCTCCTTGATCTGTTCTCCAGCTCAATTGTTTTTCTGTTGAGATGTTTTGCACTCCTATACTTTTCATTCTTTTGTTTTGTTTTATTATTTCTTGGTGTCTTATAATGCCATTAGATTCACCTTGCCCAATTCTAGTTTTCAAGGAATTAATTTTCTTCCTTAAGTTTCTGATTCTCCATTTGCAGTTGGTTGACTTTATCATAATTTTCTTGATTTTCTTGGAGTGCTCTCATTTTTCCCTTAATTTTTCCTTGATCTTTCTTATTTGATTTTTAAAGTCCTTTTTAAGTTCTTCCAAAAACTCTTTTTTGGGTTTATGACCATTTGACATTTTTCACCGAAAAAGGAGTGGCTTTTTAAACTCCACTATCTTCTTCTGACTATGAACCCAGATCTTCTCTATCCCCACAGTAGCTATCTGGGGTTGGGTTGTTTCTCCTTTGCTCTCTCATTTTTATTTCATTTTGTTTTTAGCAGCTATTATTATAATCAAGTTCTAGTCCCAAGGTATAGGGAATGATGCCCCAAACCTCAGGTCCTTCTTACTGCTGTTTCCTAGACTCTGTCCCAGGCCCAACCTTGGGCACTTCTCTCCACCCTTAAGCCACAGCCAGAGCCCTCAGCCACACTGTCCATGCTGTCTTGCTCCCTAAGGTCCCTCGAGTGGCTTCAAAATTCAACTATCCTCTCTGCCCTGGAGCCAAACAGTTCCTCTTGTACTGCACTCACTGGGTGTATACTAGCTCTTTCTCCCCATAGCCACAGTCCAGGACACATCTGGTCAGCACAGCTGGATTTGGCATTCCTAGATTCAGGTGGAAGGTCCTTCAATCTTCTCCCACTGAACCGTCTGACTCCCCACACTATCCCTGAGGTGAAAGTTCCTGAGACTGAGTCTGCCTCCCAACCTAGCTGCCCCCAGGGCTTGTAGTTTATTGATTCTATGGAGTTGACCTGGAGGTGTTTGAACTTCACTCAGGCCAAATCTCCAGCCCTGGTGGTAGGGTCTTTCCTGGAAACTTCTCTAGTTGTATTAGGAGAACAGCTGCCCCAACCGGATTCCTGTTTATTTCTGCTATTCTACTTTCACTATGAGGTGATGTTCTGTCTTTTTTTGGAAGGAAATTTGGAGAGCCGAAAGTTTTCTGACCTATTCTGTCATCTTCGCAGAACGTAATTCATTTTCAAAGTTTATGAGAATAATATTATTGTGGAGATGAAGGAGTCCTTAGACTCATTTGACAGTATTCTCATTTGACAGAAGAGGAAGCTGGGACCCAGGAAGCAGAAGTCAATTACATAAGTGAATTAAGGATAAAGCCAACATTAGAATTGAGGTCTCCTTATTACCAGTCCAACACTTTCCCCACTAAATCCTGCTTTTAACTATAATTAATGCAAGGTATTATGTGGTAACTTCCCAATAAGAGTTACAAACAGAGTATTGAAGCATGAAGTAGAGCCCAAAGACAAGAAAATATATCATTTTCCTTTGAGGTAGTGCTCATGGAAATCGATCTTCCTACCACTATTTTCCTTAGTGAACCCATGCTGGCTCCTAGTGATTATAATTTCCCTTTCTAAGGCTTCCCAAAAAATATTTTTTAATAATATATGCTAGATGTGAAAGATCATCTTTAAGCCCTGGTTTGAAGGTTTTGAAATTCTCCTTTCTTCCCATTTTTTAAAGTTAGAAGGATGATGAATGACTGACAATAGCAATCCTAGTATTTATTTTCAGTAATTTATTATTTTTGTTCTTCAAGTAGCAAGTGTTATTAATCTATCTCTCCCACTCCCTTCATTGAACAAATTAAAAAAGATAAAAATCCTTCAATATATAGCTAAATCAGTAAAACAAATACCCACATTACTCAATTCCAAAAATGCATTTTTGGAATTAGAAGTTCTGAATTTTAAGTTTGTCACCTTTCTTTCAGAATAAGAATGGTCAATTTCATACGCATTCTCTTGGACTCGTGGTTTTTCATTGTTTCTATCACAATTCTAAAGTTTTTCAAAGTTGTTTTTCTCTTTATAGCTTGTTGTAGAGTCATTTCAGTCACATCCAACTTTGTGACACTTGGCAAAGATACTGGAGTAGTTTGCTATTTCCTTCTCCAGATCATTTTACAGATGTGAAACTAAAGCAAACAGGATTAAATGATTTGCCCACAGTCATACAGCTGCAAGTGTATGAGGCTGGATTTGAACCCATGAGTATGACTCTTCCTGATTCCAAGCCCAGTGCTCTATCCACTGTACCACCCAGCTGCCCATAAGGTTCTTACCATTTTATAAATTTTTCTCCTAGTTCTGCTCATACCAGCTCATACAAAGTTTCTCAGGTGTCTCCCAAAATGTCCATTTCATCATTTATAACACAATATTATTCCATGACGTTCAATCACCATAATGTTTAGCCATAGCCCAATCAGTGGGCATCCCTTTAGTTTCTAGTTTGGGCCTACTATGAAATGAACTATTATAAATATTTTCACTCATATATGTCCTTTTCCTCTCTCTTTGATCTCAAAGTATCTCTTTGATACTACTAATAGGCAAATTAGAAGTACAGTTGGGTCAAGGGGTTTACACTGCACAGTTGACTGGTCTGTGAGGCACAAGTCTCTCCCCCACTCCAATTCATCCTCCACTTAGCTGTCAGTGATTTTCCTAAAATGTTCTTCTGATGAGCTTCTCTGACCATGGCACTATGATTTATCGAGTATACATGTACTCAATAAACTGCAGCGGCTCCCTATTACTTCCAGGGTCAAATATAAAATCTTCTGTTTGGCTTTTGAAATCTTTCCTAACCTGGCCCCTTCTTCCTTCTTGCCTTTCCAGTCTCCTTACACCACATGTCCTCAGACTGGAATCCAGTAACGCACAGGCCTCCATGCTATTCCTTGCACATGATGCTCCAATTCTTGACTCCGGGCATTTTCATAATTCTAGATGAAGCCCCCCATGTCTGGAACTCTCCTTCATCTCTGCCTCCTGACTTCCCTTCTTTCCATCAAATTCCAGTCAAAATTCTACCTTCTATAGGAATCCTACTCCTTTCCAATCCTTCTTAATTGTCATGCCTTCCCTCTGCTGATTATTTACATTTTTCCTGTATATATCTTGTTTGGACAAGTTTGTGTTTATTGCTTCCCTCATTCAATTGTGAGCTTCTGAAGAGTAGGTATTGTCTTTTACCTTGATGTTTATCCCCAGTGTTTAGCTCAGTGGTTGATACATAGTAGGTGCTTAAGAAATGTTTTTTGACTCACTGACAGGCACATTCTGTGCCTGCTTTCATGTGATCCCTTCAATGTTTGTCATTTTTCTCATGGGGGATCTTTGCTAATATGATGACTTTGTGGTAGAACTTTAGGGTTGCTTTAATTTTCATTTCGATAATTAGTGATTCTGGAACATTTTTCACATGACTATTAATAACTTGATTTTCTTCCTTTGAAAAGTACCTCTTTGTTTCTTCTTACCATTTATCCATTAGGGAATGGATACTAAGAGATCTTATACATTTGAATCAATTATGTATATAGCCTGAATAACAGACCTTCATCAGAGAAACTTGCTGCAGAGATTTCATATACCAGTTGCTTGTTTCCCTTCTCATTTTAACTGCGTTAGATTTGCAGGTACAATACCTTTTTTAATTTTATATAATCAAAATGGTTTGTTTTATTCCCTGTGATCTTCTCCATCACTGGTTTGATTATGAATGCCTGTCTTACCCATAG
>JAJHZJ010000135.1:4151585-4665818 GCA_023548195.1 Bettongia penicillata ogilbyi | reverse complement strand
GAGGCTAGGCTATTTCAGCCAAGAGAGAGAAATGTTTTTTTTTGTAAAAAGCCAATCCAATCTACTAAATCTTGTAGAACAATTTGCCATTCTGAAACTCACAAGGCCCCCATACACTGTAGCTGGAAATGCCTTTTATTGATATGGCTTCCTCTTGGAAATGGCTCACTGCACACCATCAGAGGCTGATCTTCAAACTCAGCCTCAAATTGGACAAAGGGAGACATGTGGCTTTTCTTTTTTCCTTCTTAGCACAGTAACCTTGCTTTGCCTCTCAGTGCATAGCTGTCTCAATCTGGTTTTAGCCAGTTATCATGAGGATGTTGTCAGCATAGAGCAAGTCTTTTATTTTATAGAATCTGCTAGGAAGCAGGTAACTCCTTTGACCAATATGAGAAATTAATAAGGAGAGTGCTTTCCAGATAGCTAATTAGAGACCCACAGAGGCCTGAATTCATTTATGGAATTACAGCTTGGAATTTTCCAAGCTCCTCTTTGTGGTGGGAATTTAGCCAATGGATGGGAGTGAGAGCTCAGCCTGCCAATCACACAATGGAAGGTATGATAGGATGGACAGATATGGTGCTGGGAGTGGGCTGATATCGTGATGAAACACTACCTCTGGAGACCTAGAACATGACTTTGAGAAGTTTTTTTTAAAGAATATTATTGTCTCAGAAGGTTTTTCTGGGTTTAAGTCTGATCTTACTAATCAAAGCTGTTTATGTGGTATGATTTAAGGAACTCTGAAAAGTCTTCCTGCACTCAGAAATATTTCCCTTGCTATTTATGAAGTTTTTAAAAATTAAATTTCATTTTTAATGAAAAAATTAGTTTTCTCTTCCTCCTATCTCCCATTGGAAAAAAAGAAAAGAAAAACAAAATCCTTTTTTAACAAATCATCTCTCCCTGCTTTTCCCTACCTAAAATAGCATCATCCAAACTGACCCTCAGCTTTGGAACTCCCATCCTGGAACATAAGTTGACTTGAGTGGTGAATGATTGAGTGCTAAGTCACCTAGACTATCTTAACTAGCCAATTCTAGATTAGATCATGCCATGGATCTCCCCTCTTTTCCCTTTCCAACTCTTGCTGAGCAATTATCAAATCAGTACTTCCATGGCTTCTGAAAAGGCAGTGCCACTAACTGTCCTATGGATCAGCATCCCATCCTATGACTTCCCAAACCAAACTCTGCTCACCACTCCCCTGTATGCCTTGTCTTTTCTTTTTAGAATGCCAACTCCTTGAGAGCAGGGACTGTCTCACCTTCATATTTATCCCAACATGAGTTGACCCCTGAGGAACTAGGATTTTCAAGAGGTGACTGTAAATAGGTGCAACATATTCGACATACCTTGCTTTCTTATGAAATCGTGTTGGCTCCTGGTGATAATGTCTTCCCTTTCTAAATGCCCACAAACCATTCCTTTAAAAATATGTTCTAGATTTTGGCAAGATCAATGTTCTTTCAACTAAGACTGATTTTTTCAATAAAATGGCAGAACGAGATGGGTCATTTACAGTTGGTTATGAGAAAGGGGAGAGCAGTGTTTTGCCTTTAGTCAATGTTTTAGAAAGACATGACTCTTAGAAGGAATATGCCAATGGAGAAGTTAAATAAAACTGTGTTACTGGTTTTGTTGTTATTGGCGCAGTAGTGAGCTCCCCAGGCCATTACTTCTACCATTGGGGCCACCAATTTGCCTGACCTATAATTACCCAATCTTCAATTTTCTTTTCTATAAATTGTGGTTAATGAAATCTGTATTTTACATCCTCAACAAAGCCTCCATGGTGTCCCTACTTGGCACTCATCATTCATCTTAACATTCCCTTGTTGCTTATTTTTTGAAACTTAATACAGATGTTTAGTTTCCACTTATATTTTCTTTTCTGTTCTTATTCTTGCTTTGTGGTGGAATGGAAAAAGCAATGGACTCAAGAGTCAGAATAACTAGTTTTGGCTCCATTAGGCATTTCATAACTTTGGACAAACTGATGAATTTGAGTCTTATTTTTCTCTTCTGTTAAATAAGGGTAATAATACCTGTGCCACCTAACACCTCACTACATTATTGCAAGGTTAAGGTGAGATACTATACCAGATGGAGCTTTGTAACTATTAATTGGTATATGAATACAAATTATTATCATGAGAAAGAAGAGGATAAACGTGTGTGTCCTCTCTTCTCTGCTATGTTGAAACTTCTTGAAGGCAGAGATAATGTTTTCATTTCTTTTGTCCAATCTGCTCTAGGAATACATAAGGTGCTCAATATGTTGTTGCCAATTCAATAAATCAAGTCATTTATTAAGCACCTATTCTGTGCAGGTTCTGGCTTAAACACTGGGGATACCTGAACAAAGCAAACCCTGTCCCTGCCTTCAAGGAGACTACATTCTAAGAAGAAGAAATCTTGTACACAAATAGATACATACAAGACATATACAAAAATGTGTATACACAAGGTAGCTTTGGATGGGAAAGCATTAGTAACTGGGGAAACCAGAAAATACTTTCTTGCAGAAGGTGGTATTTGAACTGAGTTTTCAAGGAGGGTAGAGATTCTAAGAGGTAGAGATGAGAAGGGAGAATATTCTAAGTAACTTCAGTTTGATTTGTAGAGAGATCATTGGGATGCCAGACCTAATTCAGATGAATGGTCCATTTATTTGGTCTCTGATGGATGCTCTGAGAAATGTTTTGTAGAAATGTGGAGCTTTCCTATCATGAGATCCTCAAAGATTAGAAATGCTTCCCAAACATATCTCTGTTCCTTTTAATGAGCAACAGATCCCTTGTAGTTTCCCGGGAGAATTAAATGCAGATTTTGATGGCTGGTCATGGCTAACAGTTGCTAACTTTCTGCTTTGATCTTGCTGGAAAAAAATTACTCCATGAAATTAATGGCGATGGGGTGCTGACAGACCTCTGCCCTCCTCTGAATACAGGTGGTGCTCAGAGCAGACTGGGAGTCAGGAGATCCAGGCTCTAGTCTAGCACTGACTAGATTAGTTAGTTGTGTGACTTTGTGGACCTCACCATATCTCACAAAGATTTTAGACTTTGAGCTCTAAGGTCCCTGCTAGCTCTAACAGTCCATGCTTTGAGGAATGCTCCCCTCTGTAAGATGCCTTAACTTTTTACATTGAGGAAATGGAGCCTGGATTTTCCCATCAGGTCTGGAGGTGGGGGGTGGATAGCTCCCATTATTGCCTGTGCCAGTTTAGATTGCCAAAAGATCCTGTTTCATGGGTTTCCTGACAGGGAACCCCAGCATGGGCTAGAGCTCATGAAAATGCCAAAGCTCAGATTTTATATCTCCAGATTTGAATGCTGAATAGTCAAGGTGGGGGTGGGGAGGTTTCTTTAGCATCCAGTTACATATCAATTTGATTTTAAAAGTACTTGAATGACTTATAAAGTGCTATGTAACTGGGGATTTGGGGACTTAGACAAATAGCTCCCCATTTGCAGTGTTTTCCCCTCCCCATTTCTCTGTATCTCCTTACAATTTGTCATCAAAATCAGATTTATTGGCCTTTCCCAAACAACCAGCCCCAATATGCCCAGTGTGCCTCCATAATCTTTAAGTGCAAGATTTAAAATATATTTTCATCAATACAACCAGTTAGAGGAAGGATGACACAGGAGGCAGAGAACTGAATTTAAATCTTCCCTTAAATATAGACTGTGTACGACCCTGGGCAAGTCACAACCTTTCAGAGACCTAGGCTGAACCTTAGAGAGTTCTCTAAGATTGGGCTTCTATCTTTTCTTAAAATAAATTTTATTTTATTTTCAACATTGCATTGTCTTCCTCTCACTCCCCCTCCTCACCTCCCCCTCTATCCCCACCCCACCCCTGCAACTGAGAAAGCAAGAAGAAACAAAACCCTTGTAACAAACATGTATAGTCAAGCAAAGCCTGGATTGGCTGTGTTAAGAAAATAAAAAGTCTAAAACCCCTGAGTCCGTCATCTCTTTATCAGCAGGTGTCGTTTGGAGTTCTATGGAATTGTGCTTGGTAATCGTGTTGATTAGAAGTCCTAAATCTTTCAAAGTTTATTGTCCTTACTATTATTTTATCAATTATGCCCCAGATTCTGCTAACTCCACTCTGCATTTAATTCCTAAAGCAAAGTGGGGACTCAGCCTGTGTGTGTGTGCGTGTGTGCGTGTGTGTGTGTGTGCGTATGTGTGTCTGTGTGACAGATCCCTTTTGCAGTGTGATGAAGCCCATAGATCCCTTCTCAGAATGTTTTTCAGTACATAAAGTAAAATATATAGGATTGCAAGAGAGATCAATTATATTGGAACACACATACAATCACATATATATTTATATACAGACACGCATATATATGTCGACATGTGTAAGAGCTCATAGACCCCAAGTTAAGAACCTCTAAGCTAAAGGTTGTAGAAAGCTGTAGAAAAGGGGGAGGGGAAGAGGTGTATTCATCACCTGGGAGTTTCTGTACCAATGAGATGACAGGTATAATTCTTATCCTTAATTAGTACTATAGTTATTGTTATTAATAGACTAAACTCACCTGGTGATGGGGAATTACAAAGCCAGATAGGTAGGATGGTTGAGCTAGAAGTTAAGGTCTCTTGTTTTGACCTCTTCCGTCTCCAAAGCGCCCATTCTTCTTCACATGTTTCTGGGTCTTGGTAGTAAAATTCTTTGGAATTTGAAAGGCATTTCTGAGAAAGGAGCCTGGCCTCTTGTTTTATTGTGTTCAGTTAGACACAAATGCAGTCAAGCCTCTACCCGAGGACTGGTTTGGGGGGTTCATTCGGGACTGAAAATCGATATATTTTGAAACCATACATTTCACAGCACTCCCTCTTCTTTCCATTATTGACCTAAGGAGATTTTTCAAAATTACATTTTCCAGTTTGGGCCACATAGTAATTGACTGAGGGAACGGGACCTGAAGGGGTCTGTCCTCCAAGATGTTACTATTTATTACTACTTTGATTTCACTGTGTTAAAACACATCCTTCTGTTTCCAGATGTGGCTCTGTTCCCACTCTTCTATACAAAAGAGTGGAGGAGATTAAGTGTTGGTGAGTTCAGATCCCATCTCTGGAGCTTTCTAGCTGTGTCTATGGGCAAGGTGCTTAACTTTTCTGAGTTTTCAGTCTCCTCATCTACAAACTGGAGGAAATAATATTTGTCATCACTTCTCACAGGGTTGTCATGAAGTCCAAATGAGATAATATATTTGTGAAGTACTTTGTAAATCTTAAGCTACTACATAAATGTCAGTTACTGCTATTTTTACTCTGCCGATGAGTGGCCTCAGTCACTAAAAAGCATTGTCTTAGCTTTTACATCACTTTCAATGATGCCATGAAATGACATTCAAGTCACTGTGATGAGTTCATTGCCTAGTAGGAACTCTTTAAACTTCTGTCATAGAATCAAGGTGTACCATGGAGAGAACCAAACTTTGAGATGAAAAAAGAAAAATTCAATCCAACATCTGTCCCCATTTAGACATTTATTGTTATGTAGATTTAGAACCCATGCAACTGAGTGAATTTTTCATGCATAATATTTTTTATACATCCAACTGCCCTCTTCAAACTTGTATTTTCATCAAAACTAAACCAAATAAGTCTACTCTAGATAGAAAAAGAGAATTGGATTTAATTTTTCATAAAGACCTCTCTTTTTTTTTTTGGGGGGGTTCCAGGTGCATAGATCAGTGCTTAAGTTCATTCTAACACCTAGTATATTTAGATAATAAATGACTGTTGATTGAATCACTCAGACTGCCCTCCAGTTATCCCTGAAAGAGAGAAGTGCATGACTGGGCTTCCCCTAGAGGTTGGTCAGGTGTTTGCCCAGTGGACTGGGCACAACCTGTGTTTTTGCAGGTCTAAACCTAACTTGGGGGAAAAGGGGGCAATGGTGACCCGAAGCCCTGAATATGGCTCACAGTTTTCTGAAAATTACCTGGCCTCATCTTAGACGTTGTCCAAATCTGGAACAGTCTCCCCTTTTTTCGAGAATTCCCCATTAGGGTTATTCCAGAGCCTCCCTTGGTAACCAAATAATTCTCTTGTCCCTGGGCCGACTCTCCCACATGGCCCCCATCCCAGGGCATCGGTTCTCCAAGCTCTCTCTCCTCCTGCTAATGATGAAGTATTGCTGTTAAAAACCAGGTACCTTCCATTCCAGTAACAACAGCTGCTAACTAGCAAATTGGTCATTAACTAAGGATAATGATGGATATTTCCAGGATTATTGCCTTGCTGGTCTTGGAAAAAAAATCTTTCCCCACCAATTTTTTTTTTTTAAAGTATGAAAGAGAATGTCTTTTGTTGCTGAATCTGTAAATGGGGATTCAGAGTCTACAGGTGGCCTGTGTTCATTCTGATCAACCCCCACCTTGTGCTTCTGGGAAGAAACAACCTGAATTTTGTTTTTCACACATCAATGACCTCTCTGCCTTCTGTGGATGTTTCTTGCTGACCACATACCAGCCAGGCCCATATTGTAAACAGCACTGCTGCCTAACAATAAATCCCATGCTTTCTAATTCCAGCAGGGAATCACTTTTTAAAATCTGGGAGGGTCGTTCTCCTTGACCAGCTGAGTCAGACAGCAAATAAAAATTGATAAAAAAATAGTAATAAATACTGATTTTATATTGCCCACCAAGCAAAGTCTAAATTAAACTACTCTACTTAAAGCTTTGGTGGCAGAGACCTAATTAATTAGAAACACTGGGGTTAAATAATTGGCCATCCATCATTGAGCTTAAGTGAGGAATGAGGTGCTTATGACATGTGCCTGACGAAGACAAATGGCCAACTGGCCGAGCCCTGGGTCCTACTTACTTGTGTAGTGAGTGAGGGAGACTGGCCCTTTAAAATGACCTTTCTTTACCACACATGGACTCTTCACAACAAGCAGACCTAAGACAAGAATTGAGTTTCCATGAATTTTCCCGTTTGTTGATTTCCTTGTGGCCTGTGACTGGGGACTTAGTTGATTTGTAGCAATTAGAGTTTGATTTTGTAAAGATTTTTAAAAAAAAAATAGAAAAGAGATTATTTATGCCATAATTTGAAAACTTGAAGGTCATTAATTCAGTCCAAACCACCTCTCCCTCCCCCACTTCTTCAATCTGCTAACACACTTCTATCTCTCATCCTTCTCCCTTCCCTTCATAGCACTGGACAACAAAAGATTTAAAACCAAGCAGCTCCCAGTTCATTTTAATGGGATCCTCCTAATTCAGAGCAGTGTTGGAGTGCATTTAATTGATAAATGAAGAATAATGTTTGGGGATTCTGAAATGAGAGCAGCCCCAAGATATGATGCCAAAATAAATCAGCCTATGATAAGGTAGAAGAAAATCAAGATTTTGTTATACAAATCAAAAGCCTGTAAATTCAATGATAAAACAATTAATTCCCTCTCCCCAAAGATGTGACTTTTTAGAACTCTGTCAGTTTGGTTTTAAATGTTAACAACTGATTGTGAATGCAAATCTACTTACCTAAGGCAAAAGAGACTCTTCTAAACTTCCCCACCCCCCACGCCCCAACCATAGTGCACCTCTTAGGGAAGGTAGGAAATTGGGGAACTGCCCTTGGAAATAAATGAAGGAAAGATTTAATGCAGATGTGATTTCAATGAGCTTGGGAGTTTTAAAGCTGGCTGTTGATTCTTTCAGATTTTAATTCTTCTCGACCCCCATCCCCATCTACCTTTCCTGCTCTGCAGTTTGGCCATTAGATGCGGGCCCTAGGCCGGGCTGACCTTAATGGGAAAGCTGCAAGAGTGTGACAGGAATTCAGAACATCCTCATTTGAGGCATTTTGCTATCCTGGATGGCTCCCACTGGTTCTCCCATTGAGAATGTTGGTACAGTGAATAGCAAAATATTGATTTTCCCCCTTTGCTTAAATCTCCCAGGGCAGTAAGCCAGGAGGTGAGGGAGGTGTGCTATCTTTTTTTAGACTACCAGGGTACCTTTGAGCACGCTGTAATATCTGTTATAGTGCCTAATTTGTTACCATTTATAGGTATAGACCTGGAAGGGACGTCAGAGGCCAACCCTTGCGTTTCATTTTACAGACGAGGAAACTGAGAACTAGGGGGGTAAAATGACTTACCCAAGATCACACAGAAAGTATTAGAGATGGGATTTGAACTCAGGTTCTCTGACTCCAAAGGGAGTATCACTTTCTACTGTGCCACATTTCTTCCTTCCTTCCTTCCTTCCTTCCTTCCTTCCTTCCTTCCTTCCTTCCTTCCTTCCTTCCTTCCTTCCTTCCTTCCTTCCTTCCTTCCTTCCTTCCTTCCTTCCTTCCTTCCTTTCTTTCTTTCTTCTTTTTCTTCCTTCCTACCTAACATTTATTTAAAAAAAATTTTTGAGTTCTGAATTCCCTCCTTCCAGGCCTTTCTTCTCCCACTGAGAAGACAAGAAATATGCTAGCCATTATACATGTGAAGTCATAAAAAATGTATTTCCATATTCACATTACTCAGTAAAGGATTGGTATATTGTGAGTTGATTAGACTACATTCAAGGGTTTTTATATTCTGAAAGTACCAAAAGACTTTCTTTGTAACACAGTATCACTGAGTGTGCATTTGGAACATGATCTCAACAATATCTTGGTTTCCCTACTGTGTGATAGCATTATAATGAGGTTCTTTAGTATTCAGTTTTGAGAAACCCTAGGAAGATCAAAGGGAAAGGGAACCCTGAGATCTTGAAGTGTGTTAGGACAAAAGATACTAGGGGGTAAATATGTGGTGCAATGGTTAGTGCATTAGGTCTAGAATTAGGAAGATTCATTTTATTGAGTTGAAATCCAGCCTTAGATACTTACTAGCTGTGTGACCCTGGGCAAGTCACTTAACCTTGTTTGCCTCAGATTCCTCATCTGTCACTTTTTTTTTTTGCCAAAAAACCCCATGGGGTCATGAGGTGTCTGACATGACTGAAATGACTGAACAATAATTGCAAAAAGAGACCACTAGTATCTACTATCTGTACTACTACATAGTAGTATCTATACTGCTACTACTACTACTACTACTACTACTACTACTACTACTGCTACTACCATTCTACTGAGCTCTGCTTCCTGAAGTATGCTCCCTGTGAGCTGCTGAAGCTGTATTGACTTTGAACATAGAGTCTGCTGTATCCATTGGCTTGCTCACAGCTGCCATTTAAAATGAACTGTCTACCTGCTTCCTGCTCTTGCAGTACTACACGATGGAGCACAGGTGACTGGTGAGAGCAGATGGCTGCAAGGAAGATAAGCAAGTATCCACTTTCTGGAGGCCATATCTAGCTGATTGACTTTGCTTTGGTTTTTAATGTGCAATCACTCACGGTCACTTCTCTTCTTAGATTCCATCACAGTATTGGGTGATTGGAAACCTTCTCCCTCTCCGTGAGGTCTGATTTCCCACTAGTTTCCTTTCTTCCCAAACAAGAGCTACAAATCTCAGAGGGTTTTGTGGCCAGTCAACCTCTGGCCAGTGGTGGTTACAGATGTTTTATTGATGCTCTTAAAAACCTCACACACATTGCTCTAGGTTGCCAATTACTCCCAACCCAGTATAACCCTCCCTTGTTACAAAAATGGGGCAGTTAAGTAAAACAAATCAATATTTTTTTGTGCCCAAAATGTATGGCTTATTCCTTACTTATAGCCCACCACCTCTCTGCCAGGAGGAAGCAGGCATACGTTACTCGAAGTCCTCTGAAGTCAAGACTGGTCACTGCAATGATCAGTATTTTGAAGTTTTTTTTGATAACTTATTCCTCTTCATTATTGTGACCATCGTGTAAATTCCTTTACTGGTTCTGTATCAGTTTGTCCAAGTCTTCTCAAGTTTCTCTGAATTTTTCATATCTGTCCTTTCTTACTGTGAAATAATACTTCATTATATTCATATATCATGGCTTATTCAGTTATTCCTCTACCCATGGGCTTCCGTTTGCCTTCTAGTTCTTTGCTTCTACAAGAAGTGTTATTATAAATATTTCTATATATAAAGTTTACGAAGTTAGTGTCTTGCTAAAAGCTATCTATACTTGGAAATTCTACTTCTCTCCATTTTCTTCTAAACTCTCTGCAATCTGGCTTTTAACTCCATTACAGGACTGAAGTAGCTTTCTCCAAAGTTATTAATAATCTATCAATTGCCAGATTTAGTGGCCTGTTCCCAGTCCTCAGTCTCCTTGGTCTTTCTTTGGCATTTAACCCTCTTTTCCATCTTTTCCTTCTGGATGCATTCTCCACTCTGAATTTTCATGGCATTGCTCTTTCCTGATTCTTTTTCTCCTCAGTTTCTTAGTTGATTCATCAACCACCTCATACCCACTAGCTGTGGGTGGGGCAGCTAGATGGTGCAGTGGATAGAGCACCAGTGCAGGAGTCAGGAGGACCTGAGTTCAAATTTTACCTCAGACACTTGACACTCACTAGCTGTGTGACCTTGGGCAAGTCACTTAACCCCCCATTGCCTCATCCAGGGTTATCTCTAGGTAGCCTGATGAATATCTGGACTCTGGATTCAGATGGCTGTGGAGGAGAAGTGAGGCTGGTGACCTTCACAGCCCTCCCTCACTCAAAACAAAGTCAAGTGCAAGTCATGTCACCATTTCTCTGATAGCGTGGTCTTCTTTGGCAATGAAGGACGAACACACACACACACACACACACACTAACTGTGGGTACAACCTATACCTTTATCCTGAGTCTTCTCATTTCTCTCAATAATGTATACTTTCTCACTTGGGGACCTTCCCAGCCCTCCATGAGTTCACTTACCATCTTCATGATAGTTGCCTCCCATCAAATGCCTCCCAGACCTATATATCCAGCTGTAGTCTCTACTAAATTCCAATCCTACTTCATAGACTCCCCAATGGGTATTTTCTAAATGAATGTCCCATAAACATCTGAAACTCAACACTATTTTTCCTTGAAATTAATCTCTCTTGTAAACTTCTCAAGTACTATCTAGGTCCAGGGGTGGGGGGAACCTGTGGCCTCGAGGGCACATGTGGTCCTCTAGGTCCTCAAGTGCAGCCTTTTAACTGAATCCAAACTTCACAGAGCACATTCCCTTAATAAAAAGATTTGTTCTGTAAAACTTGAATTCAGTCAAAAGGTTGTACCCAAGGACCTAGAAGGCCACATGTGGCCTTGAGGCTGCAGGTTCCCCACCCTTGATGTAGGACCTTCTTCCACCCACCCAGGTTCAAAACCTCTGTATCATCGTCAAGTCTTCACTCTTATCCCACATATCAAATCAGTTCCCAGATTTTATTAATTTCTATCTCTAAGATATCTCTTTATGCCCCCTTCTCTTCACTCACACAGCCACTATCCTAATTCATGCCCTCACCACTCCTACCTGGACTGTTAGAAAATCTTGCAATAGATAAATGAGATTTAAAATGTTACATTAGTGCTATTTCTTAATAATTTCCTGTTTATCATCCCTTTCTAAGCCTCCACAGTACTCCAGTCCATCTCCCATATAACTCTTTCCTACAGGGCAGGTCTGACTACGTAACTTCCCTACTCCACAAACTGTAACATTCCCTATTATCTCTAGGACTCTCTGTTTGGTGTTTAAATATCTTTGTAGCCTGATTACTTCCAATTTTTTCCTCTTTAATATTTTCTCCCACCTACACTCTCCCTGACCTAGTCATACTAGTCTGAGTAGACTAGTGTGCTCCTCACACACTTTCCACTGTCCCATCTCTGAATCTTTGAGCTGGACTAGAAGGCACTCTCTGCTGATCTCCATTTCCCAGAATCCCTAGCTTCCCTTCAAGACTCAACTTAAGAAGCACCTTCTTCCTGAAGTCGTCCCTGCTCCTCTTAGTTGCTTGTGCCCTCCCTTCCACCAACAGCCTCATAGTCATTTTTATATGAACATATCATGCATACATAGGTGTATATATATGGTCTCTTTCATTATTTTTATGTTCTGTAAAACTTGGATTCAATCAAAAGGTTGTACCCAAGGACCTAGAAGGCCACATGTGGCCTTGAGGCTGCAGGTATATGCAAATAGTGACCTTTTTAAAGCAGCATGTGCCCTAGATCTTGGTTCCTCAAGTTTTCAGTCTTATGACATGGTGAAAAAACACAGAAAAAAAAAAAAGATCTGCAGGCCATTGTTACCTTGTTGGACCTGGGGGTAAGGGAAGAAAGGTAAAAGCTGTAGTTGTTGAACTGTGTTTAGTCATGTCCTGACTCTTTGTGACTCCAGGTGGGATTTTCTTGGCAGAGATACTACAAGTGATTTTTCATTTCCTTCTTCAGCTCATTTGACAGATGAGGAAACTGAGGCAAGCAGAGTTAAGTGGTTTGCCCACAATCACATACCTAGTAAGTATCTGAGACTAGATTTGAACTCAGGAAGATGAGTCTTCCTGACTCCAGTCCTGGCACCCTATCCACTGTGCCAACTTGCTGTCTCTATATTTCATAAAGCACCACCTATAGATTTCATGGCAATTTCTATGAAAATCCCCATTAAAATGCACAGAAACCTAGCTTTCTCAAATTAATATTCCTTTTTTTCATTCAAAGCCTTGTACCTGGAGACCCCCAAATCATTGGTTCATCTCAGATGGGGTCCGTGATTCAAATAAAGGAAAGAGTTCATAGAAAGCCACTTGGGCAGTTCTGCTACCTTTTCCCTTCCAAATGACTGTCCTCTAAGTGTCCTTTGGGGCTGAGAGAAGAGGGATATTGGGAGGTAAGATGTGTTCCTAAAAATGTTCAGAAATAAAGCAGAGATAATCTGGTACAGAACTGTGCTACTTTTAATGGAAAAAAATATAAAAAAACCTGAGTTAATTCTGAGGGGATTTGTAGCACTAAAGCAAGTCACTTTTGTTTTTGAGTGTCTTGATGGAGTATGTGAAGCATTTTCTCATCAGTCCTGTAATTGCACCACATACAAATCCTGGTACTTACCCAAGGAACTTGCCCCATGTTTCTTCTTCATGGAATAAAGTGTTACTTACCACTGTGAACATCTTTCACTGAGTTCATGAACAATGTAGCAGAATTGAGTAATAAACAGAGTACTGTCAAATATATATCTTCCCATAATAGATCCTATACCTTAAAATGCCTACAGGGAATCGCTTTTTTAAAGTCTATAACATGCAGTAGTTTTGATACGACTGGTTGAGCCATGCAGAAATGATTAAAAAAGTGTAATAAATTCAGATTTTACACCAGGCACCGAGCATTAAGCCAAAATGAAACTACCACGCTCAAATCTTCTACAGCTTAGAGCTAATTAGACCTACATTTCCGAACGGCATGAGCATCATGCAATGCGGCAATTGTTATAATAACTATATTCTCATCTTGCGCCATGCAGTGATTTACACCAGCAGTGCCTGCCGTGCTAATGGGAGTTCCATGAGGAAACCTCTCGGGGCTCTGGGCTGAGAACAGGGGATCTGTTCTTGAGCTTCTATCTGCACTGGGTTCCTGTTGACTTCACTGAATGTTTGGCCCAGTCAAGGGATACAGCGCAGGGACCCAGCTAGGTCCCTTGGTATTTTCATTACCATGGAAATGTAGCAGTGGCAGGAATGACTAAGTTTTGTACTATACTGCAGCAAAAAAGCACTGATTTGTAAACCCAGTGAAGGAAACTGGTAGACCCAGTAGAACTGGTCCCACTGCCTAAGCACTGAAATGAAGTAATCTCTTTTTGCTGTTTTTAAAAAAATTTAAAAAAAAATTTTTATTGCAATAACCTCCCAATCAGTCTCCTTTTGTTAAGCCACTCAGTACATGCTTCCCCATGGACTCCATCTTGGGCATTCTCCTTAGAAACCAGAAGCCCAAAGATGAGCTTCACTATCTACAATTCAGATAAATTTTGTCAGGCAAAACCTCGCATTTGTCAATTAAAGCCCTTCACAACCTGGTCCCAACCTGCTTCTCCAGAATGATTATATACCACTCCCCTTCATGTAGCCTATGGCCTAGTCAACTTATCATTTCTTATCATCATCATTATTATATTATTATCATTATCAACTTATCATTTCTTATCATTATCATTTCTTATCATCATCATTATTATATTATTATCATTATCAACTTCTCACTTCTCACATGACATTCCATCTCCTTCCTCAGTATATTTACCCTGGCTGTTCCCCATACCTAAAATGGACTTTTTCCTCATTCTTGAGGGAGGAGGAGGATCCTCTTAGAACCCCCACTTTCTGTCAAAACTCTGCACAAGTTCCACCTTTTACAGGAAATCTTTTTTAATCTACCCAGCTGCTAGTGCTTTGCTACCCTCTCTATGTTATCCTTCTATTTATTTTCTATATATTTCTATAAATGTACATGTTGTCTTTGTCGATAGAATGCAAACTCCCTGAGGGTCTTTCAGTACTCGGCCCAGTTCCTGGAGCATAGTAGACACTTTGTAAATGTTGTTGACGGACTCATTATTGTTCGTTTCATCCTGGGGCATGTTGCCGGCAGGTGTTATCAAACAGACCACATGACCTCCTCCCGTGCACATGCTAACATTGCTACACAGGAAAAGAGCTCCATGACAAGCCCTGAGATACTAAATGTTCCTAGCTTCTATACTTTTTCACCCTCACTTTGACCTGTCAGGATGTTTCCAACATGTATACTCACAACAACCACAATGTTTCCTCTTCACCTTCTGCTGTCATATGGGAAACATAACCTGGATAGACTCAACTGCCTCTCCTTCCACACTGCTACGTTCACAGTACCCAGACCAGCCGTTAACCATCTCGAACTATACTCCACAACACTCTGGTTGCGTCCTGATACTTCCAAATACATCACACTTCATCCAAAATTGCTATCACCTACTTCCCTGTCAGCATGTGCCAACAGTAGTGAGCAGTGGAGAGGAAATGGTTCCATACAAGACACTTTGCTCCATCTTCCTCTTCCAGGTCCAAAGAATCTTAGCTTCCAATTTCTTCTTCTAATTTCTTGACCTCTCCAAGCAACTCTTCACACCATTGTTTGATTGATAGTCCAAATTCATTTCTCTGATCCATCACTCTCTACTTAAAAACAAACAGAAGAAAATGCAGCACCTTCAATGAGAAGGCTGATTCTGAAGCCACAGGATCTGAGTTCAAATCCCCTGATGTTTACTACCTGTATAAACTGCACAAATCATTAAATCCCCTGGGACTCAGTTCCTTTATCTGTAAAATGAGAAGACTAGACTATATAGCTTCCAGTTCTAGGCTCTTAAGCCTCTGATTCCCAAATTGCATACAGACTCCTTAATCTGACATATAAGACTTTGGTTCCAACCTCCCTTTCCTGCTTTGCGTTATAACATTCTTTCCATCTGCCCAAAAGTCCCTGATTTCATTCTGTCTCTTTCACCTCAGTGGAATGCACTCACTTTCATCTCCCATCTGTTCAGATCCTACACTTTGGATGTCACCTCCTCCATGAAGTTTTTACTGATTCTCCTGGATAGAAGTGTTCTTCCTCAAATCTAAGCTTCAGAATCATCTTTGGCCTTCTCTTTTGCACCCATCACATTCTAATTTGTATTATAGCTACTTATATGTGCTTTATCTTTTTTATAGATTATAAACATCCTCAGTTTGAAAGTTATTTCATCTTGATATCCCCAGTGTCTTAGGACAGTGTTCTGGGCATAGTACGCACTTAATAAATGTTTGCTGAATTTAAAGGAGTTAAAGATGTTTGGTTTCAACTACATAGAGTGTGGGAAGCATTTGAATACTATGGATTTCCCCAGGAAATAGCAAAAGCAATTATAACTGAGGGTCTCTGTTGATTCTGGCAGGTGCTCCATGTGCACAAATACACACAATACTCACCCTGGGAATATAGGCTTAATCATTTGGACTGTATCTCTGAGCTCATCCTCATGCTCTATCCCCCAAAGAGAATGAGTTAGGGCAATAGCAAGAGTTTCAAATTACCTGTAGGGGAGGTTGGAAGGAAAATGCCACATTTATTTGCAGGTAGGGCTGGAAACAGAGCAGAGATCAAAGTGGCAGAGGGAGCTTCTTCTTTCAGAAACACCATCTTATAGTTCGGAATGGACCAAAGAAAGGTAAGTATGAAGTCCTTTCATAGTATGTACAGATGGCTGAACTCATAATTCATTTTAGTTCCACAGATCTTTGCTAATTAATGCTCCTCAGCTATACATTACTTAATGGATCTACTATGTGCAAAATGCAGTACTAGGCATTGAGGATAGAAGGATGAAAAATGACAGGCTTAAGTAGCATTCATTCTATAACACACAAATAACTATGATTCTGGGCAAAGAGGTACAAAGATAACAGACATCCAAAGTGTGCTAGGAAAATTAGATATGTACTCAAGGCTCTTCTATCATTCTAGTTGCCCTGGAAGAGAACACTGGGGAGGAGGATCAACAAAACCTTCATAGGAAGAGAGGGAGCATTCACTCACTCACTCACTCACTTCTTAACCCTTAGCAATCTGACTTCCAACCCAGATAGGCTATGAAAATGACTCCAGACAAGATTGCCAAGGATATCTTAACAGCTAAATCTTGATGGCCTATTCTCAGTCTTTGTTCTCCTGGAATTCTATGAATCTTTTGACACTGTTGATTTTTTTCTCTTCCTCTTTCCTTTCTTCTTATCTCTCTACTCCCTGATCTTCAAACTGAATACCCTCTTTTTCCTTGATTACTGTAACATTGTTCCATTCCAGCTCTCTACTTACCTGTCTGACCACTCCCCAGGCTCCTTTGCTGAATTCTTAGCCATTTTATAGTTTCTTAGTGTAGGTGTCCTCCAAAGTTCTGTTCTTGTCCATCTTTTCTTTCTCAATACTACCTTGGTAACCTTATCAAAAACTAGAGGTTCAGTTGTAATCTCAATGCAGATGTCTCCTAAACCAATATATCCAACCCTTATTGCTTTACTGAATTTCAACCTTGCATTACCATCTTCTTGCTGGACATTTCTGTCTAGTGGCATCTCAATATCCAAGTGGTCAAAACAGAGTACATTATCTTCTTCTAAAATTCCACTCTGATCCATTGTTTTTTATTTTCGTTGATGGCACCATCAAGCTTCCAGCTGCCCAAGTGCTTTTAGAATTGCAGAATTTGAGAAATGGAAGGGATCTCATCACACAACTAGTTCAATCCAAACACCAAGAGAATCGTCACCATAGTATATTCAATGAGTGTTTGTCCAGCCTTTGCTTGAAGACGTCCAAGGACTGGAGATGACCCACCTCTCAAAGTAGCCCATTGCACTTTGGGGTGTTCCTCACAATAATCCAAAATTTGTCTTTTTATACCTTGTACCCATTTTTTCTAGTTATGTAATCTGTGGCCAGACAGAACAAGTTGACTTCCTCTTCCGTATGACATTCCCTTCAAATACTTGACATCTCTGATATCCCTTCTCTTTTCCAGGCTGAATCTACCTAACATGCCCAATTCCTTCAACTGGTTCCATTGTGATATGGGCTCAAGGTGCTTCCATCATTCTGGTTGCCCTCCTTTGGACACTCTTCAGTTAACCAGCATCCTTCTTTTTCATGATAAATTAATTCATTTATTTTTGGTTTTCAATATTCACTTCCATAAATTTTAAATTTCCCCCTTATTCTCCCACCTTCCCAAAACAGCTTGCAATCTGATATAAGATGTACATATATGTTTCTATTAAACATATTTTCACATTGATTATGTTGTATGGAAGAATTAAAATGAATGGGAGGAACCATGAGAAAGAAAAAAACCCCAAACCAAAACAAAAAAAGAAAATAGTCTGCTTCAATCTGCATTCAGGCTCCATATTTCTTTGTCTGAATGTGGATGGCATTTTCCATCATGAGTCTCTTGGAATTGTTTTAGGTCCTTGCATTGCTAAGAAGAGCTAAGTCTGTTAAAGTCAGTCATTACACACTCTGGCTGTTACTGTGTACAGTGTTCTCCTTGTTCGCTCACTTCACTCAGCATAAGTTCATATAAGTTTTTCCAGGTTTGTCTGAAGTCTGCCTGTTCATCATTTCTTATAGCACAATAGTATTCCATTACGTTCATATACCACTACTTCTTCCTTAATTGATAGACATCCCCTAAATTTCCAGTTCTTGGCCACCATAAAAAGAGCTGATATAAATATTTTTGTATATTTGGGTCCTTTCTCCCTTTTTATGATCTCTTTGGGATATAGACCAACATTTGCTGGCTGGATATGCACATTTTCATAGCCCTTTGGGCATAGTTCCAAATTGCTCTCTAGAATGGTTAGATCAGTTCACAACTCCATCAACAATGAATTAGTGTTCCAATTTTCCCATACCTCCAACATTTATCATTTTCCTGTTTTGTCATGTTAGCCAATCTGATAGGTGTGATACGGTACCTCAGAATTGTTTTGATTTGCATTTCTCTAATCAATAGTGATTTTGAGCATTTTTTTCTTATGGCTATAGATTGTTTTAATTTCTTCCTCTGAAAACTGCCTGTTCATATCCTTTGATCATCAATTGGGGAATGACTTGTAGTCTTATAAATTTGACTCAGTTCTCTATTTTAGAAATGAGAACTTTATCAGAGACACTGGCTATAAAAACTCTTTTCCAGTTTTCTGCCTCCCTCCTAATCTTGGTTACATTTAACCAGCATCCTTCTTAAACCATGATGTCCAGAACTGAGCAGATGAAATCTGATGGGGAATGAGTACAGTGGGACTCTAACTTCCCTATTCCTGGAATCTGCACTCCTCTTAATGCAACCCAAGATTGTATTAGCATTTTTGTTTGCTCTTTCTCACTGCTGTCTCATACTGAAGATGTGGTCTATTAGAACTTCCAGATCTTCTTGAACTGGTGATATTGATTTCTTTTTGTGCTCAAGTACAAGTGCTTTTATCTCTTTTGAATTTTATCTTATGATGTTTAGTTCAATGTTCTAGCCTGTTAAGAGCCTTCTGGATCCTAACTTCTTTGTGTTAGACCTCTCCGCTTCATGTAATCCATAAATTTGTTGAACATATCATCAAATGCCTTTATCCAAATCATTGATAAAAAATGTTAAATGGCAGAGTTCCAAATACAGATCCCTTGGATACTCCACTGGAGTACACATGAGATTGAACCATTAATAGCTACTCTTTGACTCTAGCCATCCTACCAGTTCTGAAGATATCTATTTTATTATCATTTAACTCTTATTTTTCTAACATTTCCCATAGAATGTTTTATTAAAATGTTTTCTAAAATCTAGCTGCATTTTCTCTACAGCATTCTTTTCACTATTTAGTCAAAAAAAGAAATGAGGTTAATCTGGCATGACCTATTTTTTCTTTTATTTTTTGCGCTCATTAGAAATTTTGTCTTTGAGTTTAAAATTCCCTTTCTCCCTCCCACATCCCTCTACTCATTGAGAAGGCAAGCAACATGATCTCAATTATATATGTGAAGTCTTGCGAAACATATTTCCACATTAGTCAGGTTGCAAAAAGAAAGACAAGACAAAGAAAGTAAAAAAAAAAATGCTTTAATCTGTACTCAGAGTTCATCAGTTCTCTCCTTGTAGGTGGATAACATTTTCCATCATGGGTCCTTTGGAATTGTCTTGGATTGTTGTCTTGATCATAGAAGCTAAGTTTTTCCCAATTGATCATTGTTACAATATTGCTATCCCTGCATACAGTGTTCTTCTGGTTCTGCTCACTTTACTTTGCATCAGTTCATATGTCTTCCCACATTTTTCTGAACCCATCCTGCTCATCATTTCTTACAGTACAATAGTATTGCATCATAATTATACTACAACTTTTTCAGCCATTCCCCAATTGAAGGTCATTCCCCTCAACATCCAATTCTTTGCCACCATATTAAGAGCTGCCACAAATATTTTTGTCCACATAAGTCCTTTGACACGACTTATTCTTCATGAAGCTATGCTTCCCTTTCTAGACATTTGCCAACCATTCTAGAATTTTGCCAAGAGATGAAGTCAAACTCACTGGTTTTTAGTTTGCAGACTCTTCGCATACCAAATATAGATATGACATTGTTTTGTTTCTGTGAAGTTAGCATTATTATTAATATGAGAGAAAAAATGGGGTATCAGTGCTAAAAGTCTAAACTTGAAGTGAGGAATAGACCTTGGTTCAAGGTCTGCCTCATGTGTTCTGTGTGACCCTAGACTACTTAGTCTCTCATTGACCTCAGACATATTTCTAGGACTATAAATTAAAGAGGAATTGAAAGTCTTTATTAGTGGAGGGAGCTTTCAATCTGAGAATTTTCTATATTAATGAAATCATGGTTCTAGACCCTCCAAAATTGACCATTAAGCATTGTAACTATATTAGTTTCTATTATTATCATTTTGTTCAAATTGATCTGTGATATTATTGCTTCTCCAGTGGTATGGATGGAAACTCATTCATACTTACCCACCTTGCATGATTCTTGTTCACATAGGTACGTAAGTTCACCACCTGGAGTCCACCCTATATATGCTTGGGGGCTTTCTGGATTTCTCTTGACTTCTTGAGGACATCAACGGAGCATCTAGGAAGTTCATTGGTTATCCCTGGCTTTTACCACATGACCTACCTACCATCTTTTTCCATCATATATTTCTTTGATGACATCCTGTATTCTTTTTTTTTTAGTTCCATAGTTTATTATCTATGTGCTTTATCCGTTGCCCTCAGAATAATACAATGTAGAGAATCATTTTAAGCTGTTACTATCACTGATTTAGTAAAAATGTTTAGGTGGAAATGAGGGAATGACAAGTGTATGACAAAGTGAGGAGACCACTCCAGATTGAAGCAGAGGCCTCTTACTGGGCAATAGTAGGAGAGAAGGTCCCATAGGCTGTTTTCAGATTTGATCCTTACTTACTGTGACTGACAACAAATCTAATCTTAGAGACTTTCTGATCTCACCAAGAAGTCATCTCTTCTGCTTAGTATAAAGACAGGTCACTGCTATAGATGAGGTCTGATCCACAGACATATTTAACCAGCAAAAAACCGAGAGCAATTAAGGCACCTAGTACCTATGTTTTGTTTTTTCTTTTTTGCTGTAATGTTGTTCAGGTTTCTGATAGTAAACTTGATGATTCACTTATATGACATTTCATCTTTCACCTTTGGGTCTTCACACAGACTATCTCCTATGTCTGAATTGCTCTTTTTCTTCACCTCAATCTCTTAAAACTCCTAATTCCTTTTATGATTCAGCTCAAAAGCCTCTTTTCCCATGAGTCCTTTCTCAGTCTCCTTTGTGGTTAGTGTTTCCCCCTGCAAAATACTTTGTATTTATGTGTCTGTGCACATATCTATCCTCAATAGAATGGAAACACTTTGAGAGCAAGGACTATATATTTTTGTCTTTATGCTATGCCTGCCAAATGATATGAACCTAACAAATATTTTTTGAATGCATATAAATGGAATACATTGTTATCAGGGCCTTCTAGAACTTCTAGTAATAAATACTTAGATAGGGATTCAAGAAAATTGGTCCTCATGGTATGTTCCAAGTCATTGTACAGGAGTTCTTGACCTGGCATCCAAGAACTTGTTCTTTTAATATTTTGCCAACTGTATTGGAATATGATTGATTTTCTTTGAAATTCTATGTATTTTATTTTATGAATTTAAAAACATTATTGTAAGAAATGGACCATAGGTTTCACTAGATTGCTAAAGGGAACCATTATACTAAAAAGGTTAAGAATCCCTGACATAAAAGATCATGTGACAGGAAGACTTAGTATATTGCTTAGCTAAAGGCAAAAATGTTCAAGATCATATTTGTCTTTGCATCTTTCTTTCTTTTCCCACTTTATGGTGGAATATACTAGCTGCCTAGTATGTTACTCCTTCAACAGTCAGTCAGTAGCTGTATACGGTCAATCCTCAACTTTTGCAGGGGTAACACACCTAGAAAATTGTGCAAAAGTCAAACAAGCAAATATTGATACAATGAGCCTATGGGAAATAGGGGACTGGTTCCTGAAGCCACCAAAACATACAATTTTTTGGTTAGATATTGTACACTTTTTCAAGTGAGAGTTTCTTTCTTTCTTTCTTTCTTTCTTTCTTTCTTTCTTTCTTTCTTTCTTTCTTTCTTTCTTTCTTTCTTTCTTTCTTTCTTTCTTTCTTTATTTAGCTTTTTACATTCATTTTCACAAATTTTTGGGTTCCAAATTTTCTCCCCTTTTCTCCCCTCCCCCCACCCCAATACCCCAAGCAATCTAATTTTCCCTATTTCCAATCTGTCCTCTCTTCTGTCATCCCTCCCTTCCCTTGTCTCTATCTTCTCTTTTCTCCTGTAGGGCCAGATGACTTTCTATTCCTCATTAACTGTATGTCTTCTTTCCTAGTTGCAACAACAATACTAAACAATTGTTCCTAAAACTTTGAGTTCCAAATTCTCCCCATCCCTCCCTCCCCACCCATTCCCTTTGGTACAGCAGGCAATTCATTATAGGCCATATCTGTGTAGCTTTGCAAATGACCTTCCTGATAGTCATGTTGTGTAAGACTAACTGAATTGCCATCCCTCCTAACCTGCCCCTCATTGTTTCTCTTCTGTCCTTTGATCCTGTCCCTCCCCAAGTGTTGACTTTCAATTACTCCCTCCTCCCTTTGCCCTCCCTTCCATCATCCCCCCCCAGATATTGTACACTTTTTGCACATATATGAATAAATAAATAAATGAGTGAATGAATGAAACATTAATTTTAATAATATGCATTTTCCCTAACATAGTAATTATGGAATAACACATAAAATACGGTACACAAAATAAAATTGGTAACATGAAAAACATTTTTTATTGATAGTAATCCCCTAGAATTCTATGACTTTTTGTGGTAACATCCCAATTTTTAAAAAGTTGATTTCAGATAGTATTCACTTTTCATAACACATGAAATCTATAGCACTTGTGTACTATACAGCAAATAATTTTTTAAAAAACTAATACATGTTTTTAAACTTGAACCTCATTTCCATTTTGTCAAATGATGGTATGAGGGTGTTGTACTGTATGTTATGCTGCTGAAAACCAAGGGAGAAATTGCTGAGACTTTATTCAGTGCTGTTGGAAGACACTAAGATTGGCCAAATCTCGACATCGCTACTGACCCTCTATCCTTTGTGGCTGGAAAATGTCACTGGAGATAGTGAAGGATGCACCAGCTTGAAATAATCTGTTGGTGATGTCTGCTTTTGTGCCATTTGAGATTCTTAAGGGGTCTTGGAATATGGGAACATATCCTCAAAAGTGTGTGGTTACCAATGTGAAAGTGAAAATGAGGTTATCAATAAAATCACTGAATCCTTGAACGTTAAACTTGAATGAATGAAAGTTAAATGCATTAATGTTGAGGATTGATTACTCCCTACCATGCTATGGAGAATACAGAAGTATAAATCAAGCAATTAGAATTTTAGAGATAATAGGGACCTGAGACATTAGGTAGTTTAATCTTATTTTATAGATGATGAAACTGAATCCCAGAAAGGGGAAGTGACTTAGCCTAGGGCCAATACTGCCAAAGTTTTGGCAAAGCCAAGACCAGAACCCAGTTCTCCTGACTCATAGTTGAGTTTTACTTATGATTCACATTCTTAAAGAGTTAACACCTGGTAAGATTTATTGAGCACCATACTATGTGTAATACTGTACTAACTGTTGGGGATTCAAAGATAAAGATGACATGGTTCTTGCCCCTGGGAGGATATAGTTTACTTGAGGTGGGGAGAAGAGACATTACATGTACATAGGTAAGATAGAAATTTTGAGGTGAGAGAGAATGCTTGAACTGAACCTGGAAGAAAGATAAGAATTATGAAATGCAGAATTGAGAAGAAATAGGAGACAGGTTGGGCAAAGGTCCCAAGGAAAGAGGTGGAAGGTCATCTTTTGGGAGAAAGACTAGTATTTTAGTTTGCTTGGGCTGTAGAATGTGTGAAAGAAAGAAATGTGAAATACGACCAGAAATATGGCAACAGGATTGTAGAACAGAGGTGTCAGACATGTTTCCCATTCAAGCAACACTCCAGAGTGCAACTGGAACTAGATAAAAATGTAATTGGGAAATATTTAACAAGATAAATAAAATAAAAATATAGCATAGATGATAACATGTGATTTCCAAGTCAATATGTAGCCTGCAGGAATCCTTATGTATGGTTTAGTGGTCTCCATTTCTCTTTGAGTTTGACCACACTATTGTAGAGGACTTTATATGCTAGGCTAAGGCATCTGTGTATTAGCTTTAAGGCAAATGTGTCTTGGGAAGATTTTTAAAAAAATACTATAACAGCTATGTGAAATATAGATTAGAAACAATAGAAGTCAGAGGCAAGGAGACTGATTAAAAGGCTGTCCATGTGACAAATGACCAGGGTTTGTGAGTGAACAAGAAGATAAGATTGCCTAGACCTCTAGTGGCGGTAAAATCAAAATAACCTGGCAACTGATTGGATATGGGGCTTG
Source organism: Bettongia penicillata ogilbyi (assembly GCA_023548195.1). NCBI lineage: Eukaryota > Metazoa > Chordata > Mammalia > Diprotodontia > Potoroidae > Bettongia > Bettongia penicillata. Next base: position 4,641,246 of record JAJHZJ010000135.1, on the reverse strand, counting down.
AGGAAGAGGGAAGAGTCTTTGATGATGCAGAGGTTTGGAACCTCTGTTTCTTTTTTTTTCCTTTCTTTCATTTCTTTCTTGTCTTTTCCAAAACCTTAAACTCTGAAGCCCACAGATTGGACACAATAGGTCCCTGCCCAAGTTTCACTTAATGACTGTTCTCTGGACTCTTCTTTCTTAGAGTGATTATCAATAGTAGCTGCTTCCCTTTCCCTTCCAGCTTGATTTAGTTATTTTTTTCTTTTGCTCATTAAAAGGGCCATTTCCTGACTACTTCTTAAAGAGGCATATTCACTCCATGGGCAATACCTCTCTTGAAGTGAGTATTTCAAAAAGCCTAGCCTAAAAAGTCAAGGTCTCCCATCGCATCCTGGGCCATCTCCAGTCACCTTGATGAATGTCTGGTCACTGGATCCAGATGACTCAGGAGGAGAAAGTGAGACTGGTGACCTTGCACAGCCCTCCTTCACTCAAAACAAAGTCAAGTCCAAGTCATGTCATTATTTCTCTGATGTCATGGTCTTGGCAGTTATGTTCCTCCAGTGGATCTATATATGGCATGATCTCAAGGGCCTTCACCATCATAATGGCTTCCTTTTTGACTCAGTTATATTTGTATTTTCTAAAATGTGATTCCCAAAACTGAAGGCAGTACTCCAAATATGGATTGATCTGGGCACAGTACATTGAAATTACTACCATTCTTGTTCCGAACAAGAAAGAAAGGCACACCTTTTATAAATCAGCCTACGACAGTATTAGCTTTTATTGGCTACCTTGACTCACTGGGTTTGAAGTCCACTAAACACTCAGATCTCTTTTTTTCTTGGTAAGTCTTGTCTGGTCCTATCTCCCCTAAGCTATAATTGTAGATTTGAAGTTTTGGAAGCAAGTGAATTACATTTATCCCCCTCCAATGACACTATATTGGACTTGGTCTATCCTTTTATCCTGCCAAGATGTTTTGGGATCCTGACTCTTATGTAATGAATTAGCTGTGCCTCCCAGTTTTGTGTCATCTTTATATTTGGCAAGTATGCCCTTTAGCCTTTTGTCCAAGTTATCACAGATCCCTTGTGCACTCCACTTGAGGCATCCCTCCAAGATGACGTAGACCTAGTCATGACTTCTCTTTGGGTTTAGGTGTTTGTTCAAGCAAATTCCAAATCCACCTTATTGTATCATCACCTAACACATATCTCTCTATCTTGTTGATAAAGATATCATGAGAAACTGTTAAATATTTGGAAATATCTAAGTATACTGTGTCTATTGCATTTCCCTCATCTACCTATTATTTTCCTTTTTTGGGGGGGACATCAAGGAGTGAGGAGGTGGTAAGTACCTATGATTTCATTGATATAGGGGAGCCCTGGCACAGAATATTCCTCTAGTAATTCAGATCAGCAGCTTGTGTGCAACTTAACAGTTTTGTAACTGTGGGTTGAACAGGGTAAAACTCCCTGTCCTATTCTGGCTAACCACATGTACTAGCTTAATGCTTGACTGTCATGGGAATGATAACACCTGCTGTTACTGGCCACAGATGACTTAGTACTGAAACCCTCTAGTGATTTGAGGTAAAGAAGAATACTTTTAAAGGTTCATGGAGGGAGTCATTGGCTCTTCTTGCTCACTGGCCAATAAAGGGATGTTAAAGCTCCAGAATCTTTCAGCGTGGATCCAAAAAGGACAGAAACAACAGGCTTAATACTCTGCTTGACTCCATTACAATTTTGATGAAGACATGTTATTTTAATGATCACTGCTTCCCTTTTCAAGTGTGCAAAAACCTTCCCTTCAATAATATGTTCTAGAATTTTGTCCTTTTTGTTAGAAGTCAAGTTCATTGGCTTTTTATGATTTAAAGACATTAATTAGTAAAATTGCAACCCTTTTCTCATTAGTTAATCAGTTAACTCAGAGTTCCCATACCAATTTACCAAACATTAGTTTTTTAATATGCCAGAACCTCTTTCTCCAAAAGCAGCTGATCAAAACCTACAATATCCTAGGAGCAAAAAATATTGATTAGTGTCTTTCTCTTCCTTCCTTCCTTCCTTCCTTCCTTCCTTCCTTCCTTCCTATCAGCTATCACCCCATCCACCTAGAGTTTTCATTTTATCTCTTATCTGACACTCCTCTTCCCTAACATAACTTCTTACCACCCCCACACAATCACACAATTGTTTTTGTCATTAGCATTCCTTGTGTAAGCTCAGCTCTTTCTGGTCTTTAGTGATCCTGGCACTATTTCTATAGGGCAGTGTGTGACTTAGATATTTCTCCTTTCATATTTTCTTGCTTCCACTTTCTATACACATTCCCTTAAAACATGAGCTCATTGAGGAATGCCCTGACCAGTCAGTTGTATCTACTTCTTTTGGCAGTACTCCTGTACCTTTGAAATTTCATTCTCAAGGGCTTCCTGTACTTCTTGCTCTGACTTCTCTTGTAAAAGTATGAGGTCCCTGAATCCTACCTTTCTCCTTTCTGAACACTTTGAAGTCTGCCTACCCTTCCCAGATCTATTATGCATTTCATACTATGCTCAGTTTTCCTCTCCTATGATGAAGTGGTCATGTGCCCCAAACTTTCCTGTTAACTCTACTTTAATCATCAATTCTCCCCCAAATGCTTTCTACCATGCTAGTTTCTGGAGTTTTTGGATTTCTTCCTGTTCATATATTTTCTTAATGTGTAATGCTACTCCACTTCCTCTTTTATTTATTCTGTTCCCTTTTAGTAACTAAGCCATTGTTAGTGAGCTTTGGAAGATAATGGATAATGGGAGAAGTGCCAAAGGACTGGAAAAGGATAAATTTCTTGTGGCTGTTTTTTATTTTTTAAGGGGAAGATAGTAGAGCCTGTGATGAATTTGATGTTGATTTCTGGCACAATTCTAGAAAATATTAAATTGATAGCTAGTGAAAATATTATCAGAAGGATGGTAGTTGACATCTAGAAAAGGAAGCAGTGATTACAAAGAACAAGTATGGCTTCATTAAAAACAAATCATGCTAAACTAACTTCATTTACTTTTCTTGCACTGTTATTAGACTGGTAGATTAGGGGAATGCTATAGATATGTTTTCCCAAGGGTTTAGGTATAGCACTTGACAAAGCCTTTTATGCTATACTTTTGGACAAGTTGGAGAGATGTGGGCTAGACAATAGTGAGGTTAAGTGGATTTGGAACTGCTTGAATTGCGAAACCCAAAGAGCAGTCATTATAGGTTCAGTGTCAACTTGGAAGGAGATCTAGCAGAGCACTCCAGGCATCTCCCCTTGGCCCTGTGCTGTTTAACATTTTTATTAATGACTTGGCTAATGGCAGCAATGGAATGCTTAAAACATTTTCAGATGACACAAAGCTAAGATGGATAGCTAACAGGTTGGATGTTGGAGTTTTTAGAATCCAAAAAGAACTTGACAGGCTAAAAGGTTGGGTCAAATCCAATATGATGAAATTTAATACAAAGCCATCATTGTGTATTGGATAGAGGAGGACTGACCTGATGGCAGGACTACCTGGATTCAAGTTCTCTGTGCTACATATTGGCAATGTAACTTTGGGTAAATCAGTTAGAGTCTCAGTGCACTAGACAAATCTTTAAGACTAGATGTTGTATAAAAGTTGCCAAACTACATTGGTAGAAGGATTTTTCTCATTAGATGCTCCAAATATGGATGAAAAAACAAGTCCAGACCAAAAAGAAAAGAGCATTTTTATACCCAAGTTAAAAAAAATCAACTTTGCAGCATTCATGAGTAAATGAATATATGTGTATGCATATATATATACACATATATTTGTGTATATCATATGTATTTATGTGAATATCTCTATGTTTATATTTAAAATTTATTTATCTAAGGTGATCACTGAACCCATGGGAGTCAATAAAATCACCAAGGAAGAGAGCACAGAGAAAGAAGAGGAGGGTCAAAGGTAGAGCGTGCAGAAACACCCACAATGAGGGGATGGGAAAGGGATGATAAATTAGCAAAAGTGACTGAAACAGTCAAGTCAGATGGTTTGGAGGAGAATCAGGATAGAAAAAGATCATGAGAGACAAGAGGAAAGTGAAAATTCAGGAGGAGAAGCTTAGTATTATAAAAACTGAAGAGAAGTCAGGGAGGATGACAGAAATACCATTGAATTTAGCAATTAAGAGATCTTGGCAACTTTTCAGAGGGCAGCATCAATGGAGTGATGGGGATGGAGTGGCAGTAGAATTTGAATTAGGTTATACATATATATTATACATATAACTATCGTTCTTAGTAGGTCATCACCGTTATGAGTTATAGAATGGAAATGCCCATGGGTCAGAGAAAAGACAGTTCTGCTTAGTGGTTGCCTAGATTAAGTAGATAGAGGGTATGTGTTTGGAGCAATGGGAAATAAATTAGGTTAGATAGGGTGAAGACAGATTTTGGAGGGCCTAGCGGCCAGACAGGTGTTTGATGTACGAGACAGTAGGGAGCCACTGGAGGTTCTGGGACTGAGTTTAAGACAGCAGCATATATATTGAGTGGCATCATTCTTATCTTTGAGGAAGATTATCAAAGGTGAGACTAATGTTGGGAATTTAAAGTCTTTAGCTGGTGGGTGGATAAGATCTTTTTAGTTAAGGGCCTTTTCTTCCTTCCTGTTTGTACTATATAGGCAGCTACATATCCCACCTACATTTAAGGCTCGTTCCTGTTGTCACACTAATGAGTGACTTCTGCATAGGAGGTCAGTTGCCTGTAACATGAAGTTGAAAAGTGACTAATTCATCAGTTAGTACATGGACCCAAGTTGTCTATTATAGAGCAAGACAGACATCTCTTTCCCTTACAACGGCAATCCATTTACTCTACAGCTCTCCCTCAGGTCCTGGTACCAAGAAAGGTACTGACAGAGCTAGCAATGAATTCCTTATATGTGTGTGTTTGTCCTTTGTTGCCAAAGAAGATCATGCCATCAGAGAAATAATGACATGACTTGCACTTGAGTGAGAGAGTGCTATGCAGGTGACCAGCCTCACTTCTCCTCCAGAGCCATCTGAATCCAGTGACCAGATATTCATCAGGATGACTAGAGATGACCCAGGATGAGGCCATTGGGGTTAAGTGATTTGCCCAAAGTCACAAAGCTAGTGAGTGTCAAGTGTCTGAGGTGAGATTTGAACTCACGTCCTCCTGACTCCTGCACTGGTGCTCTATCCACTGCACCACCTAAGTGCCCTAATTCCTTATAACAAACACAGCAAAAGAATTCTCCTATAACCCTAACAATTCAAAGCCTCCTAGCCTTTCTACCTTCCTCAGCTCCTGAGAGTCAAGCATCTATATTCCTATAGTGCTATGCTTCCAAACTCCTAGTTTTAAAATCTTGACTACTTATGTGGTCTCATTTAAAATTGATACACTTAAAAATGACTTCATTTTCTCTCCCTTCTCTCTCTGATTAATGCTTTACTCATCCCTGGCTGTTTCTTTTGTTTATTCTAATCCTTGTGGAAAGAGTTCCTATGCACCTAGGCACTAAGTTTTCTATCTTCATTCATTCAATCAGCTAGTGTTTCTCTAGTGCCTGCTAGAGGAACAAAGGGGCAGCTAGGGTTGAGCAGTGGATAGAGCACTGGCCCTGGAGTCAGGAAGACTCATCTTCCAACCTCAGACACTTACTAGCATTGTGACTCTGGGCAAGTCGCTTAATCCTATTTGCTTCAGTTTCTTCATCTCTAAAATGAATTGGAGAAGGAAATGGAAAACTATTTCAATATCTCTGCCAAGAAAAGCCCTACATGGAAACACAAAGAGTTGGAAACAATCAACAGTAACAATAACAACATGGTGGTGGGGGTAGAGAATGTTGCACCTATTATGTACCAAGCATTGTGTTAAACATAGTTCATGGTAGACAATTTGCATCATTTATCAATTTGGAGTATAGGTCAAGTTAGGGGAAAAATGGTATAGAATCAATCAATCAGTAAGCATTTATTAAGCTCCTTCTGTGTGCCAGGTACTGGCTAACAGCTTGAAAAGCAAAGTCAAAAATGAAATAGTCCTGCCTTAAATTCTTACACTTTCAAGAGGGAGACAACATGCCCATATGTCAGTATATAAAACATAAATAGAAGGTCATTTTTGATGGAAGGCACTAGCAGTGATGGAGGAAAAGGAAGGGATATCAGGAAGGGCTTCATGCAGGAGTTGGAATTTGAGTCAAGTTTTGGAGGAAACTAGGGCTTCTAAGAGATGGAGGTGAAAGGAGAGACAACTAGGAAGTACAGTGGTTAGAGTGGTGAGCTTGGGGTTAAGAAGACCCAAGTTTAAATGTGACTTTAGATACTTTCTAGTTATATGACGTGGGAAAGTCACAAGCTCCACATCATTTTCCTCAACTATAAAATAGGGATAATAATAGTACTAACTCCTAGGGTTGCTGTGAGATAGTATTTGTATGGCACCTTTGTATGGTGCCTAGCACACAACAGTCATTTATTAAATGTTGATTCTCTACCCCCCTTCCTTTTGAGGCACTGGGACAGAATACTCAAAGACACAGAGATGGGATATGGAGTTTCATGTGCCAGGAACAGAAAGAGTCAGTTTGGCTGGTCTGAACAGTTTATTAAGGGGAAATAAAATGTAGAAGAAAAGAAATAAAGGGGAATAGGAAAGAAAAAAATGGAGGAGTCAGGAGACCAGGTTCTACAAGTTCTACATTTTTCTCATCCATAAAGTTAAGTGGGTGGACTTGATGCTCTTTTAGGTCTCTTGCAGCTCTGACATTCTAAACTTATATGCTCTAGAGGTCCCTTGTTGCAATAATATCCTAGGATCCTTTCCAAATGGATTTCAGCTGCATATAGTATAAGTTCAGAGGAAGTCTGAATTCAACTGCAGGGCTAAGCCCCCTCATGGATCAGATAGAAATAGCAAAGTGGCACATCATGTACTGTCCTTTAATAAGTTTTAACTCCTGAGCTGCTCTGGAAACTGAGCATGAGATTTTCAGTTCCTTTTCTCCTTTGCTTCACTGCTTAGAGGGAAGATCTGACTGATGACTTTGAGTATCCATCAGCAAGTGATAAATAATGATAATAACAACCCACCTGCCATAGAATTGTCATAGAATTGTACAGGCTGAGTTTGATGCTCTTTGGTTTTAAATCCAATCATGTCAATTTTAATGAGAAAATGGATCAACTTTGTGCTACACAAGACTCTCTTCTCCTCCCTCCTCAATCTTGGATTCTCAGCATTAAGAGGATCACAGTTTTGGTGTCTTGTAACATGACTTGATTTTCTTTGTCCAATTCTAGTTTTCAAGGAGTTATTTTCTTCTTTAACATTTTGGACCTCTTTTTCCAGTTGGTTAACTTTCTTTTTATAATTTCCTTGGATTGTATGTATTTTTTCCTAATTTTTTTCTTTATCTCTCTTATTTGATTTTGAAGTCCTTTTTAAATTCTTCCAAAAACTCTTTTTGGGCTTATGAACATTATACATTATTCTTTAGGGTGGGAGTGATTTTTTAAGAATCTTATCTTTTCTGAATATGAACCCAGATCTTTTTTTATACCACAGTAGCAATCAATGGTTGAGTTCTTTCTCCTTTCCTTGCTCACTTCCATTTTGTTTTATTTTATTTTTAACAATAATCAAGTTTCACTCTCGAGTGTGGGTAACATTGCTCCAAGCGTTAGGTCCTCCTTACTGTTACTTTCAATATTATTTTAAAAACAACTTTGAGCAACTGAATCATTTTAACTAATTTGACTATTATAAATACCCAAATTAGCTACAAAGGACCTATAAAGGAAGATGCTATCTGCATAGAGAGAAAAAAAGTGATAAATAGAAGTATAAATAGAATGATTTTACATATATATATATATATACATACATACATACACATATTTGTCTCTAATAGTAGCCATTTCTTATGAAGGGGTGGGGGAAGGAAGAAAAAGAAGAAAAAAGAAAGCTACATGATAGCTTCATCATATATTTAAAAGGAATAGCAAATTGTACATGATAGATTTGCAATTTCAGATGGAATCTTTTTTTTTATTCTATGTTATGGAGGTGCTTGTATTGTTTCATAAATTAAAAATAAAATTAAATGAAAAAAGAAGATGACAGTCTAGGTTGTCAAGAAACTGAAGTCTATCTTTGGTGCCTCCAGCCTCCATGCTGGGTTTCATTTTGCCCTCTTGATGATTCACTCTCCATCTTCCCTACTTTTCAGCATCATTGGGCTCCCCTTCAGATTGACTCATTAAAACTTATTCCTAGAAGAGGAATTGAGATGGACGATGACTAATAGGACGTAAGGGTCTTTGTCTCGTGGGAAAGTACCTCATAACCTGGGGCAAAGGCTGTTAGGAAAAAGCCAAAGTTATAAAACTATAATGGTTGAATAATAAAGGTATAAGTTTTTATTACTGGCTTATGCCAATAAGACAGTAGTGTGTGGTGTGTGTGTGTGTGTGTGTGTGTGTGTGTACTATCATTTTTCTGTATATCATAGAGGCCTTCCTATCATTGCTGAAGTTATGTTATGTAGATAGCCTCCTTAATCTCCTACCTTTGCTTAGTATTTCCCTTCAATAAATTGTATGTATATTGCCCCCTTTATGCTGGAAGCTCTTTGAAAACTAAGACCAGACCTTTCATTTATTCCTTATAGAATCGAGTATTTTACAGATGCTGAATATAAGAAAATGCAGCTGCTTAGTTTTGAGTCTCTTCCTCCTTCCGCATCTCCCTCCTTCGTATCTACTCAATTATCAAGTCTTATTGACTCTGCTCCACGTTTTTCCCATTTGTGCCACCCTCTTTTGTCCACCCTTGTTCGTCTCTAATCTAATTCAGGCCCTGTTCTCCTCTCATGTTGACTATTTTAAGAGTTATCTAAATTTCTCTGTTTCCAGTCTTCCTGTTCTACTTTCCATAGAGCTAACAAATTGATTTTCCCAAAGCATAGATCTAGCTAAGTTACTCTCCTACTTAAGCCTTTTGGTAGTCTCTTACTGCCTAGAAGATGTAAGGGTGGTACTTCATTGATTTTCCTACCCACCTTAAAAGTAATTACTTTTAATTTTAATGAAAAAGTAACTGTGAACAGAACCTGTAAACTTCCTTGAATCAGTCTAAACCATTTTGACTTGGTCATCCAACAAGTATTTATCAACCATCTACTATGTATAAGATATTATGGCTTTGGAGATACACAGGTAAAAATAAAACAATCCCAACCCTCAAAAAGCTTATAGTCTACTCATAGGTAAGGAGGTGGAATTAGATGATCTCTAAACTTGGAGACACAGTGGATATAGTGGGGTCTGGAGTCAGGAAGACTCATCTTTCTGACTTCAGATCTGACCTCTGCTACTTACTAGATGTGAGACCTTGGGCAAGTCACTCAACCCTGTTTACCTCAGTTTCCTCATTTATAAAAGGAGCTGAAGAAGGAAACCGACAAACCATTCCAGTATCTCTGCCAAGAAATCCCCAGACAGGGTCATGAAGAGTGGGGCTTCACTGAAGGACAATCACAAGCCATCATCTCCTTTTGGCACCACTTCCCTTCATGTTAAGCATCCTTGAGTCTTCTAGAGTCCCGGTTCTCCCATGCTGCACTATCCTTCTAATCAAAACAGAAAGCAACTCAGTAAACTAATTTACATTGAGGGCTAGCTCTGCCTGTGGGTTCCTTTTTTGACCAAGGGCCTTTTTATAGGAAAAGGTGCCTCTTCTCCCATGACATAAGTAGTAATGTTCTACCTCCTGATTCCTTCTTTACATTTCTCCAGAGTGTTTAGAACAGGCTATTTTCTGAACTAACTCCATTTAAGATTCAAATCAAATGCCACTTCCTACAAAAGACCTTTCCATGATCCTCACTTCTCATCCATCCCCACTCCCATCCCCAGTTGTTAGTAACATTTTCCTTCCCTGTTATTTGGCATTTTATTTTATTTTTCTCTCTATATGCACCCATATAAATAGATACATGTATATTATAAATGTACATGCACACACACATATATAGTATTTATTTATCTCCATATTTGTTGTTCCCTCTTCAACCTCACCCCAGCTTTCCCCAGGAGACAAGCTGCAAGTCCCCTCAGGTAAAGTACAATTTCATTCTGTTTGCTTCCCTAGTATCTTGCACAGTCCTTGGCACCTAGTAGGTACTTTCTAATTGCTTGTTGATCTGAGTGGAAGTGAATTGGATCTGAGAATTGGGCAGATTGATAATTCATTGCCCTCTGTGAGAGGAATAATTTAACTAAGGCATGAATAGAGGCCCAATATCCTAAAACTCCCATTTATTCTTCTTCCAACTTGACAAGAGGAGGTAAAAAGAAAGATAGGCAAGTGATGGAAAAATACTGAACCTGAAGCCACCTAGGCCTGGCCTCAATTCCTTCTTGAAGGCAGACTTCTCCAAAATCATATCTGGAATGAATGGTCAGGCTAACTACCGTGGGAAGCAACCAGCAGTAGGACTCACTTGGAGGCTCCTGGAAAACAGCTCTGGCACAGTCTTCCCCTAATCCTTTTTAATAGTCCCATTTGATAGCATTTGGGTATTTATTTGCTGATTAGGAGAAACACCACCACCACCTCAGAGGTCTCCCGGCAGGTGCTTGAGAACCAGGACTTCTGGAGGGACCATCAGATTCCTTCCCTCCATTCTGAGGTCCGGAACATTAATGGCAGAAGGAGCCATTGAGACCTGTTGGACTCTTTGGGGAGGAAGGAGTGCAAGGATGGAGAGGGGAAGTTGTTTAAAAGATCTAAACAAGCCAGCTGGGGCTAGAGTCCACTGGTGAAACAATATTATCTGATGGGAGTCTTTGTTTTCACTACATCACCTTCTATTTTTCAGGCCAACAGAATCCCCAAGCTGTAAACAGCACACCTTACAAATCAGCCTATCCTGACATCGCCCCAGCCTTCATTACAAGCTGTAAAGGCACACTCACAAGAAAGGTTGTAGTTCTGTAGCCCAATTTTCCATCGCAATAACCCAATTAACTGGTGTGTGTGTTTGTTTTACAAAGCTCTAAGCTACAATAAACCATGCAGCTACGCAGGCTGCAGAAAGCTTCGTAATTAGGACAAGGTGTACACATTAAACCACTCTTTTTAAACTTCAAACCAGCTAACTTCTGACATACTGTACTGCTGGGGCTTCTGGGACCGAACCCAATTAACATCTTAGTATTTTATAAGCATCGTTTTAATTGCATTTGTATGCAATCTTCTCTCCAAGTGCCTTTCAAGGTGCTAGTCCTCGTGCAGATTTTTATTACTTTCGTGATTTAAATCGACCCTCTCAGAGCTTCCCGTTAATAATGACTACTTCTACTTCAAATGCTGGCCCAACATAAAACTCAGCTCTCAGAAGAATTACACTTCCAAACAGTTACATTTAACTTTATTATTGCATTTTTAATTTTTCCCTCTGTTTGAACATTATGCCTTTAAACATTTTATCAACCTGTCGACTCTCAAGTGCTGGAGAAGAGATTCTCTTTGAGCAGATGGGGATGATAGCTGCTCCTACCCCAACTATGGATTAAGATAATGGTAATAATAGCTTTCATGATCACGGCACTTTGTGCCTATCTCTCTCCAAAAAGTCCTCCTTGTATGTCTTGATGTGGTGTCAAAGTAAATCTAGATTTTTAATGCCCTGAGAATGGAGAGTAAAGCAGGGTTAGCTTAGAGTAGTGTCTTAGCAGACAATACTCCTCTCTAAGGAGCCCATTTTGTGATGACTTTTTTGGCCAAGGCAACCCATGAGAAATGTATGAATTGAAATCTGTTTAGTTGTAGACCTATTTCAGGGAGATAACAGATCCACTGGAGAATGCATATACATTATCAGTCAATGTGTATGTATTTATTATTATATGTCAGTTATATATAACTTCATTTTATTTATTACATCATTTATATGTTATAATTACAATTACATATTACATCAATTCCTTACAGTGTTATGTATCAATAATACATATTTATTATTAAGTACATACTACGGATTTACCTTCTAGGGGAGAGGGAGGGTGTTATCTTATTGGATCCCCTCACAATATTCTATGAAGTGGTTAGCACAAACATTTATCATTAATATCATTTTACAGATGAGTAACTTGAGACTTGAAGAGGTAAAATGATTTATAGAACCATGGAATCTCTTAATTGGAAGGGATCTCAGAGGTCATCTAGCCCAATACCACCAGAAGCATGAATTCTCTCCACCTTGTCCCAGAAAAATGATCACCCAGGCTCTGTCTGCAGACCTCCAGTAAGTTATAATCACAGAACTTTAGAGATGGAAGTTCATCTTCTTTTAGAAGTGTTGCTGTTCAGTCATTTCAGTCCATCCAACACTTTGGGGCTCCATTTGGGGTTTTCTTGGCAAACACACAGGAGTGCTTTGCCATTTCCTTCTCCAGTCATTTGACAGATGAGGAAAATGAGGCAAACAGGGTTAAGTGACTTTACCAGGGTCACATAGCTACTAAATGACTGAGGTCAGATTTGAACTCAGGAAGAAGAATCTTCCTGACTACAGATCCCACACTCTATCCACTGTGCCACCTAACTGTTCTCTTTTAGAGGTAGTGATGATTTAGTCCAATCCCTTCATTATTTAGATGAGGAAACTGAGGCCCAGAGAAGTCGAATAACTTGCCCAACATTACATGGATAATTACATGGATCTGGGACTGGAACTCAGGTCTTTGACCTCTTCTAAGTCTGGTCTTCTTTCCACTATGCCAGACAACCTGTCACTGTGGTGTTCTTTAGTATCATGGTGGTGAAAGGATCTTTGTCACAAGCAAATTTAAGCCTGATAAGTCCTTGACTTTCTTAGACCAAGAATCTTGGAAACCAGGTCATTGCTAGAAGTCAGATGAAGAGGTAAGTAGTAAAGACAAGAGAGATTCAGTGGCTGGGGAGTGGGTCATTTATGGGGAAAGTCAAACAGAGGGAGAAGAATCTTTCACTCCGATCACTTCTAGTTATTTTGACACAATGCCTCACAATCTTGTGCTTCTAGCTGGAAAAATGTCACATGGATTTATGAGAACAGGCAAGAGTCTCTTTAAGAGAGATATACATTAAAATGCATCACGGAAAACACCACCATTATGGGAACCAAATCACAAAGAATGATCATGCAAATGCTACTTTGATGGTACCGCATGTGAACAAATTCCTATTTCCTATCAGGAAGTCCAAAAGAAGGGAGCCTCAGACAGTTGATAAAAATTACAAAATAGTCAAACAATTCTCTCTCTCTCTCTCTCTCTCTCTCTCTCTCTCTCTCTCTCTCTCTCTCTCTCTCTCTTTCTCTCTCTCTCTCTCTTTGTGCTTTGCAAGCAAGGATAAAATATAATTTCTTAGTCTGTAAAACATGGGAAGTTGGATTAAAAAAAAATCTAGTTCTAATGTTCTAAGGTCCTGTCCAGTTCTAATATTCTTTTAAGTTCCTCTTTGACTCTGACATTCTGTAGTTCTACAATTCTCTTTTTCTATATGTATTTTTCCCCTGGTGTTTCTTGCTGAAAGATACACTATGAAAATACATACTAATGTTACTCTCAATTAGAATTTCTCTTATCTGGATAAAAATCCAGAGCCTTGGGAAGGCAGTGGTATCTTCCTAGAATATTTTGAACCTTTTTGCTTGATTGAATGTCTTGTCAAACAAAACTGGCAGGTGCTCTCCCGGAGCTGCCTGAACTTATGCAGATATGATTTCTATCATGCTTTTATTATGTGTAGTCTGTAATAAGGATGGGCATATATAAATCATCTCTGGATGGTACTTAGGATGCAATACTCAAAGGAGAAAGACATTTCTGCCTTCAGATGTCGAGTGATTTCAGATATCTTACAGTAAGTCTCTCCAATTCTTCTCAAAACCTCCTGTGAAAGTATAAGAACCTCCATATCTTGGCAAGTGTCATCTGGGAGATAAGAATTATGCAGCAAAGACCCAGACACGTTATCTTTAGGATGTGCTGATTTTTGAAGAAGTTGTATTTGAATAGAGGCTCCTTCAATAAATGGATTAGAGGGAGGCTTGATGAGGTTGGGGAGTCTTTTACACCCTTTCTAAATTGCTTGCTTCTAAATAGGATACAGGGAGGCATCCGGGGAACTGAAATGATTGGAAGGAATTGAGGGGTTCCAATAGAACCTTCTTTGACCAGATTTGTGAACTAAGGTCACAAACATCTGAGGAAGTGAGAGGAGAGAAACTTAGAAAAGAAGGAAAGGTTGGCTAATGGAAAGTCTGTCAATGCTTCCTTTCACATGGCACTTTGTATATATTATCTCAGTTGATTCTTACAACAGCTCTGGGAAGTAGGTAGGAGAGGCATTTTTCCATGAGGAAACTGAGGTTCCAAAGGGGGAAAGGATTTGACTATATTTTTTTGAAGTTAGGAAGTGGTTAAAGCTGAGACTTGAACTGGGATCTTTGATCTGTCCAAGTTCCAAAGTAAGGACTGACTACAGCAGACTATCCGAAAAATAGAAGGCACCTATTATGATAGTCCTCTGACATTTTGAAAGATTTGTGATGTCATCAAATAATGAATTAAAAATTCTTCATTAAATGATTCCTATGTACCAGGCATTGTTCTTAGTCCTTGAGGGGTACAAATTTAAACTGCAAGATGGATCAAACCTCAAAAATCTTGCATTTTAATAGGGGAAGAAAACACATATTGGAGCGTGATGGCCAGGGAAGAGTGTTTGGTTTGGGAAATCACAGAGATGATGAATGGTGACAGGGGAAAATGGCTCACATATCTTTCCCAGTATGGTAGTGTTGCTTTGATTACTAGAGACAGCTTGGCAGAGCGGATAGAATCTTGGACCCAGAGGTAAAGAGAGCTGAATTCAGTCTGCCTCAGACATTGAATGGCTCTGTGACTCTGGACAAGTCACTTAACCTTTTTCAGCCTCCCTTTCCTCACCTGTGAAATGGGGATTATAATAGGGCCTCATTTAAAGTGCTTCTGTGAGATCAAATAAGATATTATGTAAAGTGTAGTAGAAATCTTTAAGCATCATGTAAATATTATAACCTTTCTCAGAACTTTGAGTAGGAAGGGGAGAAGATGAGTGGGAATAAATACTTCTTCAGTGGAAGGAGTAGAATGTAATTCCTCAATGCCCTAGGAGTTGATTTTCACTAGTTTCTTTAGGTGTTAGTGCTTTGTTTCTGTCTTTATAGTCCTGGCAGAGTGCCTTCCACTTGGTAGAAGCCTACTGAAAATTTGCTTATTTTAATTCAATGATTCACCTGGCAGCCTTTTTGAACTTAGCCAGGATGATCCCTGGACAGTAGACCAGGTCACCACCACTAGGTCCATGTTTAATGTTTTTCTAGCTCTACTGACATAGACTTAGGTAGGCAGATGAAAGAGAGGGAGAGGGAGGATGATAAAACAGGTTCTTGTCATACATAAGGAAGACAGTGCCTGATCTCAAGGAGTTTGCACTTTAAAAGGGGGTGGGGAAGATAATGTGTAAAGGGGAGGCTGGAAAAAGAGGTTATAAAGAAAGGTTGATGGCTTAATGGGTAAAGTGGACTGGAAACCTGGACCCAGGCAAGATAAGGAAAAATCTTAGACCATGGAGTCCACTCCCTTCCTAAAATGAACAATCATAGCAGGATTTTAGTAGAGGGTTATTATGATTATAATGATGATATGTATTATATATGCTATATATTATATATAAATATATCTTTATCATATATTATATATATATTATTATAATAACCAGACAGGTTTATATAATGCTGCCAGATTTGCAAAATGCTTTCCTTCAGTCAGATGGCTGAAGAGGCTCAGTTGACTTACTACGTGCTATCCATGGGAATTGAATTGGCCAGGGGCAACTCGGGAAGGGGTTTCTTGCCTTCCCTTCTAGAACCACTTTTTCCTTTTTCAGTAGTCTCATTTCAGTTCAGGTCAACACCAATTCACAGTCAAGAATGACTGTATAAGGAATAACTTGGAAGACTGCATGGGTGCTGGATTTGGAGTCAGGGAGGATTGGTTTCAAATCCCCTCTCTCTTACTTACCAGCTGTGTCTGTGAGATATAACTGGACTTCTCTGAACCTCATTTTCTTTCCTTGTAAGGTAGATATATTAATAGCCATCATACCTTCTTAAAGTCATTCACATGTATGTCATGGCATCACCTCCCTGATGCCATGGTATTCTTTGGGAACAAAGGACAGACAACAGAGGCTCTCAAATGCTAAGTGCAAGATAACATCACTTTTTCTTATTATAGATAGCACTGAGTTGAAAAATTGGTGGCCCACAGTGCATTGGAGGGCTCAGGAGTCCTCTGGATATATGGGAGCACTGGTTTCCTGTTTTCCTGGACATTCACAATGCCAGCTAATTGACTTTCCCTTGGTTATATATTCCCTTGGTCCTAAACATCTTCATTTATAGGTTCTCCTACACCATTAGGGACTGATCCCCCAGCCTGGGGAAATTTTACATTTCTATCTACATGTTTCCCACATCAGGATCAAGAGTTTCACATATGATACCGTGCTTCCTACTTTCAAGGGTTGGTGGTAGTCAATGTGCATTTTTCCTTCATGCCATGCCAGGAAGGAAAACATTTGATGATAAACTCTTTTACACAAAAGTATTATTAATCATGACCTCTTTCCTCCAGGAAACCAACCAAGGGCAAGGACTGAACTCAGAGAATTGAGTCTAATGATAGAACTGAAGGCCCAGTGACATCTGAGTGTGGGAGATTTTCTAGACTGGAGAGGGTCTTCCAATGTCCTTCGTGACATCAGTTAGGCCATCACCTAGATTCATTCCTAGAATGTTAGAGCCAGAGTAGATCTTAGGGATCATATAATTCAACTCACTTGTCTAATACCTTAGGAGACTGAGATCCAGGGTGGGAAAATGAATTGCTTACAATCACATATCTATTTAGAGGCTGAGCAGAGGCTCAAATCCAGATCTCCTGAGCCTTGTACTTTCTACTATCTGGGAATGTGCTGATAACATTTAACATCTAGTTCTCTAAAGTAAAAAAAAAAAGCATATATGACACATTTTTAATTTGTATTATTATTATCTCAAGTAAAGAGAATCACCAAAATCACAAATCAAACTTTTGCTGATTTCTGAGGTGTAAATGCTGAAAATTTAACAATCAGCTTTTGTGACTTAGTATGAACTAGCAGATCCCTGACTATACTACACAATTCCATTTAATTCTTAAGACCATCTCTGATGAGAGTCATTATCCTAACGGGGCCCAATGTAATTGAAGTGGAGAGATGGGAATTAATAAGAGTGACAGAGAGAAGCTAGATGAAAGGGGAGGACTGGAAGAGAGATTGAAAACCAAGGGGAAAAGAGAGAATGATTTTGTGACTGAGGTCTTTTTGTTTTTAAATTTTTTTCATATTAACAAGCATTTATTTTTTCCCCACCTACCTTCCCCTTCCACATTGAGAAAGAGAAAAAGAATAAAAACAAACCCCTTGTAATAAATATTCATGTTCAAGAAAAATAAATATGAAGACGAAGACTCAAGGGAGCAGAATGGGGAGCGGAGGGGAAGGGAACAGGTATTTGTTAGGCACATATCATGTTCTAGGCATTGCACTAAGCATTTTGTAAATATATCACCTTGCTTATCCTCACAGCCACTCTGTGAAGAAGAATGAGAACAACTTGTACCAGAACATCATAAAAATTAAGAATTTAGAATACCTAAGAGCTCTGATCAACCCTAATTCTGAAGGAGCAATGACGAGGCATGTTAGTCATTGCCTGATGAAGTGATGGCCTCAGAGGACAGAATAAGGCACACTTTTTGGACATGGTCAATATAGGAATTTGTTTTGCTTGACTGGGGTCTTTCCAATGAGAACAGAGGGTGGTTGGTTCTTTTGACATAAACTCCAGGAAGTCACTTTGACATGCACTATCTTTCACCTTATCCAGAGATAGCTCTGGCCGGATGATGGGTGTCACTGTGAATTATCATGTTGGTGTCCATTGATTGCAGTCTTGTCCAGACCCTTCAGGCCAATGTGTTGTCATTCTCCCCATTTGTGTTTGTATGTATGGCCTTCATGCTGCTTTTTGGAGGCTGGTGCTAGCAGGGATGATAGTAAGCAAACAGTTTTAAGGAGCCTGGTTTCTGGGATTTTAGACAGAGGGATGATTTTGGGGGTGTTAAATGAATTGACAAAAAAGGCTTTTCCCAGTTCTGACTGCCCATTCTGATAACTGGGAAAGATATCCCATGATGTTTATGAGAAAATAGGTTATTGAAATATTTTTAGATGATGATAATGGCATCCTAGACTTGAAAGAAACCTCCTCTAGTTGATTGGTGTAGCCCCCTTTTTCTATGTACATTATCATCCAAATCATCTCATACAGACACCTGATTTTCCCACTCTTGAAGATATTCAGGAATGGAAATCCCATCATTTTGCTTGGTTGGTAGCCTTCTTTTAGCATTTCATCTTCCTTAAATCTTAGCTTAATCTAATCGATTTAATGGGGCCATCTTTTCTTGGTTCATCCCTGGCACGGATAGAGTCAAGCAGAATCACATCTTCCTTAGAATGAAAGCTGTGCATGTACTTGGAGATAGCTGTTCTCACAACCTTTTCCTAAGAACATGGCCTATTGTAAGATGAAATTATGTGGACCTGAGTTTCATATTGGAGGCTTCCGAAATATCATTACCTTCTGTTGCTTCTGTTGGTTCCAACCATAAGTCTCTTTGGGAACATCAGAATTGACCAGTTTTTAGCTCTTCCTCTATAATTAATCCATTTTTCTCTTGTAAGTAATGAAAGCAAACAAGGCATTTGAAATTAAAACAACTTTATTTTAAAAAGCATTAAGAAATAGAAATGTAATGTAGTTAAAGAAAAGCATCTTTTATGTTGAACCCTCAGACTCTCTCCCCTAAAATTCAGTTCATAATCAAATATTCATGATACCAATAGTGAAGTTGCAGTAACCTGAGTCCACTGCTTTTGTGGGTCTCTGGGTCAGTCCAGGGGCAGCAGCTTTCTGCCTCCTTCCTGGGCTTGGCCACTCTTTGGTTCCATCATGAATTGCCTTTATCTTGGCTCCTGGTCCCCACTGCTGCCTGTGCGTTAATGTCTGTGTCTGTTGCCTGTTTAGCACATCTAGCTTGCCTCAGGAACATCTGGGCACTTGCCCACAGAACTTGGCTCTTTCCCTCATTGTTGACCTAGCCTGGAAGGTAGCCACATGTGTTTCCTTCGTCTGCAGAACCTGGTTAGTCTACTTTGGGGAAGTGGCTTGGGCTTGCAGAGTGATGAGTGAACCAGTCTTTTCTGGAGGACTTGGTTCCTCTTCAGGTAAGTTTCATGTGAGAAGGCAGAATCTGGTGTGAGGTGTGGCCATCTCCTCTGCCTGCTACAAGAAAAATAACCATAATTCCTTTAATCTTACTACTTAGGTCTTATTTTCCTTTCCTTTAGTAGGTCAGGTAGTAAGTCAACATGAATTTATTAAGTACTTACTATGTGCCAGGTAATCTCCCATGACTATCACCACCCACCTCCAATGGAAAGAGTAAATCAACATTTCATCCAGTGATTAGCAGCCTTTCAGAAGGGGGAGGAATACCAAGAATCTGAGCACTTTTCTTCTGCTCTGCTCTGTGTGTGTATGTGTGTGACCAAGCACTAGCTTCCAACCCTGTACTTTTATTAATTTACTCATTCATTAACAGGCATGTGTTGAATGTTTGTTCTGTAGATTCCTGAGATACATCCTGAAGGGAGAAGTATGATATGCCCTCTGCTTTCAAGGAGCTTATAGTTTAGTCGGGAAGGCAAAGAAAAGTAATAATTCAGGGCTGTGGACTAAGTTCTAAGTGTTATACAAGTTATTCAGGGTCGGGGGAGGGCAGAGATGGCTTTCAGGAGGGAGTTGGACTTACACTGCATTTTGGAAGTTGAATAAAATCTCAGGGTGTTTGAAGAGACTTGTACATTAAAAATAAAACCAGTTTTTAGAGTCAGAAGATGAGTTCAAAACCTGGCTCTAACACTTTCTACCTGTATGACCTTAGGCATAATCTTAATGGACCTCAGTTTTGAGCTTGATGACCCCTATGGTCCTTCCATCTCTGATGACTCCTTTCATTTTATTTTTTTATTAATTAATTATAATTTAATTAATTAAATTAAATTTATTTTTAGCTTTCAACATTCACTTCCACAAGATTTTGAGTTCCAAATTTTCTCCCCATCTCTACCCACCACTCACCCCAAGATATCATGTATTCTAATTACCCCTTCCTCTAACGGTCCTCCCTTCTAAAACACCCTTTTCTTCTCTTATTCCCATCCCCTATATTTTCTTATAGGGCAAGATAGACCCCTTTCATTTTATAGATAGGGAAACAGAAAAAAAGAGAGGTTAAGTGGCTAGGGAGCTGGACCTGAGTTCAAATGTGACCTAACTGTGTGAGCCTGGGCAAGTCACTTAACCCTGTTTACCTCAGTTTCCTCTTCTGTAAAAAAATGAGCTAGAGAAGGAAATGGCAAATCATGTTGGTATCTTTGCCAAGAAAACTCCAAATGGATCCAAGAAGAGTCAGATCTGCCCAATGTCATCCAGTTGATAAGTGGCAGAACCAAAATTTGAACCCAGGTCTTGAGTAATTCGATCAACTTTCTACTATACTTACATAGAAAGTGAGTGTTTTACTGCTTATGGGGACTTCTGCTAAGTTAAAATTACTTAGCTCTGTCCATGTTGCAAAAGAGCATGAGTTGTATGCCCCTTGGTCTCTTTAAGTGGAAGGTCCCTGGTGTAATATTCTGCTTAAGATCTTTAAAGTGGCTAAGTGGCACAGTGTTTTGAGTTCTAGATGTGGAGTCAAGAAGTCCTGAATGCAAATTCTACATTAGACATTTACTAGCTGTGTGACCCTGTGTTTAACTTTTCTCAGCCTTCAATATCCTGATCTTTTAAATGGACATAATAATGGCACCTACCTCCCACTGTTATTGTGAAATTATAATAATAAATACCAAAATGAGGTGATACATGCAAAGTTCTTTGCAGACTTTAATACATAATAGCAATGTTAGCTATTTTTATTGTCTTTTCAGAGGGACAAGGGTCTTTTCAGTCACAGAGGCTGGGGCCTGTTTTGGGATTATGCCAAGGTGACTGGAGAAGGCATACCTATGAATTTTAACACTTCTTTCTCCAGGTGTGTCAGCACCTGTCACTGCTTTACTCCTATAGTGTAATCAGGTAGAGTTACCCCATAGTCATTATCAGATCAGTTTCCCAAATGGCCATAGTGGCAGCCTGGACGCCCCCCATTCTTCATGCAGCCTGACCAGACCACTCTTTCATGGGCGTTGTTACAAGCCAGTTCTATATAGGGAGCCTCTGCAGACACAGTTTGGGCTTCTAAGTCTGCCTGGCTATTATTTCTGACCTTGTGTAATGGTAAAGGAATTTGAAGATCTTTCTTGCCCCTTAATAGACCTATGTCACCTGCTTTAAGCTTTGGTTCATCCCAAAGCTTGAATCACATTGAGCCCATGGTAAGAAGAGCTTGCTAAACAGGTGGAGCAGGAAGATAGAGTGAGGTGGAGCTGAGAGGAGATGAGCAGAGCAGCTAGCATGAGTGAGAGAAGGAGTGATTTCACCTAAACAAGCTTGTTTTGTGGGGAGCCCTGATGGAGAGAAGACTTCAGGTTGGCCTTGCTCCCTACTTTGATAATGTATATAAATTTCTTTGTTGTTATGATAGATTTGACTTTCTGGTGATTGAATAAATGTCTTTGAGGAAGAGAGTTTATATTTTGTGAATTTACCCTGAAAACACGCTTGCATAGCCATAGTGGTTGCTGAGGGTATCACGTTGGAGTTCCACCTTGGCTTGGCCCAAGCCTCACTGCCATTGCCCTTAATAACTCATTCTCCTTCACCCATTGGTATCCAGTTAGTTACTAAATCTTGCCATTTCTGTCTCTATAATATCTTTTAAATCTGATCCCTTATCTGTACTTACACAAATGCGGCTGACCTTAGTCTGTGCACTTATGACTTCTTGCCTAGATTAATAATGATAACTAGTATTTAAGGTTTAAGCTTCAAGGTTTGTGAAGCACTTTACAAATATTATCTCATTCCGTGCTTACAAAAACCCTGATAGATAGATTCCTATTTTACAGATAAGAAACTGAGGCAAACAGAGGTTAAGTAACTTGTTTAGGGTCACCCAGATTGTATCTGTCTGAGGTTACATTTGAACTCAGGTCTTCATGGCTGCAGGACTAGCACCCTATCCATTGTACCACTGCCTCCTACTTTGTCATTCTATGTCAAATCTCTTCCTACTCCAGGCCACTCTTCACCTTGCTGCCAAGGTAATTTTCCTTAAGCATAGATATGACCACGTGACACCCTTACTCAGTCAATTTCTGAGACTCTTTATTGTCTTTAGGATAAAAAAAAAATAGCTCTGTTTAGCTTCACAACTTGGCCCCAACTTATCTGTCCAGTCTTATTGTCATTATTCTCCCCTCCCACATACTGTGATCAAGTCAAATGGACTTGCTTTATTCCTCACACAGAATACTCCATATTCTATCTCCTGGACTTTGTACTGGCTTTCTCTAATGCCTAGAAATGCCTTCCCTCTTCCACTGTACTGCAGAGAATCCTTCTCTTCCATTTAAAAAAAATATTTAATTTGTAATTCATGGGATAAAATCCAAAGATGATCAGGAGAAAAAGGAAAAGAAATTATATGTCCTAAAATGTTTATAGCAGCTCTCTTTGTAGTGGCAAAGAACTGGAAAATGTAGAATCCTTCTCTTCTCAAATGACATAGTTCAAGCACAACCTTTTTCATGAAGTTTTTTCCTGACTAATTCCAAAGTCTGGTGCTCTCCTCTCCAAGACACCTTATATTTAACAGCTCTGTATTGATTTGTTTTAATTCACTTTGTGTTTATTCTGCATAAACTTATACATGTACTTATTGTCTTTCCTGGAAGTTCTTTGTGAATAGGGACTGTTTTATACCCTGTATGAACTCCTGGCACATTGAAGGTACTTAATAAAAGCTTGTTGATTGAGTGATTGATATCTTTCCTAAAATATGGTGCCCAGTTATGAACATGTTATTTTAGATGTGATGTGACTGGGACAGAGTATCGTCGGCCCTCTTTATTACTGGACTGTATACCTCTCTCAATGATGTCTAAGTTTAGAGTAAATTTCTTGGCAGACATTGCACATTGAATTTGTGGTACACTTAAGTGCCTAGATTTTTTTCAGATGAATTGCTCTCTAGTCATATATTTCTTATCTTATACATATGAAGGTGAATTTTTGTTGGCCTCACTCTACCTATCTAATCTTAATTTCTAGTATTAAATATAGTGTGTGTTTGTCCTTCATTGCCGAAGAAGACCATGCCATCAAAGAAATGATGACATGACTTGCACTTGATTTTGTTTTGAGTGAGTAAGGGCTGTGCAGGTCACCAGCTTCCCTTCTCCTCCAGAGCCATCTGAATTCAGTGACCAGATATTCATCAGGATGACTGGAGATGACCCAGGATGAGGCAATTGGGGGTAAGTGACTTGCCCAAGGTCACAAGCTTGTGAGTGTCAAGTGTCTGAGGTGAGATTTGAACTCAGGTCCTCCTGACTCCTGCACGGGAGACTATCTGCACTGATGCTCTATCCACTGCACCATCTAGCTGCCCATTAAACATACCAATGACATGGGATAACCCCATTCACTTTTAGGTAAACCCTCAAGTCAATACTCAATTCATTTCCATATTCGTTTTATCATCTGGAGTTCTATGACAATCTAGGAATATGTTTGGATATTCTCATTAACTGGTAAAATTGCAACCCTTTTCTCATTAGTTAATCAGTTAACTCAGAGTTCCCATACCAATTTACTAAATATTAGTTTTTTAATATGCCGGAGCCTCTTTCTCCAAAAGCAGTTGATCAAAACCTACAATCTCCTAGGAGTAAATGAGTATTAATGTTACTGACTATACAATTTATTTAAAATGTAATCAATAAGCAGAAAGGCATAAATAATTATTTATGATGGTTAGCTGAGAGAAAAATCACAGTGAGAGTCACCTCAAACCACAGCTCTAACTATAGATGACTTCTCCTAACTTCTGAAAGGACATTCTTGTACTTTAGTTCACTCAAGATACCAAGAAAACTCTTCTCAAGAATTCTTTTCATCCTCTTCACAAAACAAGATGAAAAGAGTTCCATCTAGAAAGGCATCTCTATCTTCTTTTTCTCTGTTTGCCCTGTCTTCTCTCCATCCATGATAGGAAAACATTCTCTTCAGCTTCTCCCACATTATCACTCTAAATAGTCTCTCCAAACTTATGGTTAAAAATGTCCATTTCCACAACATTCCATTTAGCTCTTAAAGGCCCAGTGAAAGTAACTGTAATATCTGTTGGAGAGCTTAATGAAACAGGTATGACACTGAAACAATTATTGTTTGTTTGGTCAGAGGTAAAGGAGTAGTGACTGGAAATTTCAGAGAAAGCAGTTTTTGTCTCATAAGGAGCATTTTCCAAAGAAGTAGAACTATCCAAGAGTGGAAAGGAGATGCCTTGTAGAGGCAGTGAGTTTCTTATCAGTGGAGCTGTTCAAATAGAGAGGCTACAGGTCATTTTTTTGGAAATGTTATAAAGGGGAATTCTCCTCAGCTATGTATAGGTATAGACCCTTTGACATCCTTTCCAACTCTTTCCAAGGCTTGAATGAGTCCACTCCTAAACAAGCAATCTTTGCTCCAGCGAGCCTGGTTCTTTCACTGTCCTGAATATCCAATATTCATTTCTACCTCCCTGTAGGAACTTGATATTTTCACCGAGAGATTGTCCTTGCCTATCTCGTCTATCCAATTTCTGGATGCCCCTCAAAGCTCCTTCTAAGTACTAATCTTCATAAAGAAACTCTAACTCTTCCTTCTCTTGGAACTATTAAGGCACATTTTGTCTATACCATATGTACATGTAAATGCTATATTATAATTAGGTAGTCTGTTTTATTCATTATTTCATAAAGTCTTGTATTTTCAATTACACTGTAAATGCCATGACAGCAGGAATCATAGGATCATAAATACTGGATCATTAAAGCTGGAAGGGCCCAAGATATCATCTAATCTAGGATCTTCACTTTACAGATGAGGAAATCAAGATTCAGAAAGGTTTAGTGAATCCCCAACATCACATAGCAGAAATAAGGATTGAACTCAAGTGGTCTTACTCCCAATTCAGTGCTCTTTACAAAATTTCACAGACCATCTTTGGAGACAGTGTGGTACTGTGGCAAGAACGTTGAATTTGGAATCAAGGGACTCAATTTGGATTCATGGGTTCAAATCCCAACTACTCCACTGACTATATGTGTGATCTTTAGAAAGTCGATAAAATGAGGGACTACATGGCCTTCCCCCTTTAAATATGTCTGCTTATGAGCCTAGGCAATTGCTGAGCATGAAGTGAATGTTTAATATCTTTCAACTGATTCAGAAAATTGGGCCAGGAACCAAATTAGAGCAAGTCAGTGGCAGGGCCAACCATTTCTAGGCTCTCTGGGCTTTAGAACCCCTCCACATCAAACTCAAAAGAAACTTAGGTCTATTGCTATCTCTCTGAGCTTTGTGACTCTGGAGAAAAATAGATGATACCTTTTCTAAAGGGACTTTTCTTTCCAATTCTATCAACAAATGTTGAGAAAAATCTTTAGTGGACTGGTATTTAAAACTCTCCATAATTAGGCTCACACCTGCTTTTCCAGACAGTTCATAATAGTCCCCCTTGGTGGTCTCTCTCTCTCTCTCTCTCTCTCTCTCTCTCTCTCTCTCTCTCTTTCATTTCCAATGTGGTACTAGCTGTTCCTTGAATTTGGCTTTGTCCCCTGGACTACAGGGCCTCCTTACTGCTGCTTCTTAGAATTCTTAGTTTTCTTTGAGGCTTGCCTGAGGTGCCACCTCTTTAAAAAAACATTATAGTTGATCTCCATTCAGTTATTTTCACCCTCTTGTACCTAAAATTATTTGTTTTTACTTATTTGGGTATATACTGTATCTTGCTAGTAGAACATCAGCACCTTGTGGTCAGGGAGTTTCTCATTGTTTAGGAACAATATATGCTCAATAAATGTTTATTGAGTTGTGTTGAGATGAACTCTCCTTAAATCCCCATCAGTTTTTCATTATCCCAGTCCTTGAGCTGAGCATCATACTGTTTCCCATTGCTTTCTCTTCCCATGAATCCTGAAGTTTTCCTTAGCTTCCTATCCAGTTTCTGAATGACTGACTTCAGTTCTTGACCCTTTGCTGGACCATCAATCCCTGCCCCTGCTTCTTCTTTAACATTATCCTTCTGGGCCTGACTTGTGAGAAGGCAGAAACATTCATCATCCCCTCTAGGAGTCAGGCCATTTCTTTGTGGTGTGTCTAGCCAAGACAAGGGACTCTGGCAAGGAAAAAGTCCCTGAAGCTTTTAATAGCAGGAAGGAGAGCTCTGGGCTGCCTCTGATCCTGGCTGCTGGTCCCCTGGGAGGTGTTTTACTATAATTTGGCATTTACATTTTGAACTATGCTCAACACCCACTGGGTTGTGGAAAAAGTGACATGTGCTTTGGCTAGATTTCCTACAGCAGTGGAGAGAGTCCCCTAGCAATGTTCTGTTGAAGGGGGCCCTCAACCCCATTTTTTATCGGCCACAGAAGCTTTATGGATTGGCAGGTGAGACTTGGGACAGGGATCGAGAGATTGATTTTTCAGTGCTGGGCTAAAAAAAAAATCACTTGGTGACTCAGTTTCTCCAGAGATGTAGTATATTTGTATAATCTTTCTCCCATTCACTCTGGCTCAAAACCTTAAAGAAATTTTTTACTTCTCCCTCTCATCCCCATGGAATCAGCCATCAAGTTCCATCCTGTCCCTGTTCTGCTGAGATATCAGAGGGAGTGATTGTTGACTGGAAAAATAGGGCATTCGAGTGTGAATATGCTTTGGATGAGCTGGTCTGTACTCATCTCTTCATTATGGGAGTTTCTGGATACTGTCTGTCTTCTCCAACCGGAACTGGGGGGAGTCCGGGTTGGCTGGACCCCAGGAAGCTCAGCTTAAGGACTGGTCCTTCTTAGGTGTGTTTAAGGAAGGGAAACATATGAAGCTTGGCCACTGTTTCTGGGAAATTTAAGGCTCTTCTCTCTAGATTTTATTTCAGAAAGAGGCAATATGATAAAGTAGAAAAGAACATTAGACTATAAGACAGGTTAAGTGGGTCTCAGACCTGACTTAGGGACATAGCGCAATGCAGTAGAAAGACAGCTGGGATTGTAGCTGGGAGACTTGAGTTCAAATCTCGACTGTGATACTAACAATGCATGTGACATTGGGCAGGTCACTTTAATTTCTCTGGGACTCAGTTAACTCCTCTGTAAGATGTAATCTGTGAATGGACTGGAAGACATATAAGGTCATTTACTCACTTGTACTTCTAGGATCCTAATTAGCTGTGTTAATTTTTGTGACAAGTCATTTCCTTTTCCTGGGCCTCATATGTAAAATAGTTGGGATTAGATTAGTTAATAATTAAGTCCCTTTCAATTCTGTCTATGTGGTATTTGAATGTAATAAACTGAAATAGGCATGTATGAAGTATGTTCCATGTTATCTTAGAGTATAAGAGCATACATATATATATACACACAGATACATATATAGACATGCAATAAAAGAATAATAAAATAGAATAATGAAAAGCATAGTAATTAATTTCTATCCAGGTCCCATTAATTCCTAAAATCTAGAGTTAGAAGACATGAAGACAGATAGTGAAAGGCATTTATGAATATGGTACAAAAATACTGGTTTGAGAGCATGAGTCAGTACTATTATTATTTTTAATATGATTTATTGTATATTGTCAGGGAGCTAGGAAAGAAGTATTTGGATGTTAGAGGTTAGAGTGGTGATTCTACTCTAAGAAGGGGCTTGGGGCAGCTAAGTGGTGTAGGGCCGGACTTGGAGTCAAGAAAACCTGAGTTCAAATCCTGCTTCAGACATTTGCAAGCTGTGTGACTCCCCCAGGCAAATAGCTTAAACCTCTGTTTACCTCAGTTTCCTCATCAATAAAATAGAGATAATAATAGCACCTATTGCTTAGAGTTGTTGTGGGAATCAAATGAGATATTTATAAAGCCTGACACATAGTAGGCACTTAATTCATGCTTGCTCCTTGCTTCCCTCACCCTGAAACCCAACACTGTGGAGACTTATGGAAATGCCTGTGGGCACTGAGAGGTTAAGTCATACAGCGAGTATGTATCAAAAGCAGGATTTGAATACAGGTCTTCTTGATTCCAAGGCCAGTTCTCTATCCTGCAGACCACTACTGCCTTTGACCTGTAGTATAGTAGGCATTAAATAAATGTTTCTGCTTGTCTATTGATCGGCTGTAACATCTTTGACAAAGGCAATCCAGCCTCTGGTAAAGACTTGTAGCGATGGCCAATCCATGACTTCCTAAGAAAATACTTTCCACTTATGGACAGTTCTATTTCTTAGGAAATTTTGCTTTATATTGAATTGAAATCTTTTTTTCTTTTTATCTGAGTCTCCCACCATTCATTGGATCACAGATATTGAACTGGAGGGGAGTTGAAAGGCCACCCACTCCAAATTTCTCATTTTACAAATGAGGAAACTGAGGTCCAATGTGGTTAAATAATTTGCCTAAGACCACCCAGGTAATATGTGACATATGTCAGAGGTGGGATCTGGACCCATGTCCTCTGACTCCGGACATTATGCTCTAGGCTCTGTATCACACTATCTCCTTGTTCTGCTATCTCTGACCAGGCTTAACAAGTCATAGCCTTCCACCACATGATAATTCTACAGATATTTGAAAGTAGCCACTGGGGCCTTTCTCAGTCTAACATTGCCAATTCCCCTTTAAATGGCATCAGCTCCAGATTTCTCACCATCTAGTTACCCTCTGAACAGGCTATGGTGTGTAAATGTGGCATCCGGGCCAGTGCATAGTTCAACAGATTTGAACTTCCCTCAGACCCTAGGGCTTACTCCTTTACCTGAGGCTGGTCTGTTTTGTTTTAGGCTTTCCTGGCAAAGAATAAAGAGGGAAAAGTCAATGGGGGAGAAAATGTGACTGCATCCTACTTAACCAAATTTGGCATATGGCCGGCTAGATGGCGCTGTCCTCTAAGAAAAGCATCCAGGCTTCTTCCTTTACTGCTTAACTAATATAACTATGCGTAGACAAAACAGGAACAACTGAACTTAAAAAAAAAAATGGGTGGGGTATAGGACACATGGAATATCTACGGCTGCCATCAGCAGAAATCTATTGTCTTTTTGGGTTCCTTTGTCTCTTATGTTTCCAAGCAAGGCTGTAAATTATAGATGCAATTTCTGTCCCACATCTGAAAACTTTAAAAAAAGGCTTTGAGCCAACCCCAGCAAATTGTAATTGTGAACCTGAAATAATTTGGGTGGGTTCCAGTAGCAGTTGTATTGATTTGGAATCTGAGGATTTAGGTTCAAATTCGGACTTTTCCATTTACTGTGATTTTGGGCGAATCATTTTTCCGGGACTCAATTTCCTAATCTGTAAAATGAGGGGGATTGGATTAGATGATTTTCAAGGTTGCTTACAACTCAAAAATGTCTCTGTCTCTGACTCTGTCTTTGTCTCTTTCCTAACTTTCTTGTTTCCTGATCTCCCTAAGAATTCCTACTCTTACTAGTTCAAGAAGAAGCGGTTACCTCAATTCCACATTGTTGGAAAGTGTCTATCTCTTTAGGTCTCTGGAGCAGATCTGGGTCTTAGTCATGATCTGTTTGCAAGTTGTGTGGAAGACATGCTTTTCCAGTTCAATTTTGGTGGCTACAGGCTAATCCTGTGGGTTGGGATTTGTTTGTTGTCAACTGTTCTGTCTCTTAAATTAGGGACCATTGATGCAACTCCTACTCTATTACTGAGCAAGAGGAAAGAAAACAGAGATAAGGAGAGTAGAAAACAAGAAGGAAGGAGGGAGGGGGAGGAAGGGAGGGAGGGAGAGAGAGAGAGAGAGAGAGAGAGAGAGGTGGTGTGGGAATACGGGAAAAGAAGAAAATGAGAGAATAGGTGTGAAGAGAGAGAGGAAAAAAAGTCATGAAGGATTCAGTTAATAAGGGGTTACTAGGATGGCAAACTAGAAAAGAAAATAGGGAGATGTTAGTCCTGAGGCAAAGAAGTTGTGAAGGCTGAAGAAACTCAAGATAGAAAAGCAAAGGCAGAGAAAGGAAGAATCATTCAGGAAATGGGGGGGGTGGGGAAGCAGAGAAGGGAAAATTCTAGAGAATAAGAAAATTTAAACTGCCTGAGGACTCTTAGAGGGAGAAAATGATGGATAGAACAAGAGAGAAATGGAGAAACAAAGTGGGGAAATAATGAAGAAGAAACTTTAAAAGTGGAGAAAAAAAGAGTCAATGAGAGTAACACAATGAGAATAAAACTGAGAGTCAGGGAAAAAGCAATAGAGAAGTTAAAAGATTTCTTACCTTATGGTAATAAAAATAGGAATGTGCATTGTTTTCTGGCTGTGGTTGTCACCCAAGATATAGGGTGAGCCTTGTGAGCCAGCTTTGGCAGGTCTGCCCCAGCTTCAACAGACTGCTCTGATCTACTTTGAAATTGGGACGCTGCTGGCGTTGGAGATAGAAATCCTGGTGTGTCACTATCCCTGTAGAGAACCCATCATACTCAGTAACTGAGACGGAATATTCAGCCTTACTGTCCAGGGATGGGGAACCTATGGCCTCAAGGCCACATGTGGCCTTCTAGGTCCTTGAGTGCAGCCCTTTGGCTGAGTCCAAGTTTTATAGAACAAACCTTTTATTAAAGGGATTTGTTCTGTGAAGTTTGGATTCAGTCAAAGGGCTGCACTTGAGGACCTAGAGGGCCACATATGGCCTTGAGGCCGCAGGTTTCCCACCTCTGGCTCTCTACCAGACCTGCACAAATTGGCAGTAGGTAGACACCAAAATTAACAGACACGTTAGACTAGGATAGATTGCCGATGGTTGGTTGCTGCGGATCACCTGACAAATAGGAGATTGTGCAGTGGCAACCCTATGTTCTTCTGCAGCCTTGTGGAAATCCTTTGGCCAGGCACTAGCAGCCCTGGAGCCTTATGTTGTACAGGTCTGCTCTGTACCATCACTACCTATCATTGCTTTATTTCCCATTCCAAATCAAGCAAAAAGAAGTTGGGGTTGGCTTAAGGTATAGATGGCATGGGGCATAGGGAAAGTACTACTCCCTGTGCAGACAGGCTGCAGGTTGGGGAAATAAACTAGATCACTGAGGGCTTTGAATGTGGGGCTGAAGAGTTTGAACTTTAGGATAATGAAGGTTTTAGAGGTAATATATATATAAAGTCGTCTGAGTTAAGTTAAGGCTTAAAGTCAATAAGTGAAGATTTGAACCCAGGTTTTCCTGTCTCCGAGGTTAGCTTTCCATGCAACTTTCTAAGACTATAAATTGCAGATAAAGTGTCATCTTGCACATCGATAGAGGGATTTTGAACCAGGAGTTTCCTACACCAATGAAATCATACGTCCAGGGGAAAAAAATTGGTAAGTGGTGTTTGGGGAAGATATAACCTGGTTGTAATGTCTAGGTAGATTGAAGACATATGAAAGAGGAGAAAGGGAGTCCATATAGGAGATCATTTGAAAGGACAATGTGAAGAGGATGCAAGAAAAGCAGGATGAAAAGCAAAAAGGAAAAATGGGACTTGATGACTGCCTAGATATGGAAGAGGGAAGAGCCAAGGACAACTCTAAGATTAGAGAAAAGAGCTGAGCTGGGGGAAAAGTGAAATTGGTTTTAAGTTATTCTACTTAGCAAATATTTTAAGTACTGTGTGCCCAGCATTGAGAATATAATGAGGGAAATGAACCAGTTCCTACCTTCTAGAAATGTATTCTACTGGGTAAGAACATCACACATAGAGGCTTATCCAGGTAGTGATGCCTAGGAGTTAGAGACATGGAACTGAAGTTCTGAAAGGAAGAGAGGCTTGGGACATGATATAGAGTCAGAAGCCATTTCATTTTGTAGAATTTTAAAGATGGAAGGGACCCTGGAGATCATTTAATACAACTCCTTCATTTTATGGATTAGGAAACTGAGGCCCACAGAAATTAGATGATTGCTCAAGTTGTAGTGTGGATGTGACAACTGCAGCTAGAAATAGGCTTTTAAGGATAGATTAGATTTTATAGGCAGAGCAGGGAGAGGAGAACAGTCTGGGCAGTGGAATTACCATGAGCTATAGTGTAGAGGCAGGAACTGTCTCATTTTGACTGAAGTAGAGTATTCCTATCAGAGCCATAGAAGTTACTGCTGGAGAAGAGCCATCTCTTTTTCACGGGACACTTGGGAGCAGAGAACAGGAGTACCAGAAGGTGTGAAAAAGGCAAATAAAGGGAGGTGGGAAGGTGTTGAAGGCAAAATGTCACCCACTTGGCAATTTTGCCTCAGGCCCACCCAAAACATCATGTTTGGACAATTTGGTTTATATTTCATGTACCTATTGGGTTGATCAGTCACTCTCAGTAAGGCAGAGAGGAAACAGGCCAGATCTTCAGTCTTGGCTTGAGTTTGGACAAGAAGCGCTAAGTCTGAGAACGAGTTGACCCTTCCACTACTGGAGTCACCATCTCTGGGTGGGCTTCACCATCAGATAGCTATGAAGCCCACAAGAATTTCTTATGTTAGATTGCTAAGTCAGGTAATCTAAATGAGAAGTGAATGTCTAGTGTGATAAAACAACAAATCCGTGTTCAGCTAGTTGGGAACAGCAAATGACTAGGCTTTAGACCTGACTCTGGGTTATTTGTACATGGATGTTTTTTCTTTCTCACTCTCTCTCTTCCTCCTCTCCTTCCTCACCATCTTTCTTCTTTCCCTTTGTGTCTTTTTCTCTCTTTTCACATTTCCTACTCTTTACCTCCAACATTCTCCTTTCTTCCATTTTTCTCCCTTTCTCTGTTTAGCTTTCTCCTTTTCTCACTGTTCTCCTTTTCCATTATCCCCTTTCTACTCTTTCTTTCTTGTAGGTGTCTATGGATTTAACAGGATCCCCTGTTAGCCTGGGTTGCATTACTCCATTTCCTCTAAGATCCTTAACTAGGCATGAGGTGCTTGTAAGCTGCACCCCGCTCCCAGTCATTTTTCAGTACTTTTTGATTCTTTGGAACCCTATTTGGGGTTTTTTTGGTGAAGACACTGGAGTGGTTTTCCATTTCCATCTCCAGTTCATTTTATAGATGAGAAAAGATCTGGTGCAGATTTGAACTCGGGTCTTCCTGATTCTAGGCTTTGTGTTTTATCACTGTGCCACTTAGCTGCCCCTCACGATCCCATGATTTTCTGTCTCCTTACAGTCACCATTCCCTTTCCTCCCAATCTGAGTGGAGACATTTTTCATGCAATATCAGCAGAATGTCTGCCTCAGAAGTCTACTTCCTTGTGTCCTGGGGTGTTTGGAAGTTCTATGTCTTCCCACTGGTCACTGAAGGACTCTCAGAGGGGATGCATCAGGTCGCAGAATCCCTCATCCCCCCTGCTGCCATTCTGCTCCTTCCCACAGTCTATTTGAGGAAAAAGAAGGGAAAAAAGAGAAGTGGAGTGAGCAGAGGCGAACTCGGTCCTGCGGCTTAAGATTGTTTTTCCTGGCTGACACTGAGTGTTGCTGGGGTACTTACTGCTTCCTTGAAAGGCCAGTGGGGGAAAAGAGATTAAGGTCATCAAGATAATACAAAGAATATTCAAACTGGAAGCAAAAAAAGGGGCTGTTTTTCCAATAGTAAGTAATCAGAGAACAGGAGGATGTAATTTGCAGATTAGGAAAGTGAACAAAGAACATAAAATTAACTTTATAGAGGAGAGGAGCAGTCTGTTTAAAGAAATAAACCTCCATAAAGCATTATTGTTGATAAAATCAGACTGTTGATTTAAACTAAATAGGAAGTAAGACCAAATCATGGAGGGGGAGGTGGGAATGAAGTGGGAGTTTAGGTCAGGATGGAAGGCGCTGGGAGTGGAGGATTGGGGCAAGCCTGGGGGTGGGGGTGGGTGGGAAGGGGCAGTGGGGAAGCTCTGAGGGGCTGTTTCCTTGGGCCTTTTTTTTTTGGCAGGAAGCAGGAGCACTGGGGTGGAGGGATTCCAATAATGGGAAAAAGTAGTACTCAAATGTAGGGAAGAAAGGAAGGAAAGGTGTTTATTAAGCCATAGTTTTGCCAGAGACAGTAGTGTGGAGATAGGAGTAGCACACTAAATTTTGGGGATTCATGAATGAATCATTCTCTTTTAGACTGATTATCTTAATTGATATTTTAGGAATACTTCCTATCTCCCACACCTCTGCATTGTATACTTATGTTTATGAGATCATAGACTCAAAGATTCAGAATTGAAAAGGACCTTAGATTATCTAGTTTGGCCCTTACGCCATTTTGCAGATGAGAAAACTCAGGCTTTAAGAGGTTAAAGTGAGTTGCTCCTAGTATCTGAGGCAGATCCCAGATCTTTCTGATTCCAAATCCAGCACTCAGTCTATTTTTCTAATACATATGTACTCATCTCAGTTTTCACAATCTAATATTATGTGCATCCTCACCCACATAATTGCAATCACTCAATTTAAAGCATATTCTCATGTGCACCCATCTCCCTCCAATTTAATACAAGGGCATGAAGCATAAGCAGCATTTTGCCTCTTAATGCTGACTCCCTTTTGGTGTTCTGGAGATGAGCAGCATCCCAAAGACACTATCAAATTTATATTACTATAACTCGGTGGGTCTGATCATATCCCCTTGCTCAGGAAGCTCCAGCATCTCTCAATTGCTTCTAAAATATAAACTCTTCTACTTGGCATTTGAAGTCTTCCTGAATCTGCTTCCAGATGACCTTTCCAGACTCATGGCACATTACTCTCCTATTCATTTTTTTTTCAGGCTAGCTGGCCTCCTTGAGATTCAGGGTAAACATTTCAGCTCCTGTCTATGGGCCTTTTCTGTCTGTACCCCATCCTTGGAACGTGCTCTATCTTCACCTCTGTCTTGGAGGGTCCCCAGCTTCCTTCAAGGCTCAGTTAAAGCGCTGACTCTTCCACTAACCAGTTGAGTGTTTTTCTCTCTTTCAGAAGTCATTTTGTATCTATTTTGTATTTAAGTACTTATCTATGTTCCTAGTGTTTCTCTCTCAGGTGGATTTTAAGTCCCTTGAGGACAGGGGCTGATTCTGTTTAGTCTTGGTATCTCTAGCACCTAGAGCACATAGAATTCATTGAACACATGAATGAATAAGTAAGATAATTGGAGCCAAGTTTCTCTGCTCTTTCATGACAGATCAAGGGAGTAGCTCAAGGCTCCCCTTTACAGTGGGCATTGTGGTTGCAAAGAGTTTGAAGGAAAGTACAAAATAAATTTTAAAAAAATAAGATAAAATCAAATGGGAAAGTAGGTTAGATGATCGCTGTGGGAACACCTCCAATGCCAAATTGAGAAACACATAATTTCTTGTGAATGAAATAGGGAAACCTTGATATTTCTTTTTCAGAGAAATAACACAATCAGACCTCAGAGAGCATCTACTTCAACCTGGACCTGAACAAAAATCTCCTTAAGAACTTCCTTAACAAGTAGTCATTAAGCCCCCAATACAAAGGAGGCTTTGTATACATTTATATTCATTTTATGTTTAGAATATATATTTGCATAGCTATAATTTTGTATACACAGATACAGTCATATATGTAGGTATATATGTATACTCACATGTATATGTACATATATATTATATAAGTGCTTGTTTTCTCCTACATTAGAATGTAATTCTTCTGAGAGCTGGGGTTGTTTCATTTTTCTGTACTTAAATCCCCAGTGCCCAGCGCAGTGCCCAGCACATAACAAGAACTTCATAAATACTCGTTGATTGATTTTGAATACATTCAGAAATGGGATACACACTGCCTCCTGATATAGCTCAGTCTTCCTGGGACAAAGCAAAGCAAGTTTAATTTTTCATATGCTCTGCAAATATTGGCAAGCAGCTCTCACATCCTTCATCTCTCACTTACCTCCCACTCTCCCACCCCAACTCCCTATCTTCTCTAAGCTATCAGCCAATCTCATCTGATATGTACTCAAGACATTTCCTCATCCTGGTTGCTTTCTTTTGCACTCAGTGTAGTTTGTGAATATTTTGATATTTCAAGTTATTAGCAGTTTCTTCAGCTTGGGCACTCACTCTACTATCACAAATCTGATCTCTCTACGATGAGATGATCTTTAAGAGTTTCTGTGGCCAAAATATTCATCCTGCAGCTATCCTGGGAGATGAACCTTTTTGAACTTAATGAGGTTGTTTTTTGGACAGATAAATATATTCCAATTCCATATCTGAAACCCTTCTACACTGACAGGAACCACCTCTAGACTGATGTGATCCTACGCTCAAAGGAGTTATTTAGTCAGTCAACAGGCATTGATGAAGCACTTACTATGCACTGTGGCATGGGTGTGTGTTTCTGGGCTTCTGAAGGCTCTGCCAGTTCTCAGGGTCTTGCTAAGTCCAGGTCTAATGACAGATAGGGTTTCTGTTATCTCAGGACCATTCTTAATTGACAGAGGCTCTTCACCAGGCTGATCCCAAGAGGATGGAGTTTTGCAGTAGCAGCAACTCTCAAAAACTAAGCCACAGAGGAACTGTTGTTGTTGCTGTTCACCCCTTGTTTTTGAAAAGGACCAATAACATCATGAGGTAATGTCTTGGCTTTTGTATGAATTAAATTTAAGCGAGGCAGTTGCACAAAGCATCACTCTCTCTTCTGGAGTCACTGAAGTCCAGTGGTAAGACACAAGTCATGATAACTGGCAATGGTGGGGTATAGGGTGTGTTCAGGAAGGACTAGCATCTCTGGTGAGAGCTTGCTGATAGAGTAGGTAATGCCCACTCCAATGAATTCATTGATCCTTGGTGTATTGAAGCAAGATCCTGTGAGTTGAGGGATTTTATGTCCCTTTGCTCATTTCTTGTGCGTTTGCAATCCCCTGGAACCCCAGATCTTTTTCATATGAACTATTGTTAAATTATGAGATCTCTGAACATTCATTCATGTATCAATCAAAAACCATTTATTAAGAGTTTACTATTTGTCAGACATTGTGCTAAGCTTTGGAGATATAAAGACAAAAGCAAAATAGTCCTATTGTAAAAGAGCTTACATTCCAACAGAGGAGACAATGTACATGTATATAAATATATACAGAATGGACACAAAATGAATACAGGGTAATTTTGTGAGGGAGGGGGAATCAGGAAAGTCTTCCTACAGAAGGTAGCATATAGGTCTTGAAGGAAACTAGGGATTTTGAGAGTTGGAGGTGAGGAGGGAGTGGTTTCTAGGCATGGGGATTTGGGGGGGGCAATGTAAAAAAAAGCATGTAGATGGCAGATGTGGTATTGCCTGTGCAAAATAACAAAGAGAGTGTAGAGGGGAGAAATGTGTAGGAAGACTTGAGAGGTAGGAAGAGGTCAGGTTATGAGAAAATATAAATGCAAACAGAAGCGCTTATATTTGATTTTAGATATAAGAGGGAGCCAGTGGAGTTTATTGAGTAGGAGAGTGACATAGAAAGACCTGTGCTTTAGGGAAATTGCTTTACCAGCTGTGTGAGAGATGGATTGGTGTGGGGGAGAGACTTATAATAGAGAGAACAATTAGGAGGCCACTGTCCTAGTTGAGAGATGAAGATGGCTAGAGCAGGGTGATGGATGACAGAGCTGGGGGAAGGGGAATGTATGCAAAAGATGTTGTTATGGGAGAAATTCCTGTGGTTTAGGGAATGCCAGACAGGGAATGCAGAGTAGGGAGATGTCAGGCAGAAGATTCTAGAATCAGGATATGTTACAGAGTTCTGAAAGTTCTTCAAAACAATTTTCTGCCTGACAAATTCCTTTCTATTGAAGAATTATGTAGACATCTATGCCTGTGCCTACATCTCTGCCCATACCTATATTTAAAGCACCTACATCTATACATATTTCTAGATACCTCTGTGTGAGTTCAAAAGAGATTTGAATTCAGCTTAATTCAACAAACATTTATTGTCTCTGCTATACTCAAGGAGCTTCATAGAATTCAAAGTCAAATACTCAATAGTTCTCCATCTCAAGGAACTTGCTTACATTCTATCCTGAGATACAAGTACAAAGATAAGTAAATGTAAGAAAATTTGAGAGCTTCTAACAGCTGAGGGGAAGAGAGAGATATACAAATGCTCAGAGAGATGACTTTTTTTTCTTTTAATTCTAGGTAGGAAGAAAAATACCTCATTTTCCCTACATATGTAAGACCCTTTTGTATCACCATAGTCATCAAAATAGTCTTTATTAAAATAGTGCCAGATTTCACATAAGGTTATGGTACTGGGCAGTATCAAAGAGAAGAGTTCAGATATCATGCCCGTCCATTAAGCAATGACAGGGAAACCAGATGACATGGATGGGGGACTGTACCTAGATCATAGAAGTCTAGCGCTGAAATGGGTCTTGGACCACAGAACAGACAGTATTAGAGTTGGAAAGGCTTTTAGAATATAAAAGTTATATATATAATATAAAAGGCATTAGTCTACAGAACATAGGATATATCACAGTTAGAAGGGACCTTAGAGACCATGGGGTCATAGAACCATAATTAGAAGGCACCTTAGGGGTCATTAAGTCCAACTTCTCCCCAACCTTTGTTTACAGATGAAGAAAATGAGACCCAAAGGAGGGTGACTTGCCCAAGGTGATAGTAGCTGAACGAGGTCAACTAGTATTGGTACTTCATTTTACAGATGGGGAAAGTAAGGCTCAGAGACATGAAATCATTTGTCCACAGTGATATAGTTAGTCATTTCCAGAGCCAGGGCTACAATCCAGGGCTATAACCTTTGGCACAATCTAGTGTTTGGTTTTTTTTCCCTAATCCACAATACTGTCTCTCTCTATTGGTCTTATTTTCTCCAGTGTGGCTCCCAGAAGTCAGGAATCACTTCTGTCTCTTGGTTTCCTCTTACATGCCTAGCACAGTGCAGGGCACCTGATAATCACTCAATAAATATTTGTTGGTTGCCTCTTAGCATGACCCCAGCCCATCTCGGAAGAATGAATGGTTGGCCTCCCAACCACAACATTCTGCCAGAACCCAACCATGCTTTCTGGTTTCCTCTGAGGAAGGAGTGGGAAGCCTTTTTTTTGTTATTGTAGTATTGTGGTTCCCTGCACCGGTGGCCCAGCGCTGCCCTCCAGCTGTCCACAATAGCCTGTCCCTTTACTCAGGCAGTGCCCCTTCTACTCCCCAGTAGAGCTGTTTTTCAGGATCCTAGGACAGTTGAGTGTAGGCTAAACCTCTCCCTCACCTACTCTTGCTATTTTTTACTTTTCCACCCATCAAGGCTTTGGGTTTGCCCATCAGAAGAGGCACAGGTGCTGTCTCTGCCCCAGTTCCTTCCTCTCTGAGGATTTGGTGGGTAGTTTTCTGTGCATGTGTGTGTGTGTGTGTGATGGGGGATTGATGGTGTTGGGGAAGATGAGTTGTTTCTCTCAAGCTCTCTGACCGCCAGGCACAGTTCACTGTAGCCTGCAGCCCAGCACTATGGCAATTCATAAAATGTGACATTCATGTGCACAGGACACTGCTGGGAGCCTATTTTATTCCGTGATAAAGACTACATCTGTCAGGCTCTATCTGCTCATGTTCAGGTCAGGAAGAGAATTATCCTGCTTGGATTTGCTCTCCCCTTCCCTCTTGCTCAACACAGCCCTGCCCTTCCCCCCTCCCCTGCCCCCCAGCCAGTGGGAAGGGGACCCCTTTACATCTCCAGTCTGCCGGTGTCCTCTGCTTAGGCCATTTGCTTAAGGATAAATCTATTCATCATGTAGTTCTTCCTGCTTCAAGTCCAAGAAGAAAAGTTAATCTTTTTATTGCACATTTCACTAAGGGATCACCCAAGAATGTGAGTGCCTCACCAGGAGGCTGGAAAGTGCTGCTAGCTTACAGACGCCATCGATAGATCTACATTAAAAGCAACCACTAAAAAATGTTTTACAGACTTGGGTTTTGAAACTTTTCACCAGGCAGGCTTTGTTTCTGTTAATCATGTTTCTATTGCAGCCCAGGGACTTTAAAACCTTTCTGTACCCCTCCCCCCACCCCCTCCATCTCACTCCCAAAGGTTTAAACATTATTTGATAATTAGCTTTCACAATTATGTTATACATATTGGAGAAACCTGGAGGTATTGGGGGAAGTGTGTATATGCGGGTGCGTGTTAGTTAACGAAGGAAGAATGAGGGGTTTTGTCGGGGAGGGGAAAGAGAGAGGAAGAGCAAAACCGAGTCCGATCTCACAAAATCCTGCTGGTTGCCAGCTCGATCTGAAACCATCAGTTAGGACACAGGTTGGGAGGTGTGCTGGAAACTTCCTCGCCTTTGCTAATTAAAAAGGAAAACAAGATCCATATAGAGGCTAGTCACATGCCATTGTCTCGGAGTATAGAACCAGAATGTGCAATACAGGCATTTATTTGCTTCGTGGACATCGTTTTTTGGTATTCCCCTGACAGTTACTTGCCATCAAAATAATATACATATATTTTTGCACTGCACAGGGAGACAATTTCTCTCCCTCCCCCTCTTCTTTCTGTCATGTGAACATGAAATCCATACCACCTCCTCCCAACCTGGGAAGATACAAACAGCATTCTTTTCCTTCATGCATTGTTTTTAAGGGAAATCATTTCTTTCCTATCTGAAAATTTTAAGAGGGTAGATTTGCTCTGTGCATTTTTTTAAAAGCAATTTTTACAATTTCTTATTTCTTGGGAAATCACTTAATAATTAAAAAAATAACCTTCACTTCTACCAGTTTAGGGATGAGTGTATTTATAGGAATATATATGTGTTTGTATGCAGGAGACATGAGAAGGTGTTTGCCCTCAGGGCTGGTCCTCAAAAGAATGTTAGAGTAGATGAAATTTGGTTTCAGTAACTCCTTCCTCTACGTTCTTCACTTTCCCCCTCCCTAAAGGCTCTTGATCTGCCTAGTCTCCTGTCAGGAAGGAAGGGGATCTTATAAATTCATTCACAGGAAGAGGTTAGGGATTTAATGGGAGCATCTATACTTTAAAGAGGAAACCTAGAGAGGGCAATCTCTAACCCAAAAGAATGAGTTTCTAAAGGTGGAATTTTAAATATCAGTGAAGGTCAATAGGCGAGTTTTTTTGGGGGTGGGGTAGGGGGAGAGACTTCCTCGTGCCTCTTAAATCATAGCACATGGAGGACTGTCTACTCAGCCCATGTGCAAATCTAATCATGGTTTGGTATGTCAGAGTGAGTAGATGACCCTTACATTCTTTCTGTGTTTTTCTTTGGATAGTATTGCTGTATGAGGCTTCCTCACGCGGATTCTTTCCTTAGGATAGAAACACTAAAAATGATGCAGTTTTCAAAGGGTTAACTTCTGCCTTCAGCACTGACAGACAGGATAATACATGCTAGCAAGGAAGAGCATTAGTCTCTCCCTTTTGAAAACCCCCCCAAAAGATTTGTCTGAAGCATGTATTTAAATGGGCAGCATACAGGTGTTTTCAGAGGGGTACTAGCCTGCGAGAAGGCCCCGGGGCAAACCAGAGAAACCGGTAACGAGAAACACTCCTCTGCTGCTCTGCATGCTTCAGTGGGAAAATGCAAATCAACTCATTTCCGCTTTTGAGGACAACTTCAGATAAAGGGGTCCTGGGGCAAAGTAACCCCTTCATCGGGCCTGTCTTTCCTCACTGCTCTCTGTGACTGCACTACCTGCCGTGTGCTGTGGGGGATTGGCTATACATGGGAGATGAGAGATGAGAGAGGAGATGCATAGAAATGAGGCCAAGGATGGGGAAGGAAGGCAGTATGCATGCATGCTTGAGTGTGTGTACCATTTTGTGAGTCTATGTGCATGTTTAGGTTAAGTTCGGCTTGTGTGTGTTTGTGTTTCGTTATATGAGCGCATTCCTTTATCAGTGTGTTATGTTTGTACCATTTAGACATAGCATTGGTGTGGATGAGTAAATGTATGAGTGTGGTACCATTGTTTGTGTGTTTGCATGTTTCGTAGATTCTTACAGCAAGATGGTAACTCATTGGGTGGGTTCAGCTCCTGACTTTGTAGGTGAGGAATCTGAGCTCCAGGCAAGCTGAAACTTGCTCAAGGTCACACATAAATTCAATGACAAACCTGAGGCTGAAACCAACCCATATTTTCTGACTCTTATTCCACTTTCTATGTGTGTGTGTGTGGGGGGGGGTTGATAAAGTCATAGATCATAAGATCACAGTTTTGAAGTAAAAAAAGCCTTGGTCAAAACCATTAGCTGTATAGATGACAAAACTGAGGTCTAAAGAAGAGAATGCCTGTGTGTTAGCAAGTGTATGCTTGTCACATGCATTTTATGTTATGGATGTGTGTTATATGACTCTACATACTTATCTACCAAACTTCCTTTTACCAGTTTTGTGGAAAGAAAAAAAGTTCAAAAAACTGTCATTATTAAGGAGTTCTAGCTTCTTTACCAAGAACCAGGATGGATACCCCAAAATAGCATCCAAGATAGTAAATACACATAATCTGTGTTTGCCCATGGACTAGATCCTCAGTTTCTGTATATAGATACCCCCAAACAGGACTTATTCTCTTGTCTATCCTTAAGTCAAATACATCATAGAGAATTTTACTCCATCAAGAATTTATCCCAACAAGTGATAGCAATCCTTATACGGTCCTTTTCCCTACCCCATGACATACTCTTTATCTCTGGTAGAAGTATGGCTGGAGATGGAAATGGGGATGGACCCCCTT
The DNA here is from genome assembly GCA_023548195.1 of Bettongia penicillata ogilbyi. NCBI lineage: Eukaryota > Metazoa > Chordata > Mammalia > Diprotodontia > Potoroidae > Bettongia > Bettongia penicillata. Next base: position 4,598,127 of record JAJHZJ010000135.1, on the reverse strand, counting down.
TCTCCTGGTGACAGAGTCACTAGGTTTACCTCTTACACTAATGCATCCAGAATTTGACTGTGGGATCATAGGATTATAGTTATAGGTCTATAAGTGATCTTCAAGGTCATTGAGTTTAACCTCCTCATTTTACAAGTGAGGAGATGAAGTCATTTGCTCAAGGTCACATGGCCCATAAGTGGCAAAGTCAGGACCAAACCCAGGTTTTCAGACTCTAGATTCAGTACTCTGTGCAATGCACTAAGCATGGGCTTTGTAAGTCTTAATGTACAGTCCAAACCAACAATCCAAGTCCTAATGTCTCCTTGTACTCACTTCTGTTGGTTACTCAAGAACATGAATAGAAATAGAAAAGGGTTGGTCATCATATTACTGATATCCTCATCTAAGCATACCTTTCCCAGTCCTAGGTATGGAAAATCTAGAAGAAGCTCTACCTTCCAGTAATAGCTGATACAACTTAGGCAGCTGCGTGTTCAATTAGATCAACAATCTTTAAACTAGATCAGAGCTTTCAGCGTTGCTTCTTCCTTTGATTTTAATTCATGTTGTTTCTTGGCTTTGAAGTTGCACGTTGGTACAGTCTATCACCCCTGATGGACTTCAGGCATTTGTGACCACCCCTGCTGAATGGTCACTTCCTACTGAGGAAGACCCTGGACCAAGTACTGAGGATACCATAGCTGCAACCTCACCAGCCTCTCTCATACCTGAACTCACTCCATTGTCTTTCTCTCACCCTATGTACCACTCCCCTATGTATGGGTAGGGTGATTTATATACCAGACCTCTTCCTGCTCTATGGCTCCTCTAGATACTCGGAGAGAAATATCAGTACACTCAGTCACCAGTTAATTTAGCTGTTTCCCAAAGTTCCAGCATCCCTTCCACCTCTCTCCTCGTCCTGCAATATTTCATTCTTTCTCTGACTGATTATTCTCCATATAGTTTCACTTGATAGAGGGCATTTTTTAACTGGTTTCTTCTGACCTTTCCCAATTGCTATACGCTTCTCTAGCTGCACTAATCTTCCTTCTCATCTCCCCTTTCTCCACTTAAGGGCTTTTGATTTGGAGTGACCAGGACTGAGAGTCCAGCTCCATAAAAGAAGTTTGGTAGATATAGAAGATATAGTCAGGCGAGCATTCAAACTAGGGAGAATAGCCAAGTAAAGGGAAATCATAACCCATTCTGGTTTGTAATATTTCCGCCTAGAGATCTTTTTGTGTAACCTCAGCATTTAACTCAAATCTAGATTGTGTCTACACCACTGGAGTCCGTGAAGGGTCCCCTAGATCCCATTTAAGCACTTAAGGTATTAACAGATGCATTGGGTATGGGGAAGATTTTATTCTACCCCACAGAAAAATGCAGGAAATCCAAAATTCTCACAGAAACCCGAAAATGAGTTTAGGAATGTAGGAAAAAAGGTCTTAGAAGAGTCCATAAGTAATCAATATAAGTCTATAATCTCTTCAGTGGTCATCACTCCAGTGATGGAAATAAGCAGAAGAAAATGGAGGCTAAGACTGAGCCTGGAATAGAAGAGATGAACAGTGGAGAGTGAGAGATGGATGGATTGGGATTCAAGTTGAGCGACTGATGGCAGATCAGGACAAAATAAGAGATGTATGGTCAATAAGATCTCTAAATTCAGTCCATACCTTTGTTCCTTCCATTCCTGGTTCCAGGAAGCTTCCCTCCAGTTATTTGTGTAACCATTCATTTTCTGTTTTTCCTCTGATTGTGGAAGAAGTAAGGAAATCTATTTGTCTCTTCTCAGCAGCAATCAATGCAACTAGTATTTGCAGACTTTATTCCTTTAATTGCTTATTCACATTTCTATGTTACCTAAAGCTGTGAGTGCCCCAGATAGAATTATAATTATTATATTATTATTAATTATATAGAATATAACATTATTCCCTTCTTGTTTGCCCAAGAATTTGTGCTCAGGGCTTGGGTTGGAGAGAGGGGAGATTCATACCCCGACTCCTCCACCTCCCTCTGCACAATCTAGGATGGCAGGGAGAATTTTCCATTTAAAAAATAGTCCAGAGTGTGTATAATTTTAAACCATACCACAACTTATTTTCCTTTGGGAGATACACATACATGCACATATGCACACACACACATGTGCACACACACATAGAAAGAGGCAGAGATAGACAGAGACAGAGATGGCTGGAGAAAGACAAGGTCAATAGGTAAGTGGCCTAGAGTGTTGTGCAGTTTTTGTAATTTTTACCTGAGGACCCTTTGTCACTAGATCTGTCCCCAGAGAGGACATCCCCAAAACACAGTGGATGAGATGGAACTTTTCTCTTACTCAGATGGTATTGCCTCCTGAAAAGGACAATCCCTTTATAAGACTCTATTTCCCATCACACTCAGCAGCCAATTCTTCTTGGACAAAATTCTCAGGCAGAGGAACACTTGGATATGTAGGAACTGATTAGGAATTATTATATCACCTGACCAAAGTGAAGCATTTGTCTCTTAGCAAGAGGTCACAAGGCCCATGTCCATCCCCATAGAGTCGGAGTATGTGGCCCAGATCATCTCATTATGTGTAAAACAATAGGGTTGAACCAGATGGCCTCTGAGATCTCTGCCAGCTCTAAATCTCTGATTGTAAGTATTTAAAGGGCTGTGCCATGAAAGAGGGACAACTCTTATTCTATGTGGACTCAGAGGGTATAACTGGTAGTTGAGGTTGGTTGTTGCTAAGCATTAGATAAAATGGAAAATAGCAATTGAAGTCATCTAAAAGTGGAAGGGAATGCTTCAGGAGATAGGATGGAATATCTTCAGGTGGAAGCTTGGGAGGTTTATTTTTGAGGTCACTTCCAACTTGACAGTCCATAAATCTGTATTTCTTCTTGCAAACAAACTCAGATCATGATTCCATGATGAACAGCATTGGATTTCTCTCTCTTTTCCTTCCTTCCTTCCTTCCTTCCTTCCTTCCTTCCTTCCTTCCTTCCTTCCTTCCTTCCTTCCTTCCTTCCTTCCTTCCTTCCTTCCTTCCTTCCTTCCTTCCTTCCTTCCTTCCTTCCTTCCTTTTAACATTTCTCATTTTTTGTTTTGCATTTTTAATTCTCTCCCTCGCTCTGGGTCCTCTCTCACTGAGAAAGGAAGTAATAGGATATCCATTAAACATGTGAAGTCATACAAAACATATTTCCATATTAGCCATGTTGTGAAAAAACCAAGAAAAATAAAGTGAAAAAATATGCTTCAATCTGTACTCAGAGTTTACCAGTTTGCTCTCTGGACATGTATAGTATTTCGTACTATGAGTCCTTTGGAGCTGTTGTGGATCATTGTATTGATTAGAATAGCTAAGTCTTAGGTGATTATTGTGTAAAACATTCTTCTGTTCTGCTTATTTCACTTTGCATCAGTTCATACTAATTTTCATAGGTTCTTCTGAACTCCTATCCCCCTCATCATTTCTTATAACACAACAGCATTCCATCACAATCACGTACCACCACTTGTTTAGTCATTCCCCAACTGATGGTCATCCCCTCAATTTTCCATTCTTTACCACCACAAAAAGAGCTACTATAAATATTTTTGTATGTATATATTGGTCCTTTCCCTTTTTCTTTGCTCTCTTTGGGATATAGCCCTTGTAGTGGTATTACTAGATTAAAGCTTATCCTCAGTTTTATAACCCTTTAGGAGCAGTTCCAAATTGTTCTCCAGAATGGTTGGACCATTTCACAACTCCACCAAAGTGCATTAGTGTCCCTATTTTTCCACATGCCCTTCAGCATTTGTCAGTTTCCTTTTGTGTCATGTGAGCCACCATGATAGGTATGAGGTGTTACCTTAAGTTGTTTTAATTTTCTTTCTCGAATTATTAGTCATTTAGAGCATTTTTTTTCATATGACTATAGCTTTGATTTCTTCCTCTTAACACTGCTTGTTCATATCCTTTGATCATTTATCAATTGGGGAATAGCTCTTACTTTTTATAATTTTGACTCAGTTCCTCATGTATTTGGGAAATGAAGTTTTTATTAGAGAAACTTGCTGTAATTTTTTTCTCCAATTCCATTTTCCTCCTAATTTTGACTTTATTGGTTTATTTATGCAAAACCTTTTTAATTTCATGTAATCAGAATTATTCATTTTATTTATCATGAGTGTCTCTCTAATTTGATCATAACATCTCCCCTTATTCATAGATCTAACAGGCAATTTCCCTCATGCTCTCCTGATTTACATATGGTATTACTTTTTATGTCTAAATCATGTACCCATTTTGACTTTATTTTTGTATATGGTGTGACATATTGCTTTATGCATAGTTGCTAACAGACTGTTTTCCAGTTTTCCCAGCAGTTTTTATTGAATAGTGAATTCTTGGATCTTTGAGTTTATCAAACACTAGATTACTATGGTGATTTACTTCTGCATATTGTGTGTCTACTCTGTTCCACTGATTGACTTCTCTATTTCTTCTCTAGTACAAAATTGTTTTGATGATTGCTGCTTTGTAATATAGCTTAAAATCTGGTAGTTGTTGGCTACCTTGCTTCATGTTTTTTTTTCATTGATTTCCTTGACATTTTTGACATTTTGTTCTTCCAGAAGAATTTTGTTATTTTTTTCAAGTTCTATAAAATAATTCTTTGGTAGTTTGATTGGTATGGTGTTAAGTAAATAAATTAATTTAAGTAGAACTATCATTTTTATTATATTGTCTTAGCAATCAGTATTTCTCCAGTTGTTTATATATGTCTTTATTTGTATGAAAAGTGTTTTGGAATTGCGTTCATGTAGTTCTTGGGTGTGTCTTGGCAGGTAATATCAGATTTCAAATTACCAGTTCCATGTTTTTGCCAATCTTAACCCAAGTGTGATATTTAAGACAGGGAAAACCAGAGCTGATTGAAGCGTCCATTGTTACTTGCATTGCCCTCTGTGGATAACCGTAGCTCACTTTTGCTTAGAGTTTTGTGGTTTACAAAGTATTTTCTTCACAGCTCCTCTAACAAGTAATTATTATTTCCATTTTATAGATTAGGAAGCTGAGACTTACAGAGGTGACACAACTTGTCTGAAGTCACCTAGCTTGTCAATAGCAAAATCAGAATTTGAACTCAGACCTTTTGACTTCACCCTCAGAACTCTTTTATGGTACCTTTCACCAAAAGTGTTATGTTTACCTATGTCTGAATATCCAGGTACTGGCTTTATCATTAGACCAGGAAAAAGGATACTTTTTTGAAATCTGATGAGTTCTTGTTACTCTTTAAATTTACATGAAGGTACATCAGAACAAATATCTTTGATGAAAATGTTTAGTTATTTTCAACTAAGGCTAAACTAAAATGAGTTTCTCATTCATTCAACAAACATTTATTAAGCATGTACTAGGAACAATACACTAGACTGTGTACTGTGTATGCCACATGGGCGCTAGTCCCTCAATAAAAGATTTCAGAAACATTTCTTTATATGGAAGGAGGCATGTTCCTAGAGATCTCATTAGGCAAAGTTGCTTTCCTATTAACATATTTTATTAATTATATATATTATGAGACCAAAAAGCTAAACAATCATAAAACCAGTCGTAAGAAGTAAATATAGTTCCAGGTGACTAATAGATGTTATAAAAGACATAATCAGTAAAATCAATTATATGCATTATTACAATGAAAGGTATGGTTAGCGCTTTAAAAATAATGATTAGGTTATTGGCCAAAAGGAAAAAAAAAGGTCAGGATACCCTGGAGGCTCAACAGCAAAGGCTTTCAGTGCTGAAGTGCCTGGTTTTATAGGCTAGCCAAATTGGTGAGTTTGTTAACTCTGCCAGTGGGGGATGTCCCGTTGTACCTGCATCACCAGGTACTTCTGATCCAGTCATAGGTTTCTCCTATGGAAAAATGCTTCAGTAAGTAAATAACATTTGCCAGCCTAGACTCAAGCTAATAGCGGCAGCAAGGAAAATGGTTGGGAATGAATATGAAGATGATGGCGATGATGATAATGATATGTGCTTGTATATGATTGAAGATCCGATCAAGATTTCTAAATCCCAGATCAGATCTCAGCTTTAGTGTTTTTTTTTTTTGCTATAAAAATATTCCATTTAAGTTCATAGTAAAGCTAACCTGAAAGTGCCAATAAATAATATATGCAAAGAGGTATTTTTTTTTTATCAATATATAAAGAAGTGTAGAGTTGTGAGGCTGGTGAAAACAAGCATTAGGAGATGTAATGAAGCAAAAATTAGAACAGAGAAGCTCCTCTGGCCATTATAAATGAGAACGCCAGCTACCTGGAGAAGAAGCAAACTGATGAGCACAGTCTGTTCAGGAGAGAAGGAGGGAAATTTCCCCCAGGAACACATTTCAAATTACTTATTTATGAACTGATGAACTGGGAGACCACCTATTGAGACACCGGAGTAAGCAGTCTGCCACAGACAGCTACAGAACTCCAGCTAATTGTGCGGCTGTTTTTTGTTATAACTCCTGCTATCCAGCTGGGCTTCTGAGGCAGGAAATTCGGGCTCTGACTAGAAGGTGCGCTTTCCCTCCTTCTTGTCGGCATAAATATATACATGGATATTTCAATCCACTTGAGTCATTCAGCAAGGGCCTGGGAAGCAGCTGCTGCTATTGGTCTGGAGGGAGCTGGGGAGGAAAGAAATTTTTCCAAAGATGGGGCTCCTGGGATAAGCCCCCAAAGAGGGAGAGTAGGGAGGTGGAATGAGCTGCAGGTGCTGGCACCCGAAATGAAAAGGCCATTGGAACGAGCCAGGGAAATCTGAATCACAATTAGCTTCGAATGTCTGGAGTGGTAGAAATAACTCTTCCACTTTGTGGAGTGGTACAGTGATTCTGTCTATAGTCAGAGAAGGGTCATCAAAAGAGCACTGGATCAGGAATCAGGAGACGAGTTCTAGTCTCATCTCTTCAGTCTGTAGTCCCTAGATCTCAGTTTCCTCACCTGTCACAGGAACACAAGAAGACCTGTTTTTTGTTCCTCCAAGGGCTGTAAAAAGGCTCTAATGAGATTATGGATATAGATGTGGAGAGGCTTTTAAAAGTATAAAGTGCTCTGTAAATGCAACAAGTCACTGTGGCACTGGCTGCTTTGGGCCCCCTGCTTGGTTTGGTCTACTTCAATGGATCTGTGGTCTCATTGATGTAAATGTTTTCTCCCGTGATTTAGATTGAAGCTACCTACACCTTCTTGTCTCGTACAGCTTTTGTCCCCATTCTCTCACAGGGGCCTCCCACATAGATGGGTACAAGGATCCCCCAAATCCACAAATATTTTAGGTAAAAATATGGACATTGGATACAAGACAGTCTTTTGTTCTATGCCACAGAAAAGGTAGAATAATACAAAGGACTCATAGGAGTTCATATGATGCAAAATAAATACTCTCTGCTGGATAATTTCTCTTAATCTCTTGACACTGTATGGATAGCAATGCAGCATGGGGACAGTCTATTGATTATCTTTTACTCACAAGGATTGTAAGGGATTTAGAGATGGAGGTGATCTCGGAGGTCATTTAGTCCAACATCCTTGTATTCCAGATTAGGAAATTGAGGACATTTCTTTAATGTCTTTTTTTCCACATTGATTTTTATTCCTATACTAAAATGTGTAGTGTATTTATAGTTTGCTTGTATTCATTGAGAATGAAAGAATAAATGAATGAGTGAAAAGTATTTATTAAGTGCTTACTATGTGCCAGCCTTTGGGTTAAGTGCTGAGGGCAAAAATATAAAAGTGAGACAGTCCCTGACTTTAAGGAATTTGCATTTAGTTAGAAGAGAACAATTGTATAGGAATGGTCATCTGAGAAGGTTATTTCTGGAGAGTCATAGGAATGGTGAGTGGATCTGTAGGACAGACAACCTATCCAGGAGCAATTATAGCATTGATCTGATTATTATCCCCAGAGCAAAAAGTAAGAAGCAGAGATGCAGGGTGTGGCAAAGGAAAGCATATGTACGTTAACGACAAGATGGTAAAACTGGAAAGTTTGATAGGATGTGAAGCATGGCTCCTAGATAGGAGTCCTAATTCTGAGTGTATTCAATCTCTTAGGCACCCCTGGTAGTCTGAAAGGACCTAGAAGTATTATTCCAGGAGATTAGAAATGGGGGCACAGATAGTAAGGATGGCAAGATGTCCAGGGTAGACAGTTCTACAGAAAGTAAATGACTTCATGGAGTCATCTGGGGTTTGGGACCAGCTAGTCACTTACTAATCATTGCAGCACAGTTTCTGTATGCCTCTTCATTGCTCTTCAGGTAATATTCAACCTCAGTTCTTCAGATACTTTGGCATTCTATGACTTGCAACTGTACAACATAATAAAAATACTGTCATTTTTAAAATGGGGTTTTGTTTTAGGGAGACATTTGGGGGTCATTAAAAGAACTATGCAATTTTCCAAAGGCAATTCAACCTATCTCCTGTTCCACAGCTCATTATCCATTTTCAGCACCTGTTGAAGACATATGTACTGGTATATTCCATGGTTTGTTTATGCAACTCCATTCATCTGTAGTCTGGACAATAGGTATTAGTCATCTACTTTGTTTTTCCTCTGTGGATGGTGCCTCTTGTACCTATCTATAAAATATGTCAGGGAGACATAGTGGGAAGAACATTGGATTTGGATTCTAGTCAGTAACAGAGCTAGCACTGACTAGAATCAGTCCAGAACTCTGAAGTTCTGCAACTTTCCACAAATCACTCTTCTCTGGGTCTTGGTTTTCTTATAAGTAAAATGAGGAGATTGTACTATATGATGGCTGTGGACCCTTCTAGCTCTGACATTGTATAATTCTGTTCTAAATGCAGCCAGGTTATGGGGAACCTTGGAAAATGGAAGGTTTCAAGGAGTAAATAAGATGACTCAGAATTTCTCTTAGTGCAAGTATTATTTCCTTTTTATTTTATTTTATTTTTTTTTGTTTATTTATTTAACTTTTTACATTCATTTTCACAAAATTTTGGGTTCCAAATTTTCTCCCCTTTTATCCCCTCCCCCCCAATACTCCAAGCAATCTAATTTTCCCTATCTCCAATCTGCCCTCTCTTCTGTCATCCCTCCCTTCTCTTGTCTCCATCTTCTCTTTTCTCCTGTAGGGCCAGATGACTTTCTATTCCTCTTTAACTGTATGTCTTCTTTCCTAGTAGCAACAGCAATACTAGACAGTTGTTCCTAAAACTTTTGAGTTCCAAATTCTCCCCATCCCTCCCTCCCCACCCATTCCCTTTGGGAAGGCAGGCAATTCAATATAGGACATATCTGTGTAATTTTGCAAATGACTTCCCTGATACTCGTGTTGTGTAAGACTAACTGAATTACCCTCCATCCTATTCTGTCCCTCATTGTTTCTCTTCTATCTTTTGATCCTGACCCTCCCCAAGTGTTGACTGCAAATTGCTCCCTCCTCCCTTTGCCCTCCCTTCCATCATCCCCCCCCTTTCTTATCTCCTTCCCCCCCACTTTTCTATACTGTAAGATAGGTTTTCATACCAAAATGAGTGTGCATTTTATTCCTTCCTTTAGTCAAATGTGATGAGGGTAAACTTCTTGGTTTTTTTTTTTTCCTCAACTCCACTTTATCCCTCCAGTAAAAAGTCTCCTACTTGCCTCTTAAATGACATATAATTATCCCATTCCATTTCACCCTCTTTCCTCCCACTCCATTTCTCTCTCACCATTTACTTTGATTTCTTTTAAGCTATGGTCCCATCCTAATCAATTCACTCTGTGCTCTCTGTCTCTGTGTGTGTGCATGTGTGTATGTGTGTGTGCGTGCATGCGTGTACATGTGTGTGTGTGGTCCCACCAACTACCCAGATACTGAAAAGTTTTAAGAGTTACAAATATTGTCTTTCCATGTAGAAATGTAAACAGTTCACTTCTGGTAAGTCCCTTAAGACTTCTCTTTGCTGTTTACTTTTTCATGCTTCTTCTCATTCTTGTGTTTGGAAGTCAAATTTTCTTTTCAGCTCTGGTCTTTTCATCAAGAATGATTGAAAGTCCTCTGTTTCATTGAAAGATCATATTTTCCCTGGAAGTATTATACTCAGTTTAGCTGGGTAGGTGATTCTTGGTTTGAGTCCTATTCCACGCCCTTCGATCTCTTAATGTAGAAGCTGCTAGATCTTGGGTTATCCTGATTGTATTTCCACAGTACTGAAATAGTTTCTTTCTAGCTGCTTGCAAGATTTTCTCCTTGAGCTGGGAGTTCTGGAATTTGGCCACAATGTTCCTAGGAGTTTCTCTTTTTGGATCTCTTTCAGGTGGTGATCGATGGATTCTTTCAATACTTATTTTGCCCTCTGGTTCTAGAACCTCAGGGCAGTTTTCCTTGATAATTTCATGGAAGATGATGTCTAGGCTCTTTTTTTGATCATGACTTTCAGGTAGTCCCATAATTTTTAAATTGTCTCTCCTGGATCTATTTTCCAGGTCAGTTGTTTTTCCCATGAGATATTTCACATTCTCTTCCATTTTTTCATTCTTTTGGTTTTGTTTGGTGATTTCTTGGTTTCTCGTAAAGTCATTAGACTCCATCTGTTCCATTCTAATTTTGAGAGAACTATTAAATTCAATGAGCTTTTGAACCTCTTTTTCCATTTGGCTAATTCTGCTTTTGAAAGCATTTTTCTCCTCATTGGCTTTTTGAACCTCTTTTGCCAATTGAGTGAGCCTAGTCTTCAAGGTGTTATTTTCTTCAGCATTTTTTTGGGTCTCCTTGACCAAGGTATTGACCTGTTTTTCATACTTTTCTTGCATGTCTCTCATTTCTCTTCCCAGCTTTTCCTCCAGCTGTCTAACTTGCTTTTCAAAATCCTTTTTCAGCTCTTCCAAGGCCTGAGCCCACCCGACAATCCCCTGGGGTCTCTGGGGTACTGAGGCCCTGCCCTCCACATCTTTCCCCGATGGCGAGAATATTCCTCATCCTCGCCATCAGATCCGAATGTTGGGATCATTTGCATTTGTTGGAAAAAACTCTCTATAGTCTTATTTTTCTTCCCTTTTCTAGGCATTTTCCCAGCCAATTACTTGACTTCTGAGATTCCTGTCCACCCCCGCCTAGATCCGCCCAGCTAGTGCTTGGGCTCTGAGATTCAAATGCGCCACCCAGCTGCTAATCAATGTGACCTTTTGTTCTGGTGCTGGGGTGGGGGCAGGGCCGCCTCCCAGGCTCAGTGCCCTCAGGGGCTTTATGCATAGGCCTTCAGAAATGGAGCGTGGTGGGGCAGGGCTGTCTCCCAGGCTCAGCTTCCTTTATGCAGAGACTTTCAGTAATAAAGATCCTGCCTGCTATCAGGGGAGTCCCGGGCTGCCGCAGCCGCACCACTGCTGCCTGCCTTTGCTGCCGCCCACGCCTCTGCCTCCGCCGCTTCCTGCCCCCGTCTCTGCCGCTGCTGCTTCCTCCCGAGGGGGCCCGAGTCACGGAGACACTCCGCTCCCCTCCTCCAGCCCAGCCTCTCTCACTGACCTGTAGCTTCTGTGGGTGGAGGGACTTTCCCGGCTGCCGGAGCCTCCGTCTCTGAAGCCTGCTCGGGTCAGCTTCTCTGGGGCCGCGGCCAGGGCAGCGCTCGTGGTGGGGTCCGCTTTCCAGGGCGCGATGGACCCTGGGGACAGGTCTCCAGGGCTCCCTGTAACGGAAATCTCTTCCACTCCGTTTCTGTACCCCTTTCAGTGGTCCAGAAGTTATGCAAATCTCTTTTTACAATAATTCCATGTGCTGTGGGTTGGAGCTCATAAACTTGCCTCCTTCTACTCCGCCATCTTGGCTCCGCCTATTATTTCCTTTTTAAAGAAATATAATTTTTTTGTTATGAACTTGACAAATGGCAAGAAATATGAACATTTCCATATACAAAGAAAAGAAAAAAGAAATTTCTTTTGAAACTGTCTAAGGCATATAGTCAATTCAATGTGTTATTTTCAAAGCTGATTCACTTGTCTGTGTTGCCTTTGGAACCTCCTTATGATCTTTTCTGTGCTTTTCATTTAAATATTTCACTGATGCTCTTTTTTTTCTTCTTTCTTTTTTGGTATCAGAGTCAGTATTTTATATGGTGTTTATGGCTTGCTTCTTTTCTTTTGATAAATGCCTGGTTATATCCTTTGATAATTTATTTAGTGGGTAATAGCCCTTGTTCTTATCTATTTAAATATACTCCCTATATCTCTTGTGTATCATGCATTTACTTACTTATCTAATCTTTTATCTATCAGTCAATGCATTTATTTATGTTTCTGCAACTGCTTCTTTTACAATTTTAGCTGCATTGATTTTGTTTATGCAGAAGCTTTTCATTTTCATTCTAATGTAAATAAAACTAGTTTTTTTAAAATCTTCTTTGAGCCACTATATCCTTTATTTAGACAAGAACTTTTCCTCTATGGCTGTGAAAAGTGTCACCATCTCTTTTCCTTTATTTTGTTTATGATATGCTCTTTCACTTGGATCATATATCCATTGCGTAAAATGGTGTGAGGTATTGACCTAAAACAAATTTCTACCAAGTAGCTGTATAGTAGTCCCAGCAATTTTAGATGAATAGTCAGTCTTTATCTCAGTATTTGGGATCTGTGGCTTATTTGAATAGTATTCTAAAGTTTGCTTTGGCATATTGTTTCTGATCTGTCTTACTATTCAACTCTTCTGGGTTTTTTTTTTTATACAGTACCAATATTTTTTCTAGCTCTGTAAAGAAATCTTTGGTAGTTTGTTTGGTAGGGCACCAAATGAATAAATTAATTTAGGTAATATTATTGATTTTACACTTTGGCATGGCCCAATCATAAACAATAAATATTTCTTCATTTATTTAAGTTTCTCTTTAGTTTTATAATGTTTTATAGCTATATATAGTATATATATATGTACATATATACACACATATATACATATCTAGTTTTGTAATATAATTCTTGTGTGCCTGTCTTAATTCTCAAATATTTTAAATATTTTGTAATTATTTTGAATAGAGTTTTTCTTTCTAATCCTTCCCATTGGTTTTGTAGGTGATATGAAAAAGGATAATAATTTATGTGGGTTACTTTGCTGAATTTAATAATTGTATTTAATTTTAGTTAAATATCTAGCTCTTAGTTTTATCAATTCAATTTTTTTTTGCTTTCAGTTTTGTAAATCTTTTCATCAATATCTTGTATTTCTGGTTGGGGGTTCAATTAGATTTTTAAAAATATATTTTCCTCCTTTTTGTTGTAGCTTGCCACATTTATCAACATGTTCTTTCTCTCTTTTTTCGATTAATGTGTTTAGTGATATAAATTTTCCCCAAAGAAAATTTAATTAAAAATTTTTTGCACAAACAAAACTAATGCAACTGAGATTAGAAAGGGAGCAGAAAGCTGAGAAACAATGTTTACAGCCAATGTCTCTGATAAAGACCTCATTCTAAAATATATAGAGAACTGAGTCAAATTTATAAGAATACAAGTCATTCTCCAATTGCTAACTGGCCAAAGGATATGAACAGGCAGTTTTCAGAGGAAGAAATTCAAGTTATCTATAGTCATATGAGAAAATGCTCTAAATCACCATTGATTAGAGAAACACAAATTTAAATAACTCTGAGGTATCACCTCACACCAATAAGATTGGCTAATATGACAAAAAAGGAAAATAATAAATGTTGGAGAAGATGTGGGTAAATTGGAATACTAATGCATTGTTGGTGGAACTGTGAACTGATTCAGCCATTCTGGAGAGCAATAGGAACTGTTCCCAAAGGACTATAAAACTGTGCAGACCCTTTGATCCAACAATACCACTACTAGATCTATATCCCAAAGAGATCATGAAAAAGGGAAAAAAGACCTACATGTATAAAAGTATTTATAGCAGCAATTTTTATGGTGGAAAGGAATTGGAAATTGAGTGAATGCCTATCAATTGGGGAAAGGCTGAACAAGTCGTGGTATATGAATATAATGGAATACTATTATTCCATAAGAAATGATGAGCAGGGGAATTTCAGAAGAATCTGGAAGAGTTACATGTACTGATGCTGAGTGAAGTGAGCAGAACCAGGAGAACATTTTACACAGCAACAGCATTATGGGATGGCCAACTTTGATAGACTTAGCTCTTCTCAGCCATACAGTGATCTAAGACAATTCCAAAAGACTCATGATGGAAAATGCCATCCAGAGTCTGGATGGAGTCTGAATGAAGATCAAAGCATACTATTTTCTCTCTCTTTTTTTCTTTCTCGTGGTTTTTCCTTTTTGTTGTGATTCTTCTTTCACAACATAACTTCTATGGAAAAATGTTTAATATGATTTTACATGTATAGTTTATATCAGGTTGCATGCTGTCTTGGGGAAAAGGAAGAGAAGGGAGGGAGAAAAATTGTTGGAACTCAAAAATCTTACAGAAATAAATGCTGAAAATCATCTTTACATGTAACTGGAAAAGATAAAATAATATTAAGTGAAAAAAAAAAAAAAGAAAATTTAAGCTTCCACCTTAGCTTTGTTACCTTAGGTACTCACATGGTTTTCAATTCCTTCATCACTAATATGAAAACAACATAACAGTAGTAATACGTTATATTTGTATAGTGGTTCATAGTTTTCAAAGTGCTTTAATATATCTTATTTGATTCTTATAACTGCTCTGCAGGGCATTACTATTAGGTATTAATAATTATAAACATCTTAGTTATTGTTAAAAGTTATAAATATATTATTTATTATTATCCCTATTCTACAGATGAACAAAACGAGCCCCAGAGATTTTTAATTGCATTGTTTATGATGACGGTTAACGTCAGAAGAAGTACCAGAACCCAGGTCTTCTCACTCCCGGGCCAATGATTTTTCTCCATTATCAATGGAGAGAAAGGTTTGGAGGGTCACATTATGTCTTTAGATAGGTTTGAAGTTAAAACTTCTGTGGTATCCTCACTTTGTCCTGGTGAATAAATCTGTGGTTCTGTCATCATGAATAATTTCCATGGTAGAAATTCCTCCAGTAGAACATGGCTTCCTTTAGGGCAGGGACTGTATTCCCCATGTCTACCACATAGTAGGCATTTAATAAATGCTAGCTAAATTGAATTGGATGCAGATTCCTACTGATCCATGCTTAGTAGATGAATCTAAGAGAATTGTCCAGAATGCAGAGAAGCTAAGTGATTTGTCCAGCTTCACAGAGCTAATTAGTATTACAGGGATTTGAACCCAGGTCTTTTTGACTTCAAGGCCATACTTGACTTCAAGACCATATAACTCAGTGTAGTTTCTGACCTGACATTATTTAATTGCTTAGCTGCATAAAAGATGTGTTGTTAGGGGTAGAAACAGAATTAGATGATTGAGACTTTTTTTTTGCATCTGACATAAACTTACTTGGGTTTGGATTCCGTCAATGGTAAATCTGATGCTGTGAGAAGACTAGACTTGGAACATTAAACTAGCTGTTAGGGCCTATCATAGTGCCTTGCGTACAGTAGGTACAATGAATATTGAGCCTAATGGAATTGAATAAAGAGAAGAGACTTAGATCCTAGTCCAGGCCTTATCACTAATTACCTTTAAGTCACTGCACTCATTTATCTTAATTTATAAAATGGGGACCTGATACTTCCTCTTCTTGTCTAAAACATATGTTTTAAGGACTAAATAATAGCTCAAACTTATATCAGAGCACTTTAAGGAGTGCTCAAATAAATACTTTGTTCACAAGCACTTGATGAAGTTGGTGGTATATGTACTGTCATCTTCATTTTACAGATGAGGAAACTGAGGCTAAGACATTACATGACTTCCTCAAGGTCACACAGCTAGTAAGAGCCGGGTTTGTACAGCAAATCTGGAATTTGATCATTTTTTGACTAGGGCTCTTTCTAATGCATATGAATTCTAACGTGTATTTTTTTGTTTTGTTTTATTTTGCCCAAATTTATTATTTGTTTTCAGTTTTCAGCATTCACTTCCATAAGTTTTAAATTTTCTATTCCTCCCTCCCTAAGATGGCATGCGATCTTCTATGGTTTCTACACATACATTCCTAATAAATATCTAATGTATATTTCAAACCCATGAAACACTATAAAAACATAAGGCAATTTTATTCAAAATGGATTTTGGAAGATTTTTTTTTTAAACTTGACAGCAACCAAAACAATTTTCAGGGCAAGAATATGTTACTGTGGACAGACCTATCTACACACTGAAATTGTTATAGTCAGTAGGCCTACCTCCTTGGTCTCTGAGTAAGCTGTAAATCCCCAGGTGTGAAAGGATGCTTAAGGTTAATCACTGCTTTCCTCAAACCAACATTCACCACATTTTGATTCACAGAGAGCTATGGGGTTAGCTTCACCTGTCAAGCAATTTGAACTGCAGTCAATCAGATAACAAACACAGGAACCTGGATCAGAGAGGGGGAAATATTGACCTAACTGGCTCAGTTGTCTTACTGGGACTGACAAAATGTGGAATTAGTAAGATCTGGTTAAAAATGAACCTGAAAGTCTTAGCTATAGGATCATAGGTTATTAGCTCGGGGGACTATTAGAGGCCATCTAGACTATCCCTCTCATTTATATTTGAGGAAACAGACCTATATTACTTGTCTATAGTCAATCATTTAGTGACAGAAGTGAGTTTGAACCCTGACCCTCTGACTCCAAAGCCCCTGCTATTTTCATAGAATCACAATTGCATCTGTTTGTTTTTAAACCTTTTAAAAAGTGTTGAGACTACCAGGTGAATATAGTTGCAGCTTCTCTTTTCTTCCTTTAGCTTCAAAAGAAGCTTTAGGAATCACTCACTTTTCAAGAGTACGGAGGGGAGTGGCTGAGGAGCACACACAAGGGAAATTTACAGCTCCATCAGAATCAAGGTAAAGGCAGGGTTCTCTTCATTTGCCAGAATCAATCCCTTCCCCATCACATTCCACTGGATGAATTTTTGTGTTGCTGATTCATTTCTTTGAACTTATCCAATGGAGTAGGAAGGCTGGGCTTTTGTGAATTCTGATTCTTTTGATGGCTCTCTGCGGTCTCTGAGATGGAAGGACCTCACTTGTAGACCTGAATTTGGCCCAGTGCCTCTTGGCACATCTTGCCTGTCAATTCTGCTCAGTCATTAAGAGCTTTATGAAGCCCTAGATATCTTTAAAAAAATTAATTTTTTCAGAGTTCAAAATGTCTGGATATATATGCATGTGTGTCTATGCGTGTACCCAAGCTAAAAGGTAGCAATGCTGACAAGTTAGGTTAATTTAGCTCTTGCCAAGATTAAGGGGTTGTCAGACAAATATCATGGGAGACTGAGGGATTGTTTGGCAAAGTAATTTTGAATGGTTAACAGGACTCTTCAGTGGGCATGAGTTCCTTTGTTTCTGAGGACTGACAAGAGGTAATAAGCAAGGGTTATGCCCTCTGAATATTCTTCAAGGGTTTTTTATGCCAGTCACTGAGATTCTTCCAATGGATGGGCTGCATGCCAAAAAATGCCCTAACTCCATCCCTTCTACCTCCATTCCAGGTACGCACTCCCACTTATTTCCATTTGTGAGTCCTGAGACAGCCTGATTTGGGAATTACTTCCTGCTTTTACAGGGGTGCCTGAGCTACAGTGAGGGATTGGCACAATATCAGGCAATTGGTCCAGAATCTTTGATTTCTTGCCTAAATTCTGAGCCCTTGCTTCCCAGTTTTCCTGATTACTTGATTCCTGCTTCTCCTATTCTTTCCTCTCCCTCCCTAACCCCTCCTCTTCCCTAGAATTCTCATCTGGCCTTCTGATCTCCACTACTAGTCTATGCAGATTCTGGACCCATGCCTGACTATCCCATGAAACATACTTGATCCTTTAAGCCTTGTTTGCTTTCTTGGATTATTGAGCTAATAACTGGCTTCGTTTTCCAGTGCCAGTACATGTCCCAGTTTGGACTCTTCTCTGATTTTCCCAAGCCTTCTACAATCACTGATTTATAAGGACTCCCAAGGACTTGTCCTTTGTCATGCCTACTTAATATTTAGTACCCCTTTTTTCATCCATTCCTGGCTTGTTTTATGTGTACAGTGCTCTTCCATGAGTAGTAGTTATTAAGACTAGCTCCTTGTAGTCCAGGAGTGGGGAACCTTCAGCCTGAAGGCCACATGTGGCCCTCTAGGTCCTCAAGTGCAGCCCTTTGACATATTGTTCTATATGTTGTTCTATGAAGTTTGGATTCAAAGGGCTGCACTTGAGGACCTAGAGGACCACATGTGGCCTCAAGTCTGTAAGTTCCCCAACCTTGTAAGTCTAGTCAAATAAGTTTCTTAATTTTTTTCTTTAAATAATTCTTTTTGAGTGCCTGCTGTGTGCAGGGCACCATATGGGATGCAAAGAAATGTAAGATGTGACTCTTGACCTTTAGGAGTTTATTAAGTAACAAGGTATTTGAGACAAGCACAGCAATAAATATTATAGAAAGTAATACAGAATAAGGACCATGTTGGCAGTGGATAAAGTACCAATGCAGGAGTCAGGAAGACCTGAGTTCATATCTCACCTCGGACACTTGACACTGGCCATCTGTGTGACCCTGGGCAACTCACTTAACTCCAATTGCCTCATCCTGAGTCATTTCCAATCATCCTGAGGAATATCTGGTCACTGGATTCAGACAGCTCTGGAAGAGAAGTGAGGCTGGTGACCTGCAGAGCCCTCTCTCACTCAAAAAAACAAAGTCAAGTGCAAGTCATGTCATTATTTCTGTGATGGTGTGGCCTTCTTTGGCAACAAAGAAGGCCACATATGCCAGATACGTTATAGACTATTTGCCCAGTTGGCTAAGTTGATTAAGGTGCAGTGTTGATGAGAATAGGACAAGCATTTGATTCTCATTTCAGCCATTTTAGCCTTGTTCTTTTCTATTGTCTTGGGTTGAACTTGTTTTTGGTTTTATTTCTTTAATATTAGACATCCCCCTCTTGTCCAGGCTGGAAGTGCAAGAACCATCTCTCAACTGATCACCGATTTCCACTCTGAAATATCCCTCTGACCTGAGGACACACATGTGGCCACCATAATGGCTTAACAAGTGGGCTCTGATACTAAACAACTTGTAAACATCACAAGGGGTTGCCCATGTGATCTTTGCACTTAGAGAAGCATCTGATAGAGTTGATTCATTTATATAGGAGGCAGTAGTGAAGGTCATTATTATTCAACTTGTCTCCCAGCCTCCAGTCTCTCCCCACTCTCCAATCCATCTTTCCCTCAGCTGTCGAGGGGATTTTTCTCAATTATAGATTTTACCATGTCATCCTTTTCCTCGAAGTACTCCAGTGACCTCCTATGACCTCCAGGATCAAATTCCCCTGGCTTCAATGAGGTGGCAGAATGCATAGAATTCTGGATGTGGAAAGGGAAAACTTGGGTTCAAATCTTGTCTCAGACACTTTCTAGCTGTATGACTTCTGGGCAAATTGCTTCATTTTTCTCAAGCCTCC
This sequence comes from Bettongia penicillata ogilbyi, assembly GCA_023548195.1. Taxonomy (NCBI): domain Eukaryota; kingdom Metazoa; phylum Chordata; class Mammalia; order Diprotodontia; family Potoroidae; genus Bettongia; species Bettongia penicillata. The sequence continues at coordinate 4,578,621 of JAJHZJ010000135.1, read as the reverse complement.
TTTTCTTCATAAGTGAGGATGATAATAGCACCTGCCTAATGGTTGTATGATGATCAAACGAGAGAACATCCGTCAAGTGCTTTGTAAACCTCCGAGTGCTATTGAAATGCTAGCTATTGTTAGTAAAAGTTCTTCATAATCTGGCCCCTTCCCTTTCCTTTCCTACACTGTACTCCTTCCTATGTAATCTACTATTCAGTCACACTGTCCTACCTAAAGCTCATGTCTCTCCTGGAGGTCATCGTCATTGGCTATCCTCCATGTCTGTAACGGTCTGCCTCCTCTTCCCTACCTTTTAGTCTCTTTGGCACCGGGTGAGAGTGAGCTCAAATCCTGTTTCCTTCAGGACACCTCTCTTGATCTCCTCCCTAACTCTCCAGCTGTTAATATCTTCATCTTATAGAATTCTTTCATATAGTCCTCCCTAACTCTCCAGTTGTTAATATCTTCATCTTATAGAATTCTTTCATATAGTCTGTATATAGTTTGTACAGCCTTACATACTGCCTCTCCCATTAGAACATATGTTCCTTGAGAGGAGGAACCATGTTTTTTTGGTGTTGTCATCATTTTTTTCTTTGTTATTCTCACTACTTCATACAGGGCCCAACACATAGTAAATACTGAATGTTTGTTGACTGACTGATGGCTGACAATTTCTTTAATGTTAATTTGATGCGATCATGAACGTAATTTTTCCAACAATCTGCAGAATAGTGATGTAAAGTGAGGTAAGTATTCTCCAGTGTCATAGAAGGTGTTCTAGAAAGTTCAATAAAAGAATTCTCTATTGATGAGAGTCTTCAAGTACCACTATTCACAAGCAATTTTGTACTAATTTGATTATAGAATATCACAAAACCTCATCAGTGGAATATGTGGTGATGTGAAAAGTAGTAGTCACCATTTATAATGGGGAAAAAACCCACCTAATGAACACATTATGAAAACATTTCTTGGATTACTATAAGACATAAAACTGAACAGAGAGACTGTCATTAGTCAGTCTGTGTGTGTGTATGTACGTAAAATTATATGTAAAGTATATTGTACGTGTTTGTCCTTAATTTTCGAAGAAGACCATGCCATCAGAGAAATAATGACATGACTTGCACTTGACTTTGTTTTGAGTGAGGGAGGGCTGTGCAGGTCACCAGCCTCACTTCTCCTCCAGAGCCATCTGAATCCAGTGATCAGATATTCCTCAGGATGACTGGAGATGACCCAGGATGAGGCAATTGGGATTAAGTGGCTTGCCCAATGTCACACATGTGTGTGAAGTGAGATTTGACTCCGGTCCTCCTGACTCCTGCACTGGTGCTCTATCCACTGCACCACCTAGCTGGCCCATTAACACCAATAGTCTCTTTTTGCTGATATATAGCTTCATATTATTTAGCAGTGGAAAAATAAAAATTATGAATATACCAAAGGACAATGGAAAGGCATATGGTGAATTTAAATAGGTTGTAACATACTGCTAATATATATATATGTATATATATATATAAAACAAGAGAAGTGACATAAAGGCCCCATCAAGGATATTTATGACTGAGAAATAAGGTGGCCCAGTCATATAATGAAAAGAGAAGCAATAGATGAATAGCTTGAGTACTATGTTGATATTCCTAATATAATTATGAAACCAGAAGAAAGACTCCAGTGAGTTGGGCAGCCAACTCAAATGGATGAGTTGCAATCTGTAATGATGTAGGAATGTCCCGCTCCAAATGAAATCATGAATCCTTCAATGAAGCAAAAAACCCGATTTTTAAAATTTATTTGTTTTAATTTTTAACATTCACTTCTATAAGCTTTTGAGTTCTAAAATTTCTCTCTCCCCTTCTGCTCCTCCCTCCCCAAGGTGGTGTGCAATCTGATATAGGCTATACATGCACAATCATATTAAACCTATTTCCACATTTGTCATGTTGTGAAGAAGAACTGGATCTAAAAAGAAAAACCATTAGAAAGACAGGACAAAAAAAAAAGAGAGAAAATAGTATGCTTTGATCTGTATTTAGACTCCGAATGTGGATAGTATTTATCATCATGATTCTTTTAGAATTGTCTTAGATTCTGTATTGCCCAAAAGAGTTGTCTATCAAAATTAGTTGTTGAACAATGTGTTGTTACTGTGCACAGTGTTCTCCTGGTTCTGCTCACTTTACTCAGCATCAGTTCATGTAAGTCTTTCCAGGTTTTTCTGAAGTTCACCTGCTTATCAGTTCTTATGGAATAATAATATCCTGTTACATTCAACTTGTTTAGCCATTCCCCAATTGATGGGCATTCCCTCTATTTCCAATCCTTTGCCACCACAATAATATCCTTGTAGAAGTGGATCTCTTTCCCATTTTTATGATATAGACCTTTGGGATATAGACCTAGAAGTGGTAAGCAAAGAAGATTTTAATGAGCATATAATATAACGAAAACACAGATCCCTGTTTTGTTATTAGTATTGTAACCTACTGATAATCTTATTTCTCTGACAATGATGAAACAATAGAATTACAAAGGAAGCCTTGTCTTACCTAGACCTCAGGGTCTTGAACAATTCTAATGAATGACAACAAATATAGAACCTACACTCTACCCACAGAAAGATATTGATAACACTGTCTTAGTGTCATTAACACAGCAGTAATTCATGATCCTGACAACAGAGCAATATATTGTGTGTGTTTCACCATTGAGGAAACCTGAATTTGAGGATGACAGAATAAAAATAGGAGCAGTAACTCGACAAATACCTTATTTTTCCCTTTCCAGTCCTAACATACATAATCATGCAGTCTTGAAATCATTGGCCAGGGAAAGGCATGGTGATGGAGAAGGCTCTCCTACTGTATCTCTCTTCCTGATTCTCTCCATCCAACTGAACTTATACTTTATTCTCTTTAAATTTTTTCTTTTCAGTTGATAAGCAATTTTCTCCCTCTCTCCTCCCAATATGTGGAAAAAAAAGAAAGACAAAGCTCTTATAAAAGATATGCATAGTTAAGTAAAACAAATTCCCATATTGGGCGTATCCAACAAATGCATGTCATTCTGCATTTCAAATCCATCACCTCTATGTTAGGAGATGGGCAGCATGCTTTCATCATCAGGCTTCTGGAAACATGGTTATTGATCAGAATTCTTAATAGGCTTGTTTTCTTTCTCTCTCTCTCTCTTTTTTTTTTTTTTAACAATTTTACCAGGGTGAACACTTTTACTTGTCCTTACATATCTTTTATTTCTTTTTTAAAAAAATTTATTTATTTTTAGTTTGCAACACTGAGATCCACATGTTTTTGAGTTTTAAATTTTCTCCCCCTCCCCAAGATGGCACGCAATCTGATATAGGCTCTACATATACATCCATATTAAACATATTTTCATTTTAGTCATGCTGTAAAGAAAAATTATAGCCAATGTAAAAAAAACATGAGAAAGAAGAAACAAAACAACAAAAAAAGAGAGAGCAAATAGTGTGCTTCGATCTGCATTCAGACTCTGTAATTCTTTCTCTGGAGGTGGATAGTATTTCCTTCATGAGCTTTTGGAGTTGTCTTTGAAACTTGCATTGCTGAGAAAAGTCAAGTCTATCAGACTTTCGACTTATATTTTCAAAAGCAAACAAGGGTTCTATTGAAACAGGAAGGCCAGTGTCTCAGGATACAACCTGAAAAATGCTCAGGAAATTGAACAGCTGGTCAAGCTCAGCCATTCTCTTCTCTCTCTTTTTTTGTTTTTCATTTTTAATATTTTATTTATTCCCTACAATAACTATCACAATGATTTATTTTAATATTAACTTTTTTGTTTTAATTAACATGCCTTTATTTTTCTCCCTCTCAACTCCTCTCATTTTTTAAGAAAACGAAGACAAAAACCTTTGTAACCAATATACATAGTCAAGCAAAACAAATTCCCATATTGAACATGTGCAGAAATGTGTGACTCCTTCTTTATGTTTAATCCATCATCTCTTTGCAGGATGTGGGTAGTATGTTTCATGATGGGTCTTCTGGGATCATGGCTGTTCATTTCAATGATCAGAATTCTTAGGATGTTCCAAATTGTTCATTTTTACAATGATGTTGTTATCGTGTATGTTGTTTTGATCCTGTTCATTTCACCTCATTGGTTCATACAAGTCTTCCCAGGTTTCTCTGAAACCATTCATTTTATAATTTCTTATAATACAATAGTCATCATGCGTCTGATGGCATGGTCTTCTCTGGCAACGAAGGACGAACACAACGACAACAATAAAATAGTATTTCACCACATTAATATGTTGTATTTTATTCAGCCTTTCCCTAACTGATGAATATTCCCTTGGTTCCAGTTCTTTGCCACCACAAAAAGAGTTGCTATAAATATTTTTGTACACATGGGTTCTTTTTTTCTTTCTTTTATCTCTGTATTAGTTGTACCTCTAGATCAGAGGAAATGCAAAATTGAGTAATTTCTTGGGCACAGTTACAAATTACTTTCCAGAATACGCCCAACCTTTTTCTAAAACTGGGTGGTGCTACTTGGAGAAATGATTTTAGAAAGGACAAATAGTGGGTCCCATATGACTGCAGCAAGCATGTTCTGCATTTTTTGATGTACTTGTTCCCTAGCTCTTTGTTTAGAGAACTTAGCTCATCGACATTTAGATTAATACTGCACATCTTCACTTTCTGTTCCAACATTCTTTGACTTTTGAGAGGCACCGTATTTGTCCAACTCCCAAACAACTGCTCTGAACATTTCAATCCTAAAGAGTAGACTGTGGCACTGAAAAGTGATTTACAGATGAGCCAGGATGTGTCAGAAGTAGGACCTAGATAGACCTCAGTCTAGTCACTCAACATTCATCCCTCAATCCACTATGACCAGCAGCTACTTAATCAGTATCTACTTCAAGCACTATATAATGTAACCAAATTCCAACATAACAAGGGAATTATAGTCCCCTAGACTTTAACAGGATTTTTAGCATTACTTTACTCATCTTTTAATTCCACCCCTCACTCTTTAGATTTCTTTCTCTAGCATAACCTAGAACCATTCTCACCTTAGCCACTCACTCTGCTGGAGCAACTTTTTCATTCTAGAAGACCACTCTACCCTGTGACCCTGTCTTCTAATTGGTCAGTTTCTCCTCTATTTTAAGTAAAGTGTCCAGGTTAGCCAGACTCACTCTTTCATTCCTCTCTGGGTTCCAATCCTGACTCTTTGGACTTCTTTTTCCACCCTGCCTTTGACCAAGTACCTTGTCCCCCTCCCCAGTTTCAACTTCTTTTTAATGTGTTATCTTCTCCCATTAGAATGTAATTTTTTGAGGGCAAGGGATATCTTTCATTCTGCTTATATTTGTAATCCTGATACCTAGCAGAGTGCCTGGTACATTATAAGTGCTTAATACATACTAATGACTTGAGTTGATTTGACTTGGGGGTTAAACATGTGAGTACTGTATATGATGCTGATTAGTTATGTGACCTTGGACAAATCAGTCCCAACTCCCTCAAACTCTGTTCCCTCATATGAGAGGACTGACTAGTACCATAGAATCATTAATTTAGAGCTGGAAGGGGCCTTGAAGGTTTTACCTTACTGGAGAGAATTTCGACACTAGGAATTCCCAACACATCAGAAGTACAGGTTCAGATAGTCTCTCCCCTCTGCCCTCAGGCCCCCAAAGCAATCAAATTAGGGTCTTTTGCTGTTTTTGTTTTACTGAGAGTGCCTCTGATTGAATAATGTGATTAAGGAGGATCTTTCCCACTCATTAATGGGCCTGCCTATTGTGGGAAGCTTCATTAGGGGAGTTATTTTGTAGGAGGGTCCCAAGTACCTTTTGTTTTTTCTATTGAGGCACTGGGTGAGAGGGTTATGCCCTCTGGCTCTAAAAAAGGCATAAATACACTGAGTGTGAGGTTTTACTTTGGGGCTTAGTTTTTGTAAGAAGGTTTGAGTGCCAGATGAGGACTCTGGGAAGCCACTTAAGGAGCCCTGCCCCACCTTTGAGAACACAGAGTTGTGCTTCCCTCTCTGGTAACAGTGATCAGAAAGCTGTACCTATCTGTTGAATTATAGTAAGGCAGAGGAACCATGTCTGTTGATTACTTTGGGGCTTACTGACTGCAAGTGTTTGTTTGGCCGGATGATGACTCTGGGAAGCTGCTTTAAGGAGTCCCCTGACTTTGAAAACCCAGATGTCAGTGCTTACCTCTCTGGTAACTATGGTCAGACAGTTGAACTGTGTGTTGAATTTAGGCAGAAGAAGCCATGTCTGTTGACTTTTAATTTCTCTGTATTTTCTTTGAAGTTCAAGATGCTGATTCCTTCAAACTAGCTGAATGACATATGTGCTTGGTTAAAGGAATGATACATGTGTTTAATTAAAGTGATTGTTAACCCCTTGAAAATTGTTTTCCTTTTTTGAATGCAGATCTAAGAATCTGTGATAGTAGGCTCCCCAGTGTGTGTTGGGGTGCTTACTGATAAACCCTCTCCTCCCCAAAGTGGGCCATCAACTTTAATTATAGAGTAATTTCATTGCAGGGCAGGTAGGTGGCATGGTGGATAGAATGCCAGACCTGAAGTCAGGAAGTCTCATCTTCCTGAGTTCAAATCTGGCTTCAGATACTAGCTGTGTGACCCTGGGCAAGTCACTTAACCCTATTTGCCTCAGTTCCTTATTTGTAAAATGAACTGGAGAATGAAATAGCAAACTACTCCAGAATCCCTGCCAAGAAAACCCCAAATGGAGTAATGAAGAGTCAGACATGACTGGGCAACAAGTTCATCTCACTGCTATTTATTATACCAAAATTTGTCCTTCATTACTTAATTATACAAGAAAAGAAAAAATAAAAAACAACCAATCTGTCAAACACATTTCCAAATTCAGGTACAATAAGGAGTCACTGATTAGGAGAATGAGTGTGGCTCTTAGGTCTGCTCCTCAGTGCTGGTAACACTTGACTATTGTGCTTGATTAATAGTATTAACCCCTGATATTTTGTCTATCTCATTCAAAATTACAAAGCACTTCCACATTTACTTGCTCATTAAATCTTGAAAATTTTGAAATAGACACTGAAGCATTGGGAGATCAACTAACTTCCTGAATAAGGATTAGCACAGGTCCTTTCATATCAAAGATAATTTAGATTGACAGGTAAGTACTTTCTGTGTTATCTGGCATTGTACTAATCCCTGGGAATACACAAACAAGCCAGCAAGACCTGCTCTCAAGGAACTTACTTTTTAGTGGGGGAAGATAAGACATAAAAGGAGTCTGGAAAGGGAGTGAATGAGCTATTTTAGCTTTAGAGGCCAGGAAGTGAGATGGAGGTTTGTTTTGTATTTGTAGAAAGAAACAATGAAAAACAATTTTGAAAGATTTCTCCAAGGGAGGAAGGAAAATAACAACATTAGATTTGTGCTCAGTAGAAGGAAAGGAATTTTTTTCACTTTTTCCTTTGTTTCTGCATTTTCTTATACAAAGCAGTCTCTTAATAAATGCTTACTGAATTGAATCCAGTTAAAATTCTATCTTTGCTGATTACTATATGTGTGACCTTGGTCAAGTCACTTCACTTTTGTGGGGTTGATCTCCAAAGACCCTCAAAGTCAGGGAATCTTCACCTGAGACCCATAGGCTCCCAAAGAGTCTTATGGATAGATTTGAGGGGGTCTGTGAACTTGGATGGCAAAAATTATGTTTTTATTTACACCAACTTCTTTCAATTATTCAAAAACAGCATTCTGAGATAGACTTCACAGTATCCACCAGACTGCTCATGACATAAGAAAAATTAAGAATCTCTGGCACCCAGAGATTCTTTATGAAAGAGCTCTGGATTCAGACTCAAAAGACCTGGAATTGAATCCTATCCTCTCTACTTATCAGTCACTTTATGACCTTAGGCAAATCACTTAACCTCTCTCAGGGTCCATTTCCTCATCTATCAAATGAGGATAAGGACATTTGCCCTTCCTCCCTCACAGGGTTGATGTGAGAATCAGATGAGATGATGGATGTGAAAGCACTCTGTAACTGAAAAATGCTCTATAAATGTAACCTGTTATTAATCATGGTGGGATTTCACGACAGGCTGGTGGGCCAGATATATTGGGACATATGGGGCTCTCATGAGGGTCTCTCAAGTCATACTTCCTCTGCTCACATGGGGGCTGGCCCTGTTTTCCTCTATAGGTACTTCAATTGGAGAGAATTGTGGCTATAGGTATCCACAATATATAATACCAAGTGGTCTATTACTTGTGATGTTTATTTTCCCACATGAGGAACCATAGGAGAGCTCCTTTCCTCATGAAGGAAACCGATTTGTCAGAACAGAGACCAGCCATGGTGCATTCTTCGTCTTTCCTGATTTATCTATTTATTAGGTGCACATATCACTTGTTAGCCTCTGGGTGCATGTATATGTTTCATAGACAAAAGACAGACCCTGCCACCATGGATTATAGGCACTGAGACACAGTGCTAACTATGACATCTACAGAGGCAAATACACATTCTAGAGACATTGTTTGCTCTGTGAAGAGCTGCCTTCCCCTCCGAGGTTACCTTATATCTAATCTGGATATATCTTGTATAAACCTATGCAAGTACATGTCTCTCCTAGTAGAATGTGAGCTCATTGAGAACAAGGACTGTTGTTTTTTGTCTTTGTCTGGCTAGTGTATAGCACAGTTATGAGCATACAGTAAGCATTTAATAAATGCTTGTTTAAGGATAGCTGTACATACTCCAGAATGCTTAAACATCATGAAATTGTTTCTTTTATCATAGGCATGCTACATGGGCATTTCAGTAATTTTTCAGTTGTGTCTGACTCTTTGTGACTCCATTTGGAATTTTCTTGGCAAAGATACTGGAGTGTTTTACCATTTTCTTCTCCAACTCATTTTACAGATGGGGAAACTGAAGCAAATAGAGTTAAGTGACTTGCCCAGGGTCATACACACATTTGAACCCAGGTCCTCTTAAGCCAGTACACTCTCCACTGTGCCATATAGATGCCCTAGATAGGTATAGAGTTTCCATTTCTTTAATGTTTTTGTGGGTGATAGAAGAGATAATTCATCATAGTCTACTTAAAACAGTCAGTTCTAAATAAGTATTGAGCTTATCATTTTTTAAAAGGAAAGTGTAGGCAGGCAACCTGGGCAATTCAGGACTTTTCAGCCTAGTAAACTATTCTTAGAATCAATTTCAAAACAAAACAGTGCATTTTGGATGTGCCTGAATTTATTTAGAGGCAGCTAGGTAGTGCAGTTGATAAAATGCTGGACTTGGAGCGACGATGACCCGAGTTTAAATCCATCCTCAGACACTTACCTAGCTCCATGACCATGGGAAGGTTGTTTAATTTTTGTCTGCCTCAGTTTCTCCATCTGTAGGATGAACATAATAATAGCACCTGCCTCAAGGATTAAATGAGATAATATTTGTAATGCACTTTGCTTTATGTTATCTAAATGGTAGCTATTATTAGTGTTATTAACAATAGTTATTAATAGTATAATTACTAACAATAATAGTAATCTGAAACAATTACCTGCATTGCCCAAATTTAATTAATAATTGATAATTTCTGACCTTCACTTTATACATTAAAAATATTAAAAACCTTAGAGGAGCATATGTGAAATGAGCCTTGTTAGACGGGGCTGTAATTTCCTACCTTGCACCAGCATGTGATTCAGAATTTTTTCTTTATTGCTCTATTTATGATCATACTCTTGAACTCTGAAGCCACATTCTCTCATTATAATCTCCCTCCCATGTTTCCCTCTCCAAAAACTTCAGCCCTTCCATTTCTTCCTCTTCTGCTAGTCTATTACTCCTTCTCTGATTCTACTTTCTTCCTTTCACGGGCCTGACCCTATAGGTGAGTGTTCATCTTCCACTGCTCATGCCCTGTTAAGTCTATACCTACTCTGCCTGGGTAGAGGGGCTGACCCTATTCCTACATATAAAGCTCTTCGATTTGAGATAAATGAGGCCATGGGTACTAAAAGTTGATGGAGGGAGTCTTACAACCCAGCTGATGGGGTCCACTATAGACTCTTGCTCACTAATCTTAACTGGGCCCTCCCTAATTTACTTTCTAGCACATTCTCCTAGCAGTTCTTTTAAATCTCAATTGTCTCAAAATTCCAAGTATCATTCTACCACTTACCTAGTCTCTTGGTAGATGATATCGTCTCCCACCTCATTGTTAAAATTGTGGCGATCTGTTATAAGCTTCTTGTCTCCTCTATTTGACACCTTAATACCCATGCATACACTTACCCATCCTCTCCTCTGTTTTAGCCCCCGAGACGTAGGAAGCCTTGGAATGATTATTTCCTGGAATGATTATTGAATTAAATAAAACATTCATTAAGCACCTATTTTGGGCAACTGTGTTAATGATAGAGATATAAATACAAAAGTGAAATATTCCCTGCCCTCAATAAATTTGCATTTAATTTGGAGAGACACCACATATCAGAGGGTGGTGGCTACAGAAGGGAGTTTTGGTAGTCACAATTGTTAACAGTGGTACAGATGAGGTGATTATCACTCTCTTTCTAGTAGTAATAGTAGTAATTGATTTGATAACTGCCTACTATTTCCAGTACAAGAGATGAAAAGTAGGGGGAGAGGGAGGTTATACTTGCAGTGACAGGACCAATTGCAGAATACTCAGGGAGACATTTGCTGTGTTTACTATGTCAGAATGGGATGTGGAATATGGTCTGAGACTGGGTAGATACAGTGGGTTGGGTGAGTTTGTACCTACAACCAAATCAAGACAGGTGAGTCTCTGGGTGGAGGGGATGAACTCCTGGGGGTGGTTGTGTAGGCAGGGATCATGGTCTTTGGAGATCAGGTCCAGAGAAAGGGTTGCTCTTCCCTGAGTTCCCTGAGAAGCCTAACACTTCTACTTGTGTCCTTATTCTATTTCCTTTAATATCCTTTGAGAGTTTGTCCCATAGATTATCTCAGGCCCCTGCCACATTTCTCTTTGTAATCTTTCCTTATCTACTGGGTTTATTGCTTATAAACATTTCAGGTCTTCCCTATATTAAAAAAATACCTTCCCTTGAACCCTTGACTATTCCCTCGAGTTATTTATTATCCTATATCTCTTTTCTCTTTTCACATCTCAGTTTCTAGAATTTTCTTCCTGCACTGACTCTATGTCACCAGTTATTTCTCACCATGAAATTTAGCTTCTATGCTCATCACTCTAACAAAAGTAGTCTTTCAAAGATTGCCAGTGATGCGGAAATCCTGACTCCAAGGCTTCTATTCTAACCTGCCTTTCTTGGTTGTACTAATCTAAGAAAACCCTGAATGTTTAGTAAAAATGTTTCAATTGTCTTCATCAATAATTAGAAAGAGCTTACTATGTGCCAGGTGCTATGCTAGGCATTAGGGATAAAAATGCAAACAGGAACCTGCCCACCCCCTAATAGTGCCTGTCCTTCAGAGCTTACATTATATAATGTGAGAGATACATGTACATATGGGTGAAATATAGGGTTAGGGACTGGACCTGTAATCTTTCTGGTATAGGTAACTCCCTCTATCAATCTTCTCCGGTAGTCTAAGAGAGTTAGTTACATTAGGTACTGGGAAGTTGATGGACCTCTTCAGGGTTACACAGCTAGTCAGAGTAAGGAGCTGACCCTAAGTCTTCCTGATTCTGAAGGTTGTTCTTTATCCATTGTCATTCTGCCTTTCAAAATACCTGCAAAAGTGGAAGATGATACTGTTTTTTGGGAGCCATTAGCTGGAGTATCAGGAAAAGTATTGTGATCAAGGTGCCCACCAAAGCACCAACTTCCTCTGTTTCTCCCCCTCTGAAACTTTTTGACCTCCCATACCTGGTCTCTCCAGTGAATATCATGTAAAGGGTAGAATGTTTTTTTCCTACCTAACCTTCCTCCATTACTTATTTCCTCTGCTTCTTCATATGAATGACAAGTAAAATAGGTGACTCTAAGGTCCCTTCCAGCTCTAAAGTTCTATAACTCTAGGGCTTCTTTAGGATAAGGTAAATTGTCAGTCTTTCCCTGTCCACTTACAAAGCATGCCCTGCACCAAGGACAGTGAGTGAGAAAAAGATCAATGTGTGTTGTGACATTGCCCATCATAGTAACAAAGTCAAGAGACAAAGTTATCTCATGGCTATATTACTCATGTGCAGGCTCACTCAAAAGAAAAACCATCAGGTAGGTGAAGTTTGTCTTCAGTGGTCTCCAGGACTTCTTTTTAGGAATTTTCTTCCTCTTTCAATGCTTTCATGTTATTCCTAACTCTTATCTCTGAGAAATTGGATCCAGTGAATGAATTCTGCCAAGGTGTTAGCGATGTGTTTCTGTTCCCAAATGGTATCTTTATTTTAAAAGAAGAAATTTGGAGAGGGCAATATTTAACCAACATTAGAAGATAGAAGCTAAGTCCACTCTTGCTTATAGTCTGCCTGACTTTCTTTGCTCATGCTTGGAATACCATGAAAACAATTTATCCTCTTTCATTTTTACTTTTCACATGCTCTGTGGTTCTTTAGTGACTTTCCTACTATTGTTCATACAAGACTCCATTTCCTATCTCCTTCATGCCTTTGCAGTGACTGGTTCCCTCATGCCTAGAATTTACTCCCTTCCTTACCTTTTCATTCTTAGAAATCCTAGTTTCTTTCAAAACTCAGCTCAAGTGCTAATTCTGCATGAAACCTTTCCTGATGCCTCTACCCAGTTGTCAGTTCCTTCCCCATCATTATTACCATGTACATATTTTGCATGGTTTTCCTATACATAAATGCGTATATGTTGTCTCCCCCAATAGAAGATAATCTCCTTGAATCATAATCTCCTTGAATGCAGAGACAATTTGACTTTTGTCTTAGCCCATTTTGCTGGCATGTGATAGTACTTAATAAATGCTTATTGAATGATGTTTCTTGATGCAGCATGAAGTTACACTCATTTTTTCTTCATAGCTATGTCACACAGTTAAATCATAATAAATGTGCAATCCATTAAACTCCATTAGGGCAACTAGGTGATCCAGTGGATAGAATGCTGGGCCTGAAGTTAGGAAGACTGATCTTCTTGAGTTCAAATCTGGCCTCAGATACTAACCAACTGTGTGATCCTGGGCAAGTCATTTAACTCTGCCTCAATTCTTCATCTGTAAAATGAACTGGAGAAGCTCTATTATTTTTGCCAAGAAAACTCCAAATGGGGTCACGAAGAGTCAGACATCACTGAAATGACTGAAAAGCAACCATAACCAGCAGAACACCTACATCTTTTTCATGTTGATTATTATCATGAATAGCATGTCAGCTATCTAGTAAATTAGAACAGTGGGCTAAATATAACAAGATGAAATTGAGTAGGAATAAATATAAAATCTAGAACTTAGGTCTAGAATTCTAATCCATAAATGTAAAATCCAGACCTTAGATCTAAAATTTCAGTCCACACATGTAAAATCTAGCCCTTAGGTCCAAAATTCCAGTCCATAAAGATAAAGTCCAGCACTTAAGTCCACAATTCTAGTCTAAAACTCTCACGTAACGAACAAGGGGACCAAGGCCCAACAGAGCTAAAGGTAAAGCAACCCAGCACAGCTGAACTAGGACCCAACTCTTTCTATGCCTCCTCAAGAGCCCATCTCATGTACCCTCAAGACATAGTTTTCCCTGATCAGATCTCATCTGGGATATAGCGGCAGCATTAGCAGCACTTCTAAAAGAGGGCAATGAGAATGAGAAAGGTAATAGAAATTCTTTCCTGTGAAAATTGGTTGAAAGAACTGGGGATGTTTAGCCTGGAGAACAGGAGATAAAGGAGAGGTATTATAGCTGCCAACAACAAAAATAACAAACATTTAGTAAGAGTCTACTATATTCTAGGCCCTGTGCTAAGTGCTAGAGATACAAAGAAAGACAAAAACATCTTTCCTGGCCCCAAAGAGCTCACATTCTAATGGGAAGGACACAATAAAATGAATATAATATAAATAGATGGAATAGTGGATGATCCCAGAGGGAAGGCACTAGCAACCAGAGGGTTTTGGGTTGGAAGGTAAGTGTGGGATGGGACTAGAAAAGACTGTTTGCCAAAAGTGGGCTTTGAACTGAATTTTGAAGGAGTTTAGGTAAGTTGGAGATGGAGATGAGAAGGGAGAGTGTTTCAGGCATGAGGGACAAACAATCACTATCTTATTTGATAGGCTATCATGTGGAAGTTATCTGAATTTCCTATGAACTTTCAGAGGCAAGCACTGAAAGAATTAAGAGACAAAGAAACCAGGTATCTCTCTAAGACCACAAATCACAGAATAGAAGTCAATCTGCTCTGAAAGAGAGATTATGGATTATTGCCTAGACCAATAAAATATACATGCAGACCAACAAAATAGGGCTAGAAAGGTAACTGTTTCTCTCCAGAACACATACAGAGGATTGTTTGGATCTGGGTGACATTTTCTTTTCTTTTCTTTTCTTCTTTTTTTTTCTTTTATTTTTTAAAATAAATTTATTTATTTAACTTTTTACATTCATTTTCACAAAATTGGGTGACATATTTTAGAAAGGACATTGGTCAACTGGAGAATATCCAAAGGAGGACAATCAGGATAGTGAAGAGCCTCAGGATCATGGAACATTAGGACTGATTGAAGAAACTGGGAATATTAGCCTGGACAAGAGAAAGCTTGAGGGGAGGAGGAGGAGCATGGTGATATACTTCTTATATATAAAGGGCTGGCATCCAGAAGAGGGACTAAGAACCATAAGTAGAAGTGTGAAGAGTAAAATTTAGACTAGACATTTATCTGGGGAAAAAACAACCTTTTTTTCTCCATAATTAGTTCTATCCAAAACCAGAGTGGGTTTCCTCAGTAGGTAAGAAGTTCTTTGGCCAGTATTCACTGAGTGGGTGTTGCTTCAGACAAACTGAGACCTGGGGAAGACCTTAGTTTAAAAAAGAGCAATGTCTTCCATTGCATGCAGGACCATCTCCAGTTATCCTGACTTTTACCTTGCCACTAGACTCTGATGACTCTGGAGGAGAAAGTGAGACTGATGACTTTGCATGATTCTGCCTCACTTAAATCCAATTCGCTTGCAAGTCAAGACGTCACCCTCCTGATGTCATTGATCTTAGATGAACCACAACAAATGTTCTCCTTGTCCCCACCCATCACCAGTAGAGGTCTTCAAGTAAAGGCTGGGTTGCTCTTGGGTATTCTGTAAAGGAGGTTCACATTTAGGTATGGGTTTAACTCGATGTTCTCTGGGATCTCTTACAATTCTGAGAGTCTATGATTCAATAACTGTGACCAATGGGTGAAAGTTATAGGTAGGTACCTGTCAGTATAATAGAAAGAATGACTTTCTTGTAGTATAGCTATATGAAAAATGAAATGGACATCTTTACAGGATAGGGAGTTCCCCATCACTGTAAGTATTCAAACAGAGACTGGCTAGCTATTTGTAGGGGATGCTGTGCAGGCAATTCATTCATCAGACAGGAAGTTGGGCTAATTAACTTCAAGGGTTTCTTCTAACTCTGTCATTCCATCTTACTGAATGCAGACCCCCAAATAAAAGATCCTCTATTAGGACATAAGTGTGTTAGCCCAGATTATCATTGGACTGCCTTATTTCAATTATTCCTCAGCCCACCATTCATACCCAGTAAGTAGGTTCCACAATAATTGACTTTATTTGAACTCTCTGTCTCTACCTCTTTCTTTCTCTGTCTCCCCCTTTCTGCCCCTCATTTCTCTCTGATAGTCTGTTTTTGTTTTGGTACGAATGTGTTTCTGCTTCAGAGGCTCATAATTTTTGTCATCTTTCCCAGGAGTTGGTTTGGCCGGAGAACTGGAGGGGCCAAAGAGAAGGAGATTCATGGCCTCTGACAATCCTTGATGCATCTCTAGGCCTGAGCAAGGAGTGACAGGCTGCCTGCTGGCAGTCAATCTGTCCACACATGGGTGCTCCCATTGGGCAGCCTTCAGTGAGAAGTATTTTCTGACGTGATGTGGAGTCAATCTAGGGCCCTCCCCTTTTTTTTTTTTTTTTTTTTTTTTTTACTTTTGTGTGTGTACCTCCAGGATTTTGGAAAAGAAGGTTAGCCTTGACAGATCTGGGTAAGGGAAAAGACTCTTGTTATGTGCACTTTTCTTCTCCATAGACTTTTTGGCTGAATGTAAGCTTGCTTGATTGAAACATTTTGGATATTCCAAAGGCAAATCCCTCCTCTCCAATCACTGCTTCAGATGTCATTTCTGCACTGCAGATCTCAATTGCATATTCTGTTCAAGTTCCAGAAGGAAACTCCCATGGCCGTCAGGGGTAGTTCCATGCTCAGAATATTCAATCCAGATTGACAGGGCAGATGGGAGAAAAGAAGTCAGTGCTCCCCAGCCAGTGCTTGGGATGCTAGGCAAGGACATGCTTTGGAGTTTCTGCCTTTCATTGTAAAATAACAACAACTGACATTTATATAGAGCTTTAAAGTTTGCAAAGCACTTCTCCTACATTCTCTTCTTTTGGCCCACATAGTAACCCTATCAGATAACTGCTACAGAGATTCATGGAATCATAGCTAGAAGGGATCTTAGAGGTCATCTGATCCAACCCTTCATTTCATACATAAGGAAATTGGAGGATGAGGAAGGTGAAGTCAAATTTGCCCAAGGTCACTCAGGTACTAAATGGCCATTTACTCCACAATTTGATTGTAGAGTCACATATTGGAAAAACAATGTTCTTTCCAATGGATTGTGCTGCTTCCCTGGCTCCATTTTGGATCTGAGGAAACTGGGGCTCAGAAAAGTTAAGTGACTTGTTCCTGGTCAGAGGCAGACTTCAAACTTGGGCCTTTTTGGCTCCATTCTGCTCCTTTTCCCATTATGTCCTGTTGCCTCATATCCTTTGAAGAGTGAAAGGTGGGGGATGCCCTCTGAGGTCCCTTTCATGTCTAATCTCTGATCCTATGAAAGTTTTAATTGTAGTACAAGGTGGGTCAAAGCTATAAACTAAAAATAAACATTTGATTTGCATTTGAGAGTGGTTAGAAGAAAGAAAAGACAGTGGCAAGTAGGAATACAGTCAGTCAACAATCATTTATTAAACACCTTCTGTGTGTCAGACATTGTGCTAAGTGCTGGAAATATTAAAAGAAAGAAAGGCAACAATCCAACCCCACTCTCAAATAATTTACAGTCTAATGGAGGAGATAACACAAAACAACTCTGTACAAGATATAGAGAGGATAAATTGGCAGTAATCAATAGAGAGAAGGCATCAAGATTAAGGAGGACTGAGAAAAGCTTCTAGTAGAAGGTAGGACTTTATCTGAGACTTGAAGGAAGCCAGGGAAGTTAGGGGACTTGAGGAGGACAAAGTTCCAGATGTAAGGCACAGCCAGTAGGAGATGGATTGTCTTGGGTTAGGAATAGAAAGGAGACAAGTGTTGCTGGATTGTAGAGTAAAACCTTTGAAGACTAGAAAGGCTGAGAAGAGCCAGACTGAAGAACTTTAAAGCCAAAGATACATTTATACAAGACTGTTGGATCTGGAATCAAGGGGACTCATCTTTGTGAGTTCAAATCCTGCCTCAGACCCTCACTAGCTGCATGACCCTGGGCAAATCACTTAATCCTGTTTGCCTCAGTTTCCTCATATTTAAAATGATCTGGAGAAGGGAATGGCAAACCACATCAGTATCTCTGCCAAGAAAACCCTAAATGGGGTCATGGAGCGTTGGGTATGACTAGAACAAATTGATAACAACACACTTGTACAGTTACTTACCAAGACCTTTCCCTATCATAGCCCTGGCAAAAGTAGGAACTGCAAGTCTTGTCACCATTTAATATATCACAAGCTTCCAGGGTCATAGAGGTTAGAGCTAGAATACAATTCTCCATATGGCCAGACCAGAGTGGGACTGTCTCTTTCCTAAGACTGGACACTATTTTTTTTCCTGCCTGATCTGTGATTTCATTATTATAGGCAATTCCTGTGAGGACACTCCCTGTTCAAAGCAGATGGGAGTCTATTCTTCATCTTATGGACTCAGATATTTGGTTGGGACTTAGGGATCATTTAGTCAAAGCCTCTCTCTTTATAGAAGATGAAACAGACACAGTGAAATTAAACAAAGTACTTTAGGCCACATGACAATTACACATCAGAGGACAGACTATAAACCAGGTTGTCTAATTTTAGGTTCAGAGATCTTTCCCCTGTGCTACAGATTGTAGCACCTGCTGAACTACCAGAC
The DNA here is from genome assembly GCA_023548195.1 of Bettongia penicillata ogilbyi. Taxonomy (NCBI): domain Eukaryota; kingdom Metazoa; phylum Chordata; class Mammalia; order Diprotodontia; family Potoroidae; genus Bettongia; species Bettongia penicillata. The sequence continues at coordinate 4,560,297 of JAJHZJ010000135.1, read as the reverse complement.
AGTTGTGTGCTCGTGGGCAAGTTACTTACTCTCTCCTAGCCTTGATTTCCTTATCTGTTAAGTGATTTCTGGACTCAACCTGCCTTGCCTTACCTCAGAGGGGCTGTTGTGAGGGTGAAATATATAAATGTATATGGAATCACTTTGAGAACTACCAGAACTATGCAAATATAAGACAATATTATCCAAGGCAATATAGAATGTCTGTTTTTCTTTCTTTGGGTAAATAGAAATTTATAATATGAAAGTAATAGAAGTGGAATCATTTCCTTCCCAAACATCATTGATACATAGGAGGCTCCTCTTCTGATATCTTTCAACTTAATATTGTCAGGACCAGTTGCCTTAGAGACAGGGTAGCAACCATTAGCTATCAGTAAAAATTAGTGTACCACAGGGAATTTCAAAGAGAAATGCATTTAAGTGTGTAGGGCCATTTGAACCACCCACCCAATACTCAGCCTGGCTGCACTCAGTGGGTTTTACAGTTGTCATTTGATTACAAATAGCTGATGCAGGAAGGGGGCCTTTCTCTTTGTCTGTCATCAGTTGAGACCGTAACAGATTTTAGAGGCAATCGAGTCCAACATCCTTACTCTCCAGATGAGGAAACTGATTTGCCCAGTGTCATACAGGTTGCAAATAGTGGGGCTGAAATTTGAATGTGGTTTCCCCAAGTCCGAAACCAGAGCTCTTTCTACCATACTTGAAAGACCTGGGTTCAAATCTTGCTTCTGATACTTATTCATGTGTAACTCCAGGTAAGTTATATAATGTCAGTGAGTCTTATTTTCCCCATCTCTAAAGGGGGATAATAATACCTGTATTACCTCACTGAGTTATTGAAAGCATTTATTTAGTGCCTAGTATGTTCCAGGTACTCTGCTAAGCACTAGCAATTCTGTTTGTCTGTGTTTGTCCTTAATTGCCGAAGAGGACTATGCCATCAGAGAAATGATGACATGACTCGCACTTGACTTGGTTTTGAGTGAGGGAGGGCTGTGCAGGTCACCAGTCTCACTTCTCCTCCAGAGCCATCTGGAGCCAGTGATCAGATAAATAAAGGCAAAATAAAACAAAACAAAAATGCCAGTGCCTTCTCTCAGGGAGTTCACATCTAAATTGAGAAAGTACGAAAATGTATGGGGCAACTAGGTGGCACAGTGGATAGAGTCAGGAAGACTCAACTTCTTGAATTCATATCTGGTCTCAGTGTGTCTGTGTGACCCTGAGCAAGTCACCTAACCCCGTTTGCCTCAGTTTTCTCATCTGTAAAATGAACTGGAGAAGGAAATGGCAAACCACTCCAGTGTCTTTGACAAGAAAACTCCAAGTGGGATCATGGAAAGTCAGATATGACTGAAATGACTCATCAATAACACAACAAAGAAAATGTATGTAAAATGTTTTGAAAACCTCACAATAGTATATAAATGTTAGTTATTAACATTAAGTTCTATAGGATTCATAGCATAGGATCACAACTCTAGAGATTAAAGTCTCCTTAGAGGCTAGCCAGTCCAACCAGAGACATGAAAAATCACTGGGGGTTCAGGTGGACAGAATAAGATAGCTATGGTCATAGAGTTAGAACTGGAAGTGATTTTAGTGACCTTCTAGTTTAGCTTCTGATTTTATGGATGAGTAATGAATGCTTAGGGAGATTTAGGGACCCAAGGTCTCACAAGTAGTAAGTAGAGCTGGGATTTGAACCCAGGTTGTCTGACTCCCTAATCCAGCATGCTTTATACTGCACCATACTCCCTTTAAAACTTGAACTTGGAGGATGGTTAATATTCAAAGAAGCTTGAAAAAAGTATGGAATGCATTCCAAGACATACAACGAGTAAAGGTATGAAAGTGGGCATGTAAGTGCTCATTGGACAATATTATGAGTAGGCCAGTCTAGCTGGTGTAGAGAGTTTATGGATGGGAGTTGCAGGGTGATAAGTTTGGAGTCCACTCCTTCAATGACTATAGTTGTGAAGCAAAAAGATCATATAGAGAAGTCATGTGTAAAGGTGACCAGACTGTTAAGATACCCTTCAGTGGAAGTGATTTCTCCATGCTATTACATTCCTGTTGTGGACCCTTAACTGGGCTACTTCTGCTATGAAAATTGAGTCAGAGACAGTCCACCCACATCTGTTTTTACCCCTGAGTAACCAAATCAGATTTGACACTTTAAATGTCACCCTTTCTGCTAAGATAGCCGTTCTCTTGCCCCTGTGTGACTGAACTTCCTGAACAGCTTTCTCATTGTGGGTGTTTGATGAGCAGAAGGGAAGTCTGGGTAATCTTGAATTGATGATCCAGGAGTGCTACAGGAATGCAACATCTGGAATGAATCTTCCTCCTCTCTCTGCAACTGATCCATCATTAGGTGAAGCTGATTGCTACCATGTCCATATCCGTAGTTCTGATTCATTTACACTTAAGTGATGAAAGTGGTATTTTCTCCCCTTTTAAATGGATACGAACCCAGGTGGGGCTCAGGGAGTTGTAAAGGGGAGTGTTGACTCCTTGGACATGCTTTTGGTTGCAGTCTCAAATGGCCCACTCAATTACGGGTAATATTTCATTGACTGTGCATGTGCATGACGACTCCCTCGCCAGCAGTGTTTTCTAAATGGTTCTGAGTCAAGACTTTCAAAACAGCCCTTCATCACCTTTATGTTGAGGGCTGTATCCACATAGCTCTTAGTGCTGGGGTTATTTCTATCCGTGGAAGCAGCCACAACCTCTGGTTGTAATTATCCGATTTGGTAGACTTCACCAATCCAAGCAACTATATAGACAAACCATCTCCATTGATCTTGGGGCTATGTGCATGCAGCCTTGAAGCCATATCTTGAGTATGATGTTCCCTGGACCTCTTAGCAGGAAAGAATAGACAGGAAAGAAAAGCAAAGGCCAAATGAAACTCTAGAAAAGAAAGCAAACTACTACAATCTCCCATTTTATTTTTTGCCATTGACTTTCAAAAGTATGCAGAAAGGATTAAGGTAATGCATGAAGAATAATCTAAAGGCTCCTGAATCCCAGAAGACATCATTTCAATTGTTACACAATTTGGGAAGCCAATAATACTATGAAGAAGGGGAAACGTCTTCAGAGTTCCACCCAGGTGCTTTCACTTTTTTTTTTTCCTTTTTATACCCTCCAGAGGCTCACACCTCTTCTCTTTCAAATGCTCAATATTCTCTTTATTATACAAATTTATTCTCTCACCTAAGGGTCAGTATCATTTGTTCATGCACTAGAATGCATTTAAATCAACCTAGGGGTTAATTTTAAAGTGTTTTGGAATGGAAGACCTTGGAAGGAATTTCTAGCAAAGAACAGGTTGGGGAGGTATTTTAGGAGTCAAGATTCCTTATCATGCAAGCCCTGTAAAAATTACACCACATAGGTGACCACCTATCTGCCTATGTGAAAAGCTGGTCTTTTATGTATCATTATGTACACAGTGATTTGACTCAGTGGTAGAATTGCCTCAGCTTACATGTGGCCCACGTCTTTAAAGGGTAGGATTCTTGATTTTAAATTTATAGATAATTTTAGTGTGTGGGAAAGGCAAAACCTGGAAAACAGCTGGGTAATTGGTAAACTGTGGATGATGCATGTGAAAGCTCTGGGAAATGTATGATGTACTATATGGATGAGAGGCATTATTATTTATCATCATTCTTGTTGTTTATGTGAAATCTCCCCTCTCTCAACTGTCAAATCCTCTTACCCTGACCTGAGCACTCTTAGGCATCTACCAATAGAAATCCCCAAATACCTCCTTGGCCCAGAAAAAAATATCTATGCAATTGATTTCAACAGATTGTCCTTAAGTGTATCTTCTTTGCCAAGGCTATGCTGTGAGGGATACAAAGAACTACAATTCTCTGATATTATCCAGTTATACCAGTCTCCTTACTGCTCCTTGCACAATATATATCTCTGACCTCTATGCCTTCTCACTGGCTGTCTCCCATTCCTGGAATGATCACCTTTATTCCCTCTGCCTTATAGTTTTACCTCTGGCTTTCTTTAAGGCTAAACTTGAATCCTGCCTTCTGCAGAAGACCTATCCTGGCTCCTCCCTGCCCTCCAGGAGCTTATACTCTATTTGTGTAGAATCGTAATATAGAACTTTGTACTCTTTAGTACAAAAATCAGGGGCAAGTATTCTAGGTGTTCAGAAGGACAGAGTACTGTGAGCTGGGCGCAATCAGAGAAGGACCATAGAATCATCTATATGTGGCTGAATGAGGCATCTAGGGAAAGTCAGTTAGACAAATTCACTCACACAGGAAGTAAGTGGGAGAGGCAGGATTTGAATTCAGGTGTTTTGACTCCAGACCTAGGCCTCTTTTTTACTTTACTGTAATGGTACAGAATAAGTGGAACTTGAGCTAAATCTTGAAAGATGCCCAGAGTTTGGTCAGGTAGGAGACACTACGGTACAGTAGGAAGAGAGGACCTTGGTTCAGATCTTAGTTCTGTTATTTACTCTAGGTGAGAGATTGGTCAAGTCACTTTACTTATTTGTGCCTCAGTTTCCTCAATTGTAAAATGAGGATGTTGTACGAGATGATCCTCGAGATCCCTTAGAGCTCTAAATCTGTGTTTTCATGGTCCTATGAAGGGAACAGGATTGGGGGAGACCCCTTAGGTCAAGTAGGGGAACTAAGTTAATTCTTCAGTCTCCGTCCCTGCTGACGTGCAGAACTATAAGTTAATGAGGGTCTTCTAGGGGGTGAGAGGGTAATATTCACAGTCATCTTGCCCCTCCAGTGCTCTACAGCCAACCTTGCTTACTTACTTTCTCTGTGTTTTCTTATATCTCTGGCTAATACCATCTGTTTTCAATTTTGTGATCAGGAAAGGAGGAAAAAACCCTAATCCAGTTTTTCAAAACACTTAATTTTTAAGGAAAAATAGTCTCTTTTTCATTTTAACACTAAGATTCTTAATAAATGGTATTTACTTACCAACACAATCCATGCAATTTCCTACCAAGATAATGGACTTATGTTCCCCACCCCCATGTCCATTCTAACACTATCTGCCTCACTAGCTATTAAAGATTGAGAAGAGTTAAAAAAAAAAAAAACTGAAGCCAAAGCAGGTAATTTTCTGGAGAGAAGAAAACTGCTTTAAATGATTTTTCCTTTCAAGATCTTTTTCTTTCCTTTGGCTCTTTTTTTTTAGGAGAAAAAAAGTGACAAACACATTGAACAGTCTAACAATGGAACCAAAGAGATGACAAGAAACCTTTGCAATTAGGAGACATTTTAAAAATTAATTTTGAGAACAAAAGTCGGCGGAGGCCATAGAGCTCTGGTGCGCATTAAGGCTGCATGCCCTCCCACTGGGAAGGGAAGACCCAAGTGGCTGTCATTACTGCCAGTCCCATTGCTACCTGATGGATTCCTGGAAAGACCTCTCATGAAAGAGGCAGCCAGAGCCTCTCTAGGGACCTCCAGTTCCCATCATCCCGAGAATGAAATATTCAGTATCATCTTTCCACACCTGGGACTACCATGGATTAAACTCTGACTGCTTCCATGGTGGGGGTAACCAAGAGCCTGAAAGGGCTGAAGCTTTAGGGTCCGATGCTTGACTTTAGAAGGGAAGCTGAAGATGACTCCAAGTGAAAAATGTTGCTGACGGCTAATGCAGGGGCAGCACAGATACACTAGGGTCTGATCAAGTGGCTGTGTCTAGTGGCCTGGAAACCTCTTTTTGAATTTATATTCCCATCCTCTTTGGCCCCCAGTCATCCACAGAGTTGCAGATAAGTCAGTCTGTCAGTGGACAAATGATCCTATGTGGTTGTGGGTAGTAGTGTTGTCTTAGCCCAGGAATGGACTTGCATCCTCATTTACAACTATTGATTGGAAATGTTGATTTCCCTTTACATGAAGGAAATTTTCTGCGCAAGGTCTCACTATTAGCCATCTTTTCTAGCAAATAGTTAATAAGTGAGTCAGTGTCAGGGGAGGATGGGTGAAAGGGGAAGCTTTTCTGGACTACGTAATACAACATGGAAACCCTTGTCCACTTGCTTTGTGTAACCCTTGGTACGTGTGTGAAATTCATCTGAATCTTGTTCTGTGGGCCTATGGGGTATTTTCAAATACAAATTAGGTTGGCCAGAATTCCTTTTCTGCACCAGCTCTCCTGGGTACAACTTAAAGGTTATTAAGATGCCTAATAAAAGGAGAGAGCACATTTAATAATGTTACCATAACCTAAACATTGCCGCACTGTGTGGCTTGCAGTGCCATGTGGCCTGGGAGCAGTGAGCCACTGATGCACTTGTTTAGAGAGGTCCTGTAATTATCCCCATTTAAAAGCACCATTAAATCCATTGAGGCAGTAATGTCTCATTTGCAGGATTATTTTACCCACACACTCCAGAGACCTATGGCTATGCACTTCTTTGTGGATATTGTTGGAGGTTCCTGTGCTAATATGATGTCTTATTTATTCACAAAATGGTCACTTTGCTAAGTATCACTTTAAGGCATTGTGGAGTTTCATCTCTACACTTCTAAGTTTAGCAGAAGTCTGATGATTTGCATGGATTTATTAGAAATCCTGCAAGTTTGCTGAAATTATTCATTGTTTCAATTCATTTTTAGTAGCTCTCAGGTTCTTTACGTATGCTATCATATTATTTGCAAAAGTGATAATTTTGTTTCTTCTTTACAATATACTTATCCCCTCAATTTCTTTTCTTGTCTTATTGCTATAGCCAGGATTTCTAATACTGTATCAAATAGAAGTGTTGATAATGGACATCCTTATTTCAGCCCTGATTTTATTCAAAAGGGTTCTAGTTTATCTCCTTTATATATGATAGTTCTTGGTTTTAGACATGTGAACTATTTATCATTTTAAGGAAAGGTCCATTTATTCCTATGTTTTCTGTTTTTTTTTTAAATAGAAATGGGTATTGTGCTTTATCAAATACTTATCCTGAATATATTGTTAAAATCACATTTAAAAATGTTCAATTATTGATATCTTGTCTAGGCTTTTTTTTGATCATGGCTTTCAGGTAGTCCCATAATTTTTAAATTGTCTCTCCTGGATCTATTTTCCAGGTCAGTTGTTTTTCCAATGAGATATTTCACATTATGTTCCATTTTTTCATTCTTTTGGTTTTCTTTTGTGATTTCTTGGTTTCTCAGAAAGTCATTAGCCTCCATCTGTTCCATTCTAATTTTGAGAGAATTATTTTCTTCAGTGAGCTTTTGAACTTCTTTTTCCATTTGGCTAATTCTGCTTTTGAAAGCATTCTTCTCCTCATTGGCTTTTTGAACCTCTCTTGCCAACTGAGCGAGCCCATCTTTCAAGGTGTTCTTTTCTTCAGCATTTTTTTGGGTCTCCTTTAGCAAGGTATTGACCCGTTTTTCATGCTTTTCTTGTATCTCTCTCATTTCTCTTCCCAGTTTTTCCTCCACCTGTCTAACTTGATTTTCAAAATCCTTCCTGAGATCCTCCATGGCCTGAGCCCATTGGATATCTATTTCAGATGTTTGGGGTACAGAGGCCTGGAATTCTATGTCTTTCCCTGATGGTAAGCATTGATCCTCGTCATCAGAAATGAAAGGTGGGAACATCTGTTCCCCAAGAAAGTAACCTTCTATGGTCTTATTTTTTTTTCCCTTTTCTGGGCATTTTTCCAGCCAGTTACTTGACTTCTGAGATTCCTCTCCACCCCCATCTAGGTCCACCCAGCTAGTGCTTGGGGTCTGAGATTCAAATGCTGCTCCCCAGCCTCAGGGCTTTCAGCAGCTGGCTGGGCTGTTATTCAGGGTAAGATTAAATTCAGGTTCTCAGGTTGGGGCAGGGCGGCCTTGCAGGGCTCAGTTCCCTCAGGGGGTTTATGCGGAGACCTTCAGTAATGGCCCTGAGCTCCTGCTTGCTTCCGGAACTCCTGGCTGCCACTGCTTCTGCTGCTGCCTCCCAAGGGGGACTGAGTTATGGAGACACCCCACTCCCCTCTCGGCCAGGCCAGAAATCTTTCTCACTGACCTGTAGCGCCTGTGGGTGGAGGGACCTTTGCAGTCATCGGAGGTTCCGTCCCTGAAGCCTGCTTGGATCTGCTCCTCTTGGGGCCGTGCAGCCAGGGCAGGGCTGGGCTCTGCTGTCCCGTGCATGATGGACCTTTGGTGCCAGTTTTTCAGGGCTCTCTGGAACGGAAATCTCCACTGCGTTGCTGCGCAGCTTCCACTGCTCCAGAATTTGTGGGCAGTTCTTTTTACAGGAAATTCATGGGTTGTGGGTTCGGAGCTAGCATATATGAATCTTTCTACTCCACCATCTTGGCTCCTCCCCACCAATTATTGATATCTTAAGACACAGTCTCTACCCTCAGTTAATATACAGTCTAGAATTGATAAGATATGAATCCAATTCCATATTCATTCATAATTAGTATGTACCAATTAGATCTAAAGGCAAATGAAAAATCACCTGTCCTCAAAAAGCTTATATTATACCAGAGGAGTTTATATTTTAATGAGATTCTAATGAAGATGAATAATCGTAATAGGAAGGAAAAGGTAGTATTTAGTATAAAAGAGGGACATACAAAATGCTGTAGGAATTCAGAAGAGGAGGAGACTACTTTTGACTGGGAGATCTAGGATGGAGAATCAGTGACATCAGAGGTAGACCATGAAAGACAGGTAAGAATTGGACAGAAGGGTGTGTGTGTGTGTGTGTGTGTGTGTGTGTGTGTGTGTGTGTGTATGCATGTTTGTATATACATGTTTGTGCATATGTTTGGACATATGTTTGACAGTAAGGAAGAAGGGCATGACTCATGTAAGGATATGGAAGATGAAAAAGGATATGGAAGATAAAAAGTTCAGGGTGACCTCAGAGAATAATATTTAAGCCAGTTTTTCTAGAATGTTAGATCGATAAGATAGAGTAATAGAAGACCTGAGTAGGAAGGTAGGTTGGTAGCCAAATTATGGAGAACCTTGAATGCCAGACTAAAGACTTTATTCGATGAGGGAGCCACTGAAGGATGATGATAATTTACAAGTATAAAAACTATATTTAACTTTTACTAATATTGCTATTAGGGCAGCTAGGTGACATAGAAGATAGGAAGACTCAAATTTAAATCTGACCTCAGACACTTACTAGCTCTGTGACCCTGGGCAAGTCACTTAACCCTGATTGCCTCAATTTCCCCATCTGTAAAATGAGCAGAAGAAGGAAATGACTCCAGTATCTTTGCCAAGAAAACTCCAAGTGGGGTCACAAAGAGTTGGACATGAATGAAAATGATTTGACAACAAGTGAGTTATTTTTTAAAAAGAGTATAATGTCTATTTGGGGCTTCAGAGATACTGTACTTCAACCATTATATACAATATGTATTTTTGTAAAGCAATAATTCATGGGAACAACAAACATTCAGTGTTTTCAGGTGTTAATCCTCAAGACTTGTCATGGTAAGAGTTGCTTTCTTTTCAATACAGCCACACTCACCATTCCCTGTTACAAAACAAGAACAGAGAAAGTCAACATAATATAGCGGAAAGAACACTGGATTTGGGGACAGAAAACTTGGGTTTACATGGGGGAGTCACTAAGCATCTATGGACCTTGTTTTCATCATTTGTAAAAGGAGAAGGTTGGATGAGATGACCTCTAAGGTCCCTTTCTGCTCTAAATCAATGACTCTGTGACTCAAAAGATAAGTCCTTAGCTGGGAAAGGCCTTGTGATCTATTCAGTTTCCTGTTGGTAAGTTGGAAGTGGGGTAACAAAACAAACTCTAAAGTTGTGTCAGAGTCCAGATGTTGTATTTCTCCAAGACACTGATCATTTTTAGAATGTCCCAAGAGTGCTGGGTCCTTGCTGTACTCTCTACCTACCTTACCCATAAAAATGCAAAATATACAAGACAAGGTGAATATCTGAATTGCCTTCTGGAGGACAGAGCGTTCCTTTTACATCCTATTCCTGTTATAAGAAATGTTGTTCAGTTGTTTCAGTTATGTCCAACTCTTTGTGACCCCATTTTAGAATTTTCTTAGCAAAGGTACTGGAGTGGTTTGCCATTTCCTTTTCCAGCTGATTTTACAGATGAGGAAACTGAGGCTAACAGGATTAATTGACTTGCCCAGGGTCACATAACTAGGAAGTATCTGAGCCTAGATTTGAACTTAGGTCTTCCTGACTCCAGGACTGGTGCTCTATCCACTGCTCCATCTAGCTCCATCTCTTTATACCCAATAGGACTCTTATCTATGAAATTTCAAAATATGTCACAGTACTTTTCATGGTAGCAAAGAACTCAGAGTAGATGTCCACCATTTGGAGAATGGATAAAATGGTTGTACCTAAATGTAATGGAATATTGCTATTTTTAAGAAATAAACTTAAAGAAATAGGAGTTTGTTGAAATATTATCTAATATTTTATATATAATTATCTAATATATAATATCTAATATTATGCATATATAATGTATACAAAATATTATATCTAATATAATATCAGTTTCTCACTAGGGCTGGGCTAGGTTTTCCTAAGACCTTATCTGGTGAGGATTAGTCTAGTTTTTTCTTGAAAGGTATTGAAACTGTCTTCCAGACTGAATAGGCTCAGGGTTCTAAAGCTCAGGCAGTTGAGGCAGCTTCCTAGTCACCTTATAGGCTTAAAAGAGGGTCATCCAAGGGCCCCTTCACATTTCGTTGCTATCCTTTGGCTACCCAAGTTACCATCCCTTATCCTTCTAACAAGATGAATTTCCACATGGAAATGAGGAAGGCAGAGTCTACCTGAGCTAAATTCTTTGTTCATGTTGAACATCCTTCTTATGCTATAGCTAAGAAAACCTCCTTTTGTTATCCTTTTTATGGTCTACGAGTGTCTTATTTTGTGCTATTTCCTAACTAGATGCCTCAGACTGACTGGTCAAGTCTCAGCCCAATACACGTGGAAAGAGTTATATAAGGTAATGCAAAATGAAGAAAGAAGAACCATGAAAACAATATGCACAATGATTACATTTATTTCAGCTAATATAGCTGAGTTTAACACTGTTGAATGGTTCTTAAATGAATGGTTTCAATTGTAAATATTTAGGATGTAGAGTTGTATACAGAGTTAGTTTAGTAATTCAGTACTTTCAAGTTCAAGATAAACTGAGACAGCCTCTTGTCTTACTGATTTTCAAGTTATATATAAATGAATGATAAATTATGTAAATGGAAAGAACCCCAGGGAAAGTGAAACTGAATGTGTGATATATTATGACCAAAATTGATCCCCCCAAAAGAGATGGAAAGATACCTCTTTCTCCCTTTTGCAGGGGTGTGGGCACTGCTTGTACTGTTTTCAATGTATGGTTTGTTTTGCTGAACTGTTTATTTTCTTTCATTTTTATTTTTTGTTACAAAAGATGGTTTGCTCAGTAAAGTAGTAGGGTGTCATATATTCAATCAACCAATCAATCCATAAACATTTATTAAGTACTTGCTATAAGCCAGGAAGTTTGTTAAGCAGTGGGTATACAACAAGAGACACACAGTCCTTGCCCTCAAGGAAGTTATAATCTAATGAGGGAGATGACATTTAAATAAATATGTACAAAGCAAGCTATATAAATGATATATAGGAAATAATTAACAGAAGGAAGGCACTGTAATTAAGAGGAGTTGGGGAAGTCTTCCAGTGAAATTTGGGATTTTAGTTGGGACTTAACAGAGGCCAGGGAGGTCAGTCGTCAGAGAAGAGGAGGGCTAGCATTTCAGGCATGGAGAATAGCCAGAGAATGCCCAGAGCCAAAAGATGGAGTGTCTTGTTTGTGGAGCAGCCAGGAGGGCAGCATCACTAGATTGAAGAGTATATGTCATGGACTGGAAAGGTAAGAGGGAGGGAGGTTATGAAGGGCAGGTTTTGAATGCCAAACAGCATTTGTATTTGATACTGGAGGCAATTGGGAGCCAGTGGAGTTTATTGAGGAGAAGGGGAAATAATATGATCAAACCTGTGCTTTAGGAAAATCACTTGACTGGCTGAATGGAGGAATAGAGTGAGGAGGGACTTGAGGCAGGTTGACCCACTAGCAGGTTATTGTAATAATCCAGATGTGAGATGTTGAGGGCCTTCACCAGTGTAAGAGGAGAGAAGGAGGCATATATGAGAGATGTTGCAAATGTGAAACTGAAAGACCTTGACAACAGATTGAATATGTTGGGCTGAGAGATAGTGAGGAATCCAGGATGATTCCTAGGGTATAAGCTTGAACTGGAGAAATGCTATTATAGTAAGAGGGAAAGTAGAAGTGGGGAAGATTTAGAGGGTAAAATAATGAGTTCCATTTTGGACATAATGAGTTTAAGATGCCAGCTGAACATCCAATCTGAGATGTCTGAAAGTCAGTGGAGATGGGGACCCAGCAGACAGGTTAGGGTAGGTAGATTTGAGAATCATCTGCATAGAGTTGGTAATTAAATCCATGGGAGCAGAGGAGAACATAGAGTGAAGTAATACAGAGGGAAAAGAGGAGACCTGAGAGACACCTATATTATTGGTGTAATATGGAAGTAGATTCAGCAAAGAAGACAGGTGAGGTCAAATCGGAGAAAACCAGTAGCAAGTGGTGTCCTGAAAAACTAGAGAGAAGAGAGTATCAAGGAGGAGAAAATGATCGATAGGGTCAAAGGCTGCAGAGAGGTCAAGGAGAATGAAGATGGAGAAAAGGCCATTGGATTTATCGACTCAGAGATCACTGATAACTTTGGAGAGAGCTGTTTTGGGAGAATGCTAAGGTGAGAAGCACAATTGAAAGAGATTAAGAAGAGAATGAGAGGAGAGAAAGTGGAGGTGTCCATTGTAGAAAGCCTTTTTAAGGAGTTTAGCTACAAACAGAAGAGATTTAGGATGATATATGGTGTTTTTTTTTGAGGATGGAGGAGATGAGGGCATGTTTGTAGGTAGTAGGGAAGGGGCCAGTAGACAGGGAGAGATTGAAAACAAGTTAAAAAGTAGGGATAACACATGGAGGAGATAAGATGGAATGGAATTGTTTGAACAAGCAGAGGGGTTAGTCTTGTTAGAGACTATGCCATTGCATTATGTAAATGACTACCTCAAATGCATTCTGGGAGACAAGAGTCAAGAAGGAGAAAGTGGCAGAAAGTATCTGAGAGATGGAAGATGAGGAAGAGAAAGGGGAGTTCATAATCAATAGCTTCAATTTTTTTTTATTAAATATGTGACAAGCTTCTAGGCTGAGAGAGTGGGAGTGACATTTGAGGAGGGATGAAAAGATTTGAAGAGCTGCTATAGGGAGTGGGACAGTGAATTCATAAGGGAAGTAGAGTAGGATTGCTTAGCAGCAGTAAGGGCTCAATTGGGGTTATGTAACAAAAATATGCAGTGGACCCAGTCAGAATAGGTTTCATGATTTTTTTCATCTTTGTTCAGCCTGTATGTAGGAATGAAGGTGACAAATGGTGAGAGTGATTCTAAGTTAAGATTTGACTGACCATAATCAGTGATATTATAAGGCGACTAGGGATCTAAGGACAGTGAAGAGTTCAGTTGGTTCACTGAGAGGTCACGATGGGGAGAAACAGAGAGAATAGTTCAAAGGAGATAGTCTGGGAGAGAATTATGGGGTCAAAGGATTGGAGGTCAGAGTATGGACAAAAATAGGATTTTAAGGGAAAGCAGAATGAGAAGTGAAAAGTCAATAGATTATTGACTTGTATAGACTTGAGTATAGACTTGAATATAGAGAATTGTTCATTTGTGGGTTATGGCAAGATCTATGGTGTGACCATTATTTTGGGGGGCTGAGGAATGGCTCCATGGGAAGTCAGTAGTTCAGAAATGAAAGCGATACAAAAACAAAAAAATATTTTCCAAAATGTATAGTGCCATAGAAAGATGATGTATTTGGAATCAAAAGGTGAAACTGAATCTTGATTTGCCACTTACTGTATGAATTTAGGCAAGTCCCTTATTCTTTCTGGATTTCATTTTCACCATCAATAAAAGGAAGAGATTAGACTAGGTCATCTCTATCGTCTTTTCCAACTCTATATCTATGATCAATCAACTAATTTTCTACTATGTATTAAGCACTGAGGAAACATATAAAAGTTAGGCAACACATCCTGTGCTGGAATGGATGACCAGGGATAGAGTGATTCCATGAAAATGTTTCACTCATGGGAGAAGGGGGAAAGCTAGCCATGAGATTTCAAGGACTCTTTCTGTGGGAACCATTCCTGGTGCAGGATGAAAGGAGAGTCATAAAACCAGAGACTGTTATAGATGGGATATCACTGACCAGGGAGGCCAACTTTCATAACATAAAATGTGGAAACTAGTTGACCTTCAAAGTTTACTTTATATATATAATTATAAAATTATCATTATATTATAAAATACATATATTTATGTCTATATTATATTATAATATATATATGTATTTTCTGAACTCAAGAAATAAAAAAAAGGCATTTCTGTAACAAAATGGAATAGAAAAACAGAGGATTGCACCTGAAATTGCAGATCCATTATGTACAACTTACTATTCCTTTCAAAAAATACGACAAAGTTATCATGTAACTTTCTTCCCTCCCCCTACTGCCCCAAACATGGAGATGGTTACTGTAGACACAAATCTCTGTCTGTCTGTCTGTCTGTCTCTCTCTGCATTTATATCAGTTCTTTTTTGTAGATGCAAACAGTATCTTTCTCTGTCGGATCTTCGCAGTTAATTTGGGTATTTAAGGTCCTTTCCAGGAGTGTTCTGGGTCAGATGTCCTCTTCAGTTCAGGAGGCAGGACAGCAGGGGCTCAAGGCAAAGGAAACAAGCATTTATTAAATATCTGCTATGGGTCATGCATGGTGCTAAGTACTTTACAAATATTGTCTCACCTGACCTACAGTATCGTGGAAAGAACTGGATTTGAAGACATAGGAAATTAGATGGCTTGAATTTGAATCCTGACTGCTACTTATTACTTATGTGACCTTGGGCAATGAGGGTGTTGGACTAAATGACCTTCAGGATGCCTTCCAGATCTAAATCTATGATCCTTCATCATTGGAGCAGGCCACACTCATCAAACTCTTGTTTTACTGGTTCTATGGAATTCAGACTCCCAAGCATACATATTTCATGTGAATGAAATGGCCTCAAGCATACGTACACGACATGAATGAAATGAAATGCAAGGGCAACAATATGAGAATAGTGCTAGAAATGTGGGACATGTTTGCCAGCTCTATCCTCCCCTTCCAATATTTCTGAGTAAAGCTCCAAAGTAATCTAAGTAACTCTCATGCTACCCACCAGGCTTATGGTAACAGTTTAAAGGGCTTTATTTATTTATGTTTTATATATTAATTATAAATATTATATTAATTATAATAATTATATATTAATATATAATAATAAAAATATTATTTATTCCAATAGTAAATATCAAAGAGGCTTAAGGAGTTCTTGTTCAGGAGTAGGGGAAAAGTAGAAATTCTAGATGACTAAAGGGATTCTGCTATGCTAGCTGAGTGTGGCTGGGTGTCTGACTTGCAAAAGATCTGAAATAATGCTGAAACTATAGGCTCATGACAAACTATAGACATCCCTTTGGGGAAAGGAACGATTTAGTTCTTTTTAGTAAAGGAGCATCATATGGTAGGAGCATATCAGTAAAGAAGTTGCATGTTAGCTGGAATTATAAATTCACAAAATTTCAGAGTTGGAGGGGTCATCTATTCTACTCCAAAACAGAATATACCCCATTGCAACATGTATGAGAAGTGATCATTCAACTTTTGCTTACAGATCTTTGGTGAAGGGATACCAACTACCTCTAAGGAAGTTCATTCTACTTGTAGATAGATCAAAATTGTCAAGGGGGCAGCTAGAAGGGGCAGGGGACAGAGTGCCAGCTCTGGAGTCAGGAAGGCCTTATTTCAAATCTGGCCCCAGACACTTACAAGCTGTGTGACTCTGGGCAAGTCACTTCATCCTGCTTTCCTCAGTTTCCTCATCTGTAAAATGAGCTAGAGAAGAAAAAAATGACTAATTACTTCAGTATCTTTGCCAAAGAAACCCCAAATGGGGTCATGAAGAGTCAAAATAACTCCAACCAAGTCTTCTCTATCTTGTACTTGTAAAGTTGATTTTGAAAATTCAGGTGTTTGGCTTTGTACTTATTCATATAAAATTTCATCTTATTAGATTCATGCTGATGTTGTGGCTTGTCAAGATCTTTTGGAATCTTAACTCTGTCATAGTTAGCTGTCCTTACTAGTGTGTTACTTAAAAATTTATCACAATAAAGCATGACATCTATGCTTTTATCCAACTCATTAATACACATATTAAATAGTGAAATGTTAAACACAGATCTTTCATGTACACATCTTTCCTAGATGACTTGCACTATTGATGATTATTTTTGAGACTATACATTTAACTAGTTTCAAATCCAATTGATTTTTACTAATTTCTAGTCTATCTCCATTTTTTCTGCCAAGTAGAGTGTTTTACTAAAAAGTGGGAAAACCAAATCTACAACATTTTTCTGATCTGCCAGCTTAGTAGCACTGTCAAGAGATGAGATAATGTTAGTTTGGTATGACCTTTTTTAATGAAGCCCTACCTAACTCTGATACCACCACTTCCTTTTTTAGATATCCACTAACTCTGTCTTTCATAATCTATTTAAAAATTTTACTAGGAACTAAAATAAATCAGTGATTTATAGTTTGCATTTTATAATCTCTTCCCTTTTTTGAGCATTGAGACATTTGCCCTTTTCTCAAATGAGATATTTTTTTGTTGTTTTTTAATTGTAATATTTCATTTTTTCCCAATCACATATAAAACAATTTTTAACCTTTGTTTTTTAAAATTTTGAGTTTCAAATTCTTTCTTCCCCTCCTTTCCCTTCCCCTTCATTGAGAAAACAAGCAATTTGATCAAATGAGATATTTGTAAAGAGTGTACTGACGCACAGTAGGCCCTTAAGAAATACTTGTTCCTTCTCTCCTTTTCCATTCCTTCTCTCCTTTTCCACTCCTGATGTGCTGCTCCCATTCCAAAATCTTTCAGGCATCACTGATTGGGACTCAGTAATCATATGTGCCAGTTTGGTACCTGAGGATGTACTTACTGGACCAGGTGACTTAAATTCATACTTACTGGACCAGGTGCTGACTTACAACTGCCTCGGTACCAACTTCCTATTAGTATTTTTCCCCTGTCCCCTTCAGTCCAAAGATCATTCTTTTCAGCACAGAAAATGGAAATGAGTTGTCACCATCCTGTCCATCCTAAATGGCAGGTACATCCCTTTCAGGGATAGGACCCCCCAAAAAATTTCCTTTTGTTTTTCTTACTCTTTCTTGATAGCCCCAGCTTTTCCAGAGTTACCAGTCCTAATGTGATTGTTATAACATTCATCCTCTGTTTTCCTACCTTTGCTGTCATGTTTTGTACTTATCTTTATTTTCCCTCACTTAACAGTATTTTATTTTTTCAATTAAATGTAAAGATAGTTATCAATATTCATTTTTATAAGATTTTGAGTTCTAAAATTTTCTCCCTCCCTTCCCCCTCTCCTCTCCCCAAGACAGCAAGCAATCAAAGTTATCCATGTCTGGACTTATCTTTAAAAAAATATTCATCTTTTAAAAGTCAAACGTGGTTGGTGAGTTCTCTGTGCCTACCTTTCAGTCTTTTCATTTAACTCCCCCTTTCCCTCCTCATTATAGTTGTTTTCCTTTTGTGACTTCAGAGTTTCATTCTTGAGACTTCCCATTCCTCCTGGACTGATTTCCTCTAAAGAAATATAGTTCATGAAATTCCACCTATGATTTCCCTCACCTCCTGTTCCAAGATTGAGGGAACTTGTTGAACCATACCTGACTACCCTCTTACAAACTCTAGAAGATCATGTTCATGTGCCCCTCAAGACTCCCATCATTTCTATTCCCAAAATTCATCCTTTCCTGTTATTGAGAATAATATCCAGAATAGTACTCACCTTTACTTAGTCCCCCACCCTTTGAAGGATGAAGTTATTAGCTGCTCTGTGTGTAGGTGGGAACAAGCATTTATTAAACTCCAATAGGTGCTTAATGTCAGTCACTCTGCTAAGTACTTAAAATATTGTCTCATTGATGCTCAAAGTAACCCTGGGACATAAGTGTGATTGTTATCCCAATTTGACAGTTGAAGAAACTGAGGCAGAAAGAGGTTAAGTGACTTGTCTAGGGTAGCACACTATCTGCAACAGGATTCGAATTAAGGTCTTCCTGACTCTGAACTTAAAGCTTGATCCACTGTCCCACCTACCTGCCTAGGTGAGACAGAAAGTTGGAGAGGGGACAACAACAGAGACAGAGAGAAATAGAGAACTCAAATAGATTTTTGTATAGTTTGAAGTCTTCCATATCTCTTATATCTCTGTGTGATAGGCTCATGATCTCTATTTCCTCTTCCTATCCAGGTAGATCATAGTATACTTCAATGATAAAATGACTTCTGTTTATCTATCTGTTGATCTTTATACAAATGTCCTCCATTTTGTTTTTATCTATTGCTTCCTAGATTTCATGACAAGAATATACCTTTTTAATATGCGATGCTGTCCTACCCTTCTTTTATTTACACTATTTCTTTCAATTGAGATCCAAAAGTCATCCAAAGTCAAATTTCAGTCATCAGTCTCATTCCATCAATTTTCAGTGATATCTCTGAGGCCAAATTTGCCTTTTTATTTTATTTTTTGCTTAAAGACATCCGGTTCCTCTTGTTTCTTGCCTAAACCTTGTGTATTTTGAATATAGACATTGCAAGATATGGATTTTATTACTGGCTACTTTCTTAGATTTTATTGCTCTTCTTCCTTCATTTTAGCTACCCATAGTCTATCTTACTTGGTGGATATATGTAGGAAGTTTTTTTTCCCTCTTAATCTTTCAGTGTCAAATCCTTCAGTTTAGCTTTGCAAGACAATAGGAAAATATAGTCCTTGACCAGTACACTACCATTCCTATATATTAAGCTGTTGTCTGTAAATCCCAATTCTTTTCTCATAATCTACCTTCCTAGGCCAATATTCTCTTCTCCACTAAGCAGAGAATCAGCAGATGGCAGTAGAAACTCAATGGAGAAGCAGCCCAGCATATGACATCAGTAGCTCGCAGCTCAATGAAGGAAGCAGCCTAGTAAAAGACATCAGCAGCTTTGCACGGGAAAGGAAGTTTGGAGACAGAGAGGAGTTACAACTCTAATATAACCAGGGGACCATCAGTTGTCTAAATTTGATTATTCTTTCTCTCATCAGGGTCATTAGAATCTTTGGGAGATCATACCCCACTGCTAATGGGAGATTTGTTTTCTCTTATGATTTACTTTATTATTACTATCTTATTATTATGTTTAATTAAATGCTCTTACTTTGAATAAATCAGTCCTTTTGCTTGCTATCAAAGGAACACCTCAGATCAGGATTTGTGATGAATTGTAGTTTTGAAAAGATGCTGACCTGGACATTGGACCTGGGAGTGTTCAGAGGCAGGGAGTGCATGTCCTAGCAACAGAAATATCAGTTAATCCAATATAATCAATACCATATTTATCTGTAACTAATTTTCAGTGTGGAAGATGTCAGTAAATACAATTAAAAATCCTGTGGGTGGGTGGGGAGGGAGACCCACATAGTTAGCTCAAAAAGAGGTAAGAGCTGGTCCCTTTTTGTATTTATAAACTGATCTACATCTAAAGTGCAAGGAGGGAAGAAGGTGGAGGGAGGAAAAAAGAAAGAAAAGGAAAAGAGAAGAAAGAGGGAAGAAGAGAAAGGCAGTTTGCGATGGCTGTAGTAGTCAGAGAGGACCCATGGTGGAATTTGTTCATACCTTTCAACCCCTCAGACCTTGTGAGTATTTTCTTTATGGTAAAATAAATCTCTATTATCTCCTCCAGCTTTGGCATTGGAGGATTCTAAATCAGAGAACCAATTCCGTGATGGCACCTGCTTTCATTTCCAAGAGATGGAATGAAAGTGTCAAAGAATCATATAATGTTAGAGCTGGAAATGTTTTTAGAAATCATCTGTACCAAGCCCTTCATGTTACAGACAAGGGAACTTAGGCCTAGAGAGGTGAAATAACTTTCCTAAGGAAAATACAAGGAGTTAGTCAAGACTAGAACCCAGGTCTTCTGACTCCTAGTCCACTATTCATTCTATCACATCCTTCTATTGTGTTTAGTTCTTAAAAAACAATCAAATGAAACAAAAAATCATCAATGAGAGGAAGGGGTTAAGTTAAATTCTGTGCCTAAAATATAAGCCAAACATTATTTTAACAGCCTTTTTAGCATACCCTGGCTGCGCTGGGACCTTCCTTGCATACTGTCTTACTTCTTGGCCTCTAAATAGAGAGTTATTTTCAATTTCTCCAGTTCCTAATGTTTTAAATGGAACTACTGTTTCCCTTAGAGCACCCAGTGGCTGGCTGGAGACCTTTATTGATATATATATAAATTACTGCAATCGCCTCTGCTGCCTACAGATCCAATCATATCGAGCTAATGCCCATATAAATAAAAACCTGGAAGTGTGGTTTATGGCAATAAGTAGTGCAGCCGAAGTTTATACCATCCTGCAAAGACACCTTGATACATTACTGATCATATTCATAATGTATTTAAAGAGGCAGTGTGTCCTCTCAGGATGGGAGAACGAATTTGGGACATCCAAATGGGAAATGTGATCTGGTTTTCTCTGCTTGGCTGAGGCGGAAAAGCAATCCAGCCTTGAGAAAGTCAAAACATAGAGGGCACACAGGGGCCAATTAGCAAGGGGCTCTGGAGCCAACAGGAAATTTTCATCAACATCATTTGCCTGGCCTATGAAATCTCCATGTTTCCTCAGAATGACAGCAGCTCATGTTTCCAGAATATTTTCTTTACCACTACCCTGTAGGGCAAGGGATATTCCTCTATATTTTGTTGCATTTCATTTCATTATTTCAAAATATAGAATTAATTTATTTTTAGTTTTCAACATTCACTTCTATAAGATTTTGAGTTTTGAATTTTTCTCCCCCACCTTCACCTAACCCCTTCCACAAGACAACATGCAATTTGATATAGACTACTTACACATACTTATGCATTCATATTAAACATATTTTTACATTAATCGTGATGTAAATAAGAAGGAGAACTAATAGGAGGAGCCATGAGGAAGAAGAAACAAAAGAAAAGGAAAGCAAATAGTATGCTTCCATCTGCATTCAGATTCCCAAGTTCTTTCTCTAGATGTGGATAGCATTTTTCATCATGAGTCTTTTGGAGTTGTCTTAGATCCTTGCTTTGCTGAAAAGACCTAAGTCTATTAACATCAGTCATTGCACAATGTTGCTGTTATTGTGTACAGTGTTCTCCTGGTTCTGCTCATTTCACTCAGCATCAGTTCATATAAGTCTTTCCATGTTTTTCTAGGGGGCAGCTAGTGATGGTGCAGGGGATAGAGCACCAATGCAGGAGTCAGGAGGACCTGAGTTCAAATCTTGCCTCAGACACTTGACACTCACTAGCTGTTTGACTTTAAGCAATTACCTCATCCTGGGTCATCTCCAGTCAACCTGATGAATATCTGATCACTGGATTCAGATGACTCTGCAGGAGAAGTGAGGCTGGTGACCTGCACAGCCCTCCCTCACTCAAAGCAAAGTCAAGTGCAAGTCATGTCATCATTTCTCTGATGGCATGGTCTTCTTTGGCAATGAAGGACGAATACACACTCCATGTTTTTCTAAAGTCTGCCTGCTCATCATTTCTTATAGCACAGTAGTATTTCATTACATTCCTATACTATAACTTGTTCAATCATTCCCCAATTGATGGACATCCTCTTGATTTCAATTCTTTGCCACCACAAAAAGAGCTGCTATATTTTTGCATGGGTTCTTTTCCTATTTTTATGATCTTTTTGGGATACAGACCCAAATTTGCTGAGTCAAAGAGTATGCACAATTATACAGCCCTTTGGGCATAATTCCAAATTGCTCTCCAGAATGGTTGGATCAGTTTACAACTCCACCAACAATGAATTAGTGTTCCAATTTTCCCACATCTTCTCCAGCATTTCTCATTTTCCTGTTTTGTTGTTAGCCAATGTGACAGGTGTGATGTGGTACCTTGGAGTCATTTTGATTTGCATTTCTCTAATCAATAGTGATTTAGAGCATTTTTTCATATGACTATAGATAGTTTTAATTTCTTCCTCTAAAAGCTGCCTGTTCATATCCTTTGATGAGTTATCAATTGGGGAAATTGTATTGCATTTTAAAGATGGAACCAAGTCTTAGAAAGGTGAAGGGACTTTATTATGGTCACACAAGTAGAGAACAGAGAAGCTGTTGCTTAAGGATGTCACCTCACTCTAAATCCAGATTTTCCTACCATAATGCCCTGCCTGTTGCTGGCCTTTCTCTTGATAGTTTCTTTCTGTAGTTCAGTAATTCATTTTCTGGGGTTAGTAGCACCAAGAGTTAGTAAATTTGAAGGGATCTGAAAGAGAAGAGAAATAGAATGGTCTGTAAGGTTTTACCTAGAGCAGGTCTTGATTGCTTTGGGAAAGAGTGACTTGTTTACTCATATGGATGGGAAGTTTTAAGTGCATGTGTCTGTCATCATCATCTTCAAAATAGAGACTTAGAAGAAATTGTGGAAACAAATGGTAACAGGAAAAGATATGTCAGGTCTGTCATCCCACCTTGCACTGAAACTGTCCTGAAAATGCTTTCAGTGAGTCTGAATAAGATGAGCATTTATTCCAAAACTTTAATGTGGTGTTGGGATAGTCCATAATGATGGGGGATGGAATCCTAAGACTGAGGAACAATAGGGCAGCTAAGCTAGACTGAAGAGCAGATGAAGGGGAATAATGTGTAATAAGTCTAGTAAGGTACTCTAGAGCTAGATTGCTTGACTTTACATATATGTCAAAGTGAGTTGTTAGTACTTGATTATCAAGGCAATAGGGAGCCACTGGACCTTTCTGAGGAGAGGAGTGACTGTCATATCTCTGTATGAAGAACATCACTTTGGCAGCTCGGTAGAGAATGGATTGGAAGGGGAGAGAGAACTAAGGAAGACCTCTTAAGAGGCTTTTGAAATAGTCAAGGGAAGAGAAGGTGGGGACTTGAAATGGAAATGTAGCTGTGTGAGTCGAGAAATTGTGGAGATCGATAAAATTTGGCAACAGATTGGGAATAATTTGAAAATAGATGATAGAGAGAGAGACAGAGAGAGACGGAGACAGAGATAGAAACAGAGACAGAGAGACAGAGAGAGTTAGGGGGTAAGGATAATGATGATGATCTAGTAAAGGAGGTTGACGAGGAGTACTCAAACAGAAGTAAAAGCCAAAGGGAGAAACAATTGTGACATACTGAATTCAGGGGAGAGTATATCCATTTGTCTATCTGAAGTAGAGGATTCATGTAGGGGAACAGCAAAATTGTAGGGTTTCCATACCAGGTTAAGGAGCTTAGACTATGTGGTATATAATTTTCACAAGAAAGTAGAAGAGGGAGCTAATATCCAAGGTCATACATACGTACATCATGCATATATACATACATGCATACATACACACATATGCTTTGCCTTACACTATTAATTGGTTCCATGAAAAAAAACATTTAGGTGAAACAGTGGAATATGAAACAGTTATTTCCATAAGAACATGACTATAAATGAGCAGTCTGATGTCTTATGTTACAGTGGGTTTAAAAACCTTAGGGTGAGATTTGTCACAATAGCATAATAATAATTTTATTATTTTTTATTTATATATCTATTAGATATATATATATAGATATCTATATATTAGATAGAAATTAAAACTATCTATAGTCATGAATATATGTATATATATGGGTATATATAATATATATATTTATATTTTATTATTACACCCATTGTTATAGCACCCCCTGTAGACTCACTCTCCAAACTTAAATCACTCTGGAAGGTTGGGTCCCTAGAGTTGCAACTGTCACTGAGATCTACAAGTAACCTCAAGAATGAATGACTGTTTCTAACACTATAACAGTATAATCACCTGTGTGATTCCCATGAACAATTAGTTGATTCATTTGATCCTTAGAAAATAGCATACTAAGAGCACTGGTTATAAAGAATTCTCCCCTTAAAACTTGAGTGTTTTGTGGGTGCATTTCTCACAAATATACACAAACTTAGAGGGATTTAGGATGGGTGTGAACAAAGTACAATAGTAATAAATCATACATGTAGCCAAGGCAACTCATAACTCGATAACTATAGGGTCTTGATATCTTTTCTCTCTCTAGAGAATCCTCACAGTGTTCACTGCAGGGCAGGGTATCTGTGGTGGTGACAGATGAGTCTCTGTGCTGCTGCACTGGACTGGCTTCCCACAAAGCATAACATTTTAACTGAATAGGTGGTTCAATTGCTCTTGGAAGGACATGGAATCTTCCTCTACCTTAAGCCTCAGGCTACAGCTGGAGTGGTATTATGCTTTTTCAGTTGGCATGTTATTGTGCTCTTTCAGAAAGGGAAAGACCCTTAAAATAGGATTGACTGAAACCTTTCCAGTTCTGCTAACTGGATTTCAATTCTGAGGCTTGCCACCTCCTAGGCAGAGGATAAGGGTTGTGTAGTCTCTCCCATTCAACAACTCTTTCAGATTCAGAGCTGGTTCAGTCAGGCACCTTACCCTAAGTTACGATCACTACCCAGCACATTTGTTAAATATCTGTTAGTCTGGGCAAACAAATGACTAGAAAGGTGGTGATACATTTGTGGCCTAGAGGCAAGTTCATTATTTTAACAGACCTTTTAATCTGAAATTGAACTATTTACAGCCTCATCACACTAGCAATGTATGGAATGTTTCATTTATACCTGAAAAGAACTTCTGTTTTTGCCCCTTATGATGTTCAAATTGCGTTGAATTCTAAAAGAGGAATATTCATACACTGTGAATGATGTTAGTCAAAGGTTATGCTAGGATCTATATCACCTCCAAGTATGTGCAACTGGGTAAAAATCATATGAAAAACAAAGATAATGTATAAGATCATATATAGGCCATTATAGGAGAACCTAAGAACATAGGGAAACATGATAACTGGAAACTTATTCTTTCCCTTCTTCTTTGAGGGCAAATATTTACCTTCAGTCAGAGAAGGTACTTGGTCTCTTATTGTAAAAGCAAGGACCCTGACACACAGAGAACGGCCTACTATTACAGGCTCTTAGATCTGCTTTTCTAAAAGGAAAGCAACTTTCAAGGGGTCAACAATCACTTTAATCAAGAACATGTATCAATCATTTAATTCAGGGGGAGAAAGCACCCTGAACTTCAGAGAAAATACAGAGAAATCTAAATCAACAGAGAAAGCTTCCGAATTGTTTGACAGTAAGCAATACATACATTACAAATCAACAGATAGATTCAACTGCCTGACCATACATACATAGTTACCAGAGAGGGAAGCACCAACATCTAGGTTTTCAAAGCTGGGGGGGCTCCTTAGCAGCTTCCCAGCATCTTGTCTGGCTAAACAAAACACTTCCAGTCAGTAAGCCCCAAAGTAAAACCTCAGCCACAGAGTATTTATACATTTTTTTTAGGGCCAGAGGGCATCACAACCCTTGAGAACCAGTGCCTCATTAACAAAAGGTGTGGAACATCCTACAAATCTTCCCAGGCCCATTAGTGGGTGGGGAAGATCTTTAATCACATTAAAATAATTAACAGTACAAATACATATACTGTTTCTAGTTAAAGAAACTCTAGTTTCTGTACTTTACTCCTAGTAAAGATTCTTGGTTGATAAGGGTAAGATTCAATCAGAGGCACTTGATTGTACTAAAACAAAAACAGCCAAAGATCCTACTTTGCTTGCCATCACACTTATATAAAAGATATTGTGGATCTCTTTATTTTCAAATCTCATTACTAGAATCAGGAGTTTCTATGCTGAGTTTGGAGAAGAGCAAGTAAGCTGATTTGGCTAGAATCTAGAATGGATGAAGGGAAATCATAAAAAAGAGAGAATTGATCAGTAACAGAGCCTGAAGAAGAGGCAGACAGTACCTGCTAGGTAGGTCACATGCAAAGTGTGATTTGAGGGGCCCTGGAACACATCCATACAATTTTTTCTCATGTATCTTGAAAATTATGTTATCACTTTGTCACATTGCCAGAAATTTCACTCATTAGAGATTCAGGTGAATTAACAATTGTTCTTTTAAAATGTGAGATGTACCTGAAGAAAGCATCAGTTATTGATACTACACTTTGAATTAGTTTAATAAGACTTTTTGCTTCCTAAGTTTTAGGAAAGGTCACTGAATTGAAGACGTAAGAGTTTTGTTGAAGATGCAGAAGGAGAAGGAGAAGTAATTTTGGAAATGAGACATATGAGGGGAGGATAGAGCTGGATGGGGGTACTATATTTGGGAGCTTTAACTAGTCAGTGAGAATCATATAGGTGGTATTTTCACACAGTTTTGATAACAGAGATGAATACCAGGCACTAGAAAAGAAGTATAATAAAAGAATTGGACAATTTTAAAAACAAAGTCTGCCTCCCTGGAAAGCTTTTAGACAGGTAACTCTGAAGTTAAGAAAGATAGGAAATAAGGTAGTATAACCAACAATTGAATCCATTTTGCAAGGTCAACTATATACCAAGGGAATAACTCTAATCTTTGGACTTTTTGACTCCTTTCAAACCACACCTTTCTCCTCCTGCCAGGTGTCTCAGGGGGCTGTGACCTTCTCTTGGCCTACACCTTTAACTCTTACTTTGAAGGCAGGAAGCTTCACTGAGGTCCCTGAATCTTGCTTACTTATAACTATTCAGGTAGTGAATTCACTACCTAAATCTTGGTTATTCATAACTCAGTAGCCTATGATGCATGGTCCTCAAGCACAACCTCCTCTTTCATCTAAACTAATTTAAAAAAATTCCAAATTACAAGATCTTTTCATGATTATAGCTGAGAGTTCCCAAAGACAATATAAAAATCAGGTATTTTAGACTGATACTGGAACTTCTGTCCGGTTCAGTTCTGTGTATTCCAAGTTATTCACTGTTTTCCTCCTTTGTAATTCTTTTGTACTTAATATACAATCATAAAAGAGGGAGGAGTTGTGACTGGCCATGGTTTTGTATAAAACAAAATCAGTGATTAAAAATAATGTAAAGAAACAGAAGAATTGGATAAGAAATATCTATTGATTATAGAAATTAGAAGAGGAAAAGGGGAATTAAACCATCGCTATCTTTTCACTGATCTCAGGGAGTAATGACAGCCAGCAGCTTCAGTCTATTCAAAACATACATTTTGCAGTTGTTAAAATAGTTGAAATAAAGCAATGGAGAGTTCTAGCTATACCAACATGCCCTAGTCAAGTCAAATCAACAAATATTTATTATTAAGCATTTACTATGGTGGGAGGCCCCATGCTAGGCACTGAGGATACCAATAGATAGATACCAATAGATAGATACCAATAGACACAAAAAAGAAAATAGCCCCTCCCCTTGATGAGCTTACTTTCTAACGGATGAAAAACAATACATATAAGGAGACTGAAATATGGGAGGGATAAGTGGGGAAAATATTCATGTGGGGAATGAAGGAGAAAGAAATCCAGAGAGTCAGGAATGAGACCAGAGATGAATGAAAGAATGAACATGGCTAGCCTGGGAGCCTTTTCTTAAAAAGAAAGTTCCAGGAGTAAATGACCTATCAAAGGAAAGGTCCTGAAAGATAGGGGGATCTTATAGCCTAAGAAGGCTAACAGGGTGGAGGGATCTTCTATGATAAGAAGGCCACTGGAGCATGGTGGTGAAGTGCTGGGGAATGATAAAGAAGTGCAGAGTTAGGAGAGTGACCCAGAGAAGAATGAAATAGAATAAAAACGTCAGTTTTTGTCCTAATTTGAAGCCTGCTCTGGAGTATCTGTATCTTCCCAACATAGTGGATTGAAGGCCACATTCACGTTGCTGTTGCCAACTCTCACCCTTACAACCCTGGACTCAACTTTATACGTAGCCACTTCTGCTTTCACTGAAAACTGAGGCTGTCTGTTTGTTGGGACTACAATTTCTGGAAGTTCTTGCCGTGAAGTTCTGGAACCTTTCTCTGCTCAAAAGCAATGTCTGAATACCGACTTACAAATGGGGAGGAGGGCACTTTGTCAAATCTTAACAAATTGAACAATACTTGTGCCAGTCAAAAAATCACCAATTCAATCCATTTGTTAAACTAGATACTGTTAATATCCCTGAACATGTCAGTTACATTATATTCTTCACAAATTCCTTTCCTATTAAGGTCCCAGGTATAGTCAAGAAATGACTTCAGTTGAATTTAAAAAATAATAATAACTTCTTGTTATTTGGACATGTCTAGTCTGGAACCTTGGTCAATCTATATTACCTGGTAACACCACCTGAATACCTCTCATTGCTTTTGTTTCACAGACAATTAAAATAGGGGAAAAATTTGGGGTAAATTCATAGTTTCAGAGTTGGAAGAGGACTCACAGCCCATTTAATCCTTATTACAACATTGCTAAGATATAATTATCTTGCCTATGTTTGAAGATATACTGGGAGGGAGAGCCCAGCTTTTAGTGATACCCCATTATGATTTTGGATAGCTCTAATCTCTATGAAATTTTTCTTTAACTCAGTCTTGAATCAGATACTCTGTACCTGTCTCCCATTATCCTAGGTATAGTTTCAGAGATTGTAGAGAACAAATTTGATTCCTTTTCCACGTGAAAACCATACAAATACTTGGAGACTGTCATGCTCTCTCTAAGTTTCTTCCACAGGTTAGGTACCCTCAGATTTTTTAAATCATTTCTATGTCATGGTCTTCTGTTCCCTTACCATCCTGGTCATATTCTCCTCTTCTGAACATTATCTTGAGGCCACTTACATCTAGTGAACTTGTTACAGATGTACAGCTTTAAGATAGAAGAGTAGATTTATAACCAGCCTGGGGCACTAGCACAGTGGTGGTTGGTAGGTGGCGTTTCCTTTCTGTGGCAACCACTATCCTCTTCTCTCACCTTATGATCCTCTGCCCCCCTGGTCCTCATACAACTGATCCTTTGCAACATCTTTCCCCAGCCAAGGTTCCGTAACAATGATGTTCGTTTCTCAATTTTTCCTAACTCCTCAATCACCCTGGGGGTGAGGGTAGGGCCTTGGCAACTCCCAGAGGGTATACTTATGATAGAACTATTCTTTGGGCAGCTGCCACTCATTGCCTCCCTTTTCTGCTGCTTGCTCAACTGTTTTGCTCCAAGTGAAAATATTCTTCCCTGAGAAAAAGCAGACATAAATGATAGCAGAGGGGGTTTTGGTTGGATTTTAGGAAAAATTTCCTTACTCTTAAAAGTCCCTTGGGCTGTGTTATCAAGAAGTCTGTGGAGATGCCTTCCCTCTGGGGAGTTTTGCTTTTGTACTAGTGGCTAGAATATTAATAATAATGATGATAATACCTTGCATTTTATGTTGTACTGTATATTTGTCAAAGCACTGCTATATATAACTTCTAATTTTATCCTTACAATCACTCTGTGAGGTAGACAGAACAGGCACTAGATTCAATCAATTTATCAACAATTATTTATTAAGCACCTACTATGTGCTAGTCATGTTGCTATGTTCTAGAGATACAGGGAGAGCCCTTGCCCTCAATGGGGTATATACTGCATCAGGAATCATAGAAACATGATCATTTTGAACTCAAGGGGACCTTGGAAATCTCCTGGTATAATTCTTATTTTACAGATGAGAAAATAGCAGCTCAGCACTGGGTCAATTGTTCTCAGTTTTGCCACTGGCCCTGACCAGGGTGCTGATATAGAGCTGGCATTAGAAACTAGATTTCCTGAGGTTGATCTGTTGTCCTTCCCACTACCTCATCTTGAAACAACAGAGTAACCAGGCATTTTTAAAATTAATCTTGGGATAGGTTGTATTTCCCAAAAGAATTTCAGGTCAAGTTGAACATTCTGGCATTGGGAATGTTTACCTATCATTTGAGAACCAGACTAGCTAAGTTTGGATCATCATTAGAACATTGGTCACCAGGTTTTAGTTTTTTAGCCACAGCAACTAATAGATGACCCATTAAGGTTATGACTTGTACCTATGGAGTGAACCTACACTGAGAAAAACCACAGATACTTTCAGTATTGATATATCAACCAAGCAGGCAATAATCAATTATTAGGCACATACTGTATGATAGGCATTGCATTAGCTGCTAGGGATATGAAAACAAACATAAAGCAGTCTGCTCTCAAGGACCTTACAAGGTTCTATTGTGAAAAATAACATGCAGGGGGGTGGAGTCAAGATGGCAGATAGAAAGATTGACTTGCTGTAGCTCTCCCCCCATAGCCCAAAAAATATCTGTAAAAACAAATGACTCTAAACAAATTCTAGAGCAGCAGAAGCCACAAAATGACAGAGTGAAAGAGATTTCCAGCCCAAGACAGCCTGGAAAGCCTACAGGAAAGCTCTATCACACTGGTCTCAGAGTGGAGCACAGCCTACAGAACACAGCACAACTTTGGCCTTGGCAGGGCACTCACAGGACCAGAGCAGGTTTCAGGCACAGAATCACAGGCAGCAGCTGCAGTTCTCAGATTTCTTAACCCACAAATGCCATAGACACCTTCAAAGGTCAGTGAGAAAGTTCTTTCACCCAGGAGAGAAGGGAGTAGGGTGCTACCCTATCCCTGGTCCGAGGTGGTGGCAACATCCATTTTTGGAACCCTCGGCCTAAAGACCCTGGGGGAATTGAGCTGCTGATCTGGGTCTTGGCCCTGAGTGGCAGCCCTGAGGTGAGGAGGAGTTCTGGCATGGTGGAGTTGGTGAAGGCTTTGGAGAGGATCCTGGACAGAAAAGCTTACAATTGCTCCAGACCAGAATGCAGGCCAACAGAGGAGTGAACTCCTCTGCCTTGGTTGTGCCACCTTGGGCAAACTGAGAGTACAGTATGCCCTGCACTTGACAAGGGACTCAAAAGTCAAGTAACTTGCTGAGAAAATGCCCCAAAAGGGAAAAAAAATAAGACTATAGAAGGTTACTTTCTTGGTGAACAGGTATTTTCTTTCATCCTTTAAGATGAGGAAAAACAATGTATATCATCAGAAGAAGACATAAAAATCAAAGGGTGTGCATCCAAAACCTCCCAAATTATGCAATGGTCTCAGGCCATGGAGGAGCTCAAAAAGGATTTTGAAAATCATGTAAGAGAGGTGGAGGATAAATTGGGAAGAGAAATGAGAGCAATGTAAGAAAATCATGAAAAGCAAGTCAACAATCTGCTAAAAGAAACCCAAAAATATTGAAGAAAATACCACCTTTAAAAACAGACTAACCCAAATTCCAAAAGAGGTCAAAAAGCCAATGAGGAGAAGAATGTTTTAAAAAACAGAATTAGCCAAATGGAAAAGGAGGTTCAAAAGTTCACTGAAGAAAATAGTTTTTTAAAAATTAGAATGGAACAGATGGAAGCTAGTGATTTTATGAGAAAACAAGAAATTAAAAAACAAAACAAAAAGAATGAAAAATTGAAGACAATGTGAAGTATCTCATTGGAAAAACAACTGACCTGGAAAATAGATCCAAGAGATGTGATTTAAAAATTATGGGACTACCTGAAAACCATGATCAAAAGAAAAGTCTAGACATCATCTTTCATAAAATTAGCAAGGAAAACTGCCTGGATATTCTAGAACCAGAGGGTAAAATAAAAATTGAAAGAATCCACCAATCACCTCCCAAAAGAGAACTCAAAAGAACAACTCCTAGGAATATTGTAGCCAGATTCCACAGTTCCCAGGTCAAGGAGAAAATATTACAGCAGCCAGAAAGAAACAATTTGAGCATTGTGGAAATGTGATCAGGATAACACAAGATCTAGCAGCTTCTACATTAAGGGATTGAAGGGCATGGAATATGATATTCCAGAAGTCAAAGGAAGTAGGATTAAAACCAAGAGTCACTTACCCAGCAAAACTGAGTATAATACTTCAGGGGGAAATATGATTGTTCAGTGAAATAGAGGACTTTCAAGCATTCTTGATGAAAAAACCAGAGATGAATAGAAATTTGACTTTCAAACACAAGAACCAAGAGAAGCATGAAAAGGTAAACAGGAAGGAGAAATCATAAGGGACTTACTAAAGTTAAACTGTTTACATTCCTACATGGAAAGATAATATTTGTAACTCTTGAAACTTTTCTCAGTATTTGGGTAGTTGGAGGGATTATATACATATACATATATATATATATATATATATATATAGATAGATAGATAGATAGATAGATAGATAGATAGATAGATAGATAGAAGGTACAGGGTAAATTGAATAGGAAGGGATGATATCTAAAAAAATAAAATTTAGGGGAGAGAGAGGAATATATTGGGAAGAGAAAGGGAAAAATGGAATGAGGCAAATTATCTCATAAAAGAGGCAAGGAAAAGCTTTTTCAATGCAGGAGAAAAGGGGGGAGGTGACAGGGAAAAAGTGAAGCTTACTCTCATCACATTTGATTTAAGGAAGGAATAACATGCACACTCAATTTGGTATGAAAATATATCTTACACTACAGGAAAGTAGAGGGAGAAGGGGATAAGTGAGTTGCGGGGGATGATAGAAGGGAGGGCAAATGGGAAGAGGGAGTAATTATAAATAAACACTTTAGGGTAGAGACAAGGTCAAAAGAGAATAGAATAAATGGATAGAATGGAGGAAAATATAGTTAGTCTTTCACAACATGACTGTTATGGAAGTCTTTTGCATAACAGCACATGTATAGCCTGTATTGTATTGTTTACCTTCTCAGTGGGAATGGGTAGGGAGGGAGGAAGGGAGAGAAATTGGAACTCAAAGTTTTAGGAATTGTTTTTGCATGCAACTGAGAAAAAAGAAATACAGGTAATGAGATATAGAAATCTATCTTGCCCAACAAGAAAAGAGAGAAGATGGGGATAAGAGAAGGGAGGGGTGTGATAGAAGGGAGGGCAGATTAGGGGAAGAGGTAATCAGAATGCATGGTGTCTTGGGGTGCAGGGAGGGGAAAGATAGAGAGAAAATTTGTTACTCAAAATCTTGTGGAAATGAATGTTGAAAAATAAATAAATAAAGTTAAAAAAAAAGAAAAATTTACTCCCTGTACAGAGTAAATGCAAAATAAAGACATGATAGTTTAAGGAGAGAGAGTACCAATGATTGTAGGGGATCAGAAAAGGCTTCAGGGTGATATTTGAGCTGAGACTTGAAGGAGTGCAGGGATTCTACAAGGTAGAAGTAAAGAGAGAAAATATTTGAAGGTTTAGGGAGCAAGTCAGTTCAAGGCTAGGAGATGATAGAACAGAGATGACAGATCATGTAACATTATGGGTGCAGGGCAGGAAGGCCAGTTTGGCTGGACCATGAAATGAAGAAATGGGAATAATGTATAAGAAGGGTGGAAAGGTTGGCATGTGGTATTGATTGGAAGGAAGAAAGACTGGCTGGCAGATGTATGGGAGCTGATAAAGGTCTGGGCTAGGGTGATGGTGTTCATGAGACTTGTTTTGAAGGCATGTCTCAGAGGGATACCTGAATTTTTCTCTTCTACAGAAATGAGAATAATTTTCTAAAATCCTACTCTGCTGAAAGTGTATGATGGTCTCCGCTCCACAGCTTCTAACTCTACCTCAGATTTCTGTAGTATTGAAGAAAGGATTGAGGAAGGTGGGCAGAGCTATTCTCTAGGGCCTCCATATTTTGATGTACTTTGCAGCAGTTTATTTCAAAATGCGTCTAGTTCTTTGGCACTATTTCAGCATTGGCTCACTGGTAGTTCAGCTTTCATCTTTTGACATGTTCAAAGTTTATTTTTGGAATGAAGGTTTGTTTTCCAGTGAAATCCTGAAGTGTGTGAGAGAAGCAATGCGCTAGGCTTTTAGGAATTGATTTTAGAACCTGGAGATAGTTTTAATGTACTTGCCTTTCACCCAAGGTGATGGGTTCTATTAATATTCAAAAGCTGTCAATTTCTTATATCTTTGTTCTTTAGGAGACTAGGCTGTTGGCTGAGAGGAGCTGGTTTGTCTAGTTGAGTTATGTCACATTGTGCTTAAATATAGGGCAGAGCAAAAAGAAACATGGGGGTAAAATGTTAGTCATCTCAATAGTCCAAAATTCCTATAGGTTACTCTTGGAATCTAAATGTAATTGTGTTGGCCTTCCCCTCTGCCCCTAAATGACATTCTGTACTTTCAGCAATAGTCACAGGCAGGAAGAAATGAGGATCTACAGGATGGCAGTGGGTAGTTAAAGTCAGTTACAAAGGGGGAATAATTAGAAATCTGGGTTTTAGTGAGGATAGGTCTTGAGAAACACTGAGAGTAAAGGCTACAAGGATGCCTGGAATCTACTTGGGGTAGAGGCTATTAGTAGCCTGCATACCATTCTCAAATGTTCAGAATGGGGATCATCAAATGTCTTAATTACAACTAATGTTGAAGGACTGTTCTCTCAGTTCCCTCTCTCTTTTCCATTTGCTGATTTCTTCCTCCCCTCCCCTTTCCTCATTTCTCTTCTTCTGTTTTAATTTACCATTTCTTCTTTGTCTTTTCTTTCTGCTTTTTGGTCACAGGATCATGAAATCTAGAGCTAGAAAGAAAGTACCTTAGAGGTCATCTAGTTCAATGCCCTCTCTTTGCAGATGAAAAACCTGAGGACAAGATCACACAGCTAATAAGTAGCAGATATGAGATTTAAACCCAACTTCTCTGACTCCACACCCAACTTTCTTTTTCTCCTTCATGATTTTCTCTTACCTTTACTGTTCCCAGACCTGGCATTTTCTTCTCTTTTCTCCTTTTCTCATCCCTATCTCCTCCCTGATAATTATGAAATACCATCCATTTTGGACAGCTATCTTTTTAAAGATAATGTAAATTAAAAAGGAATTTTCCCTAATGGGTGAGGGATGGAATGAATGGTCTTCCAAATCTAGAGTTCTGTTTTCCATCTTGCTTCTGGACTTGCAGCTATCAGTTTCAGTAGCAAGGCCAGGTGGATGGAGTGGGAGATACTTAAGCATTACTATTGGACTTGGAATCAGGAGATAAGAGTTCTAATCCTGGCTCAGCCTCTACCTGGATAACTTTGGACAAATCATCCCTCTGGCTCTCATTTTTGTCATCTGTAAAATAAGGTTAGGCTAGTTGATGACATACTCTGTTCTATGTCCTGAGGTCCCTTCTTATTCTGACATTCAATTTCTATGGTTTCTTCCAGCTTTGACATTTAATGATCTAAATTCTGACGTCCTTTCTACTGGTAGTTTATGGCCTTAGATTTTAATTACAATTAAAGTACTATGAGATAGTCAAGTCCACAGTGAGGAAATAGTGGTAAGATTAGTGTTCTGTTTGCCCTCCTCTACTGCCTCATCCCTCGTTGCACTCATACAATGAATAGACAGAGACTGGCAAGTCTTCAGAGCTCTCCCTCTGGTACCTCTCATCAAAATTAAACTCACTTAATGTCTTAAAAGAAAAAATCTGAAAATATTCATACTCTTGATTCCAAAGCATCAGTCGCGTTTCATTTACATTTGTGTTTCATTTACATCCAGGCAGGTAGGATAGAAACTGTCTCTAGGAGCTGAGACAGACTCAACTATTAACATAATTTGGCTTTTTTTTTGTTCTCCTTATTCGACAACCCCATTTTAATCTTCAATATTTGGTTTTCTTCCTTTCTTCCTTCAAACTTTTCTATTCCTACCTTGGTATGTGAGGGAGGGTGGAAACACAACACTCTTTCCCTCATCTCAAGTTGATATTCACCTGTTCTTTCCTCCCTCTAGCCTATTATTATTATTCATGCTATCATCATCATCATCATTATTACATTTACCACCATTTTGGTTGGTGGGCATAGTGTGTTTTTTTTTAACCTCTGAGAACATTGAACGTCTTCAGGCTTCCACATTAGACAGAAGACTGATAGGATAATGATGATGGTATGTTAAATGCTATCTATGTAAATCAATTCCATCAATGGATACAAGATGCAGTTACATTAGATCTTTTTTTTTGACATACATTTTCATTTTTTAAGGAGAAGAATATTGGATTGTTATTAACCTACTTTAGGAGAATCTTTGCATTACCAGGCACATTAGTACTGTGCATAAAACCATATTAAATTTTGGTAAGATATACAACATCATTTTTCTCTTAAAAACTGCTTTTAACTGATGAGTACCTGTGTTGGTACTTCGGGGCAAGATGAAGTTTCTGATAGCCAAGGCTGGAGACATGGTGAGGAGAAAAAATGAGGGAGTGGGATCCTTTAAAGCAGAGAATCCTGAATGAACTCCAAGATTAAAAAAGTCTTGTTGGCAAGGAAAAGAACTGGCACTCTTCTTTCCCTCCTGGGGAGTGGAAAGTCAGCTCTGAGAAGAGTGAGATGGATGGTGCTCATTTGGTGGGAATATCAGGGAGGATACCCAGGTTGGCCTCCAGGGGCAGAACTAGGCCTGTGAGAGCCAAGCCCAGGATAAGGTTTGATGAGTGAGGCCTGGGATGCATGAAGAGAAGCCTTCCAGCCACCCTACTGTTCATTTCTGGATTGGAGCCATGGATGGGAGGGAGGCCACCTGCCTGAGCAAATTACTTTCTTCTGCGGTTCTTTGGCCAACAGATATTACCATCAATCACACAGTGGCTGTCTTACCTCTTGTAGTTTTGGACTCCCCACCCTGGAGTCACATGAGATGCATGTGCTATTACTCTGGTACCATTTCCTCCTCTTATTACCAGTCACCATCATCTTCCATCTCAATGTGAAATGGATGTTAGTGTTATCAATAGAGACTATGATATTTCTTCTGTCCCTGAAAGTCATCAAGTCAACAAGCATTTATTAAGTACCTACTGTGTGCCAGGTACTGTTAAACATTAGAACTCTCATTCTAACAGGAGAAACTACATGCAAACAACTTTGCACATTATGTGTATATATACCCATTTTATATATATATATATATATGTGTGTGTGTGTGTGTGTGTGTATGTGTGTGTGTGTGTGTGTACACACACACATACATATATATGTAGCCAATAGGAAGTAATTTCAGAGGGAAGCTGTTACTATTGAAGGAGTCAAGTAAAAGCCTCTTACAGAGATAGGAATTGAGATAAGAAGCCAAGAAGATTCAAGGAGGGAGAACATCCCAGGCAGAGGGACCAGCCAGGGAAAAGGAACAGAAAAATTCTCTCCATTGCTCCCAATGCAGCTGTGATGGAGTCTGAACACCATCTCTTCACGCTTGTCATGGTTTACCTGAGAGGCTTAACTTGCACCTGGTAAATTGGGGTCTCTTTTTTATAACTATCTCAGATAAGGAGGTCAAGCTCAGAGCATATTTGATTTGATGCTCAGTCCTGTGGACCTCTACTATTAGAGAAGCAGCTGAAAAAGTAATTAGTGAGAGTCTGGGTTGACTGGGTTGATTGAAGACTAGAACTGATTCATGAATCTTACTATTACACCAATGAGACATCTTTTGTGAGAGACTGGGTTTGATTGATTCCTCTATTAGACCTCTTCTCAGCATTTATTTATTCATTTTGATCTTGAACAATTGATATCAGTAGCATGTAGAAGGTGGGATGATATAGTAGATGCCTGGATTTGGCATTAGGCAGATGTCAGTTCCAATGCTTTCTCTGACAGTAGCTGTGTGACCCTGGCTGTGCAAGTAACAGGCTTAAAATGCAGATACAAATGAGGATGTAAAGTGTTTTGCAAACCTTAAAGCATCTTATGAATGTCAGCTTATTATTATCATACTTCAAGTCGTCAGCAAGCATTTATTAAACACCTACTATATACCTGTAACTGTGCTGAATTCCGAGGATACGAAGAAAGAAAAATCTTTGCTTTCAAGGAGCTGCATAATATGGGTGACAACATATAAATCACTAGGTACCAATAGGATATAGACAGGATTAATTGGAGATTAATCTCAGAGGGAAGACATTAGCATTTAGGGGATAGAGAATAGCTTCTTCCAGAAGGTAAGATTTGATCTAATTCTAGAAGGGAGCCAGGGAAGTCAAGAGGTAAAGAGGGAGAGTGTGCCAGGCATGAGGGACCATCAGTGAAAATTCCCAGTGTTAGGAGATGGAGTGTTTGGGGCAAGGCATATCAATAAGGCCATTTATAAGAAGACTGGAAAGGTAGAAAGGGCTCAAGTTATGAAGGGCATTAAATAGAAGATTTTAAATCTGAGCCTGGAAGTAACTGGAACTTCCACTGGAGTTATAGAAAGGGGAGTGGTGGTGAAATGACTTGACTTCCATTTTAAGGAGATCGGTTTGACAAGTAAGTGGAGGATGGACTAGGGTGGCAGGATACTTGAGTCTGAGAGATTAGTAGTAAGGGTCTGTGTCAGCATGAAGGCAATGTCAGAACAGAGAAGGGAACGTATGCAAGAGATTTTGTGAAGTTAAG
This sequence comes from Bettongia penicillata ogilbyi, assembly GCA_023548195.1. Taxonomy (NCBI): domain Eukaryota; kingdom Metazoa; phylum Chordata; class Mammalia; order Diprotodontia; family Potoroidae; genus Bettongia; species Bettongia penicillata. The sequence goes on along the minus strand of JAJHZJ010000135.1, from coordinate 4,521,653 downwards.
TGTAATTGACAGAGGGCTAGGCACTGGTTAGATATAGGAGCTTAGAGAGAGTGAGGAGCTAAGGACAAAACCTAAGGTGGAAGCTTGGGTAACTTGGATTTATGATGGTTCCCTTGAAAGTAATAAAAATGTTGGAAGAGGGAAGGTTTTTTGAGGAATGATGAGTTCAGTTTTGGACATGTTGGATTTAAGATGTATACCAGGTGTCTTGGGCAACTAGGTAGTATAGTGCATACGGCACTGGGTCTGGGGTCAGGAAAACCTGAGTTCAAATATGGCCCCAGATGCTTCCTAGCTGTGTGACCCTGGCCAATCCCTTAACCCTGTTTGTCTCAGTTTCTCTACCTGTAAAATGAGCTAGAGAAGGAAATGGCATCTCTGCTAAGAAAACCCCAAATGGGGTCATGAAGAGTTGGGTACAGCTAAAAACAACTGAACAGTAAACAATGATAAAAATCAGGTGTCCATGAAGTCATGTGGTTGGGGATGTCAAAGAGGCATTTGGGGATTTCAGACGGTAAGTAAGGAGATGGATTAGGCCTGGATAAACAGGATTATTGTGAGACAGTAAATAATCATTTAAAAATTCATAAGAAATTTAGAGCGCTCTACAAAGATGATACCTTGTTATAAGGTAATAAACTTCATACTGGTATTTAAGGATCCCAGAGAACTTTAGAAACCTTATTTTCCTGAGATTCTAAGAGCTGAATATCAAACAGCCCAGTTCCTAGGCTATTCCTGTTCCTTTCCCTCTCAGAAAGTGAGATGTCACAAATGTAGGCAGCGAGACTCTCTTGGGATTTACATTTGAGGTGGGAATAGAAACATCTCCTGTCCTGGTAGGACTAGGAGTAAACCTTTGTGTTTTTGTTGCCGTCTCAGAGGATAGCAATGGATTCCCTCCTGGGATCGTAGGATGGTAGAAAGGGGCCCAGAAAAGGAAACGGTCCAATCCCCAAGTCAAACCTGGCTTCTTTGCAATGGACACTGGGTTATAATTACAATTTCCTCCTCTCAACATGAGCCAAAATTTCAGGTTGGGGGATCATGGGAAGACAATGGCAAATACACTTTTAAATGGGATGAAAATATTTGCTTGGATTTAGTTTAAGAGTAAGTACCTTGACCGAAGCAAACAAATCCCCAAATGGAGTCTGATCTTATTTAATTTCTCACCAATAAAAAAAAACTGGGTCAGTCATATTTGTCTGCTCATCAACAAAGATAATGTTTATTAAAGAGCTTCTGGACCAGATGGGTTGCCTAGAACAAAAGCAACTATTGATTAGCACAGTACACGATGTCTGTCATATAGTAGGCGCCTAATAAATGTTTATTGATTGATGAGGGCAGCTCCATATTTCTGTTCATGCAGCTAGCTGCTTAAGAGCATTTTCTGGCCAAAGCTTGAGGCTTGGGCTTTAGATTTTAGGTTTGGCTGACTACTTCTCTCTCGGCAAGTTTTGTGTCGCTACCTATTTGTTCTAAGAATATGACACATGGACTGAGCAACCAACCAGATGTCAACAGTGTAATCTGATGCCGTATGTTCAAGAGGGCAGACAAGAAAAACAGCCGATTCTTGTTTTGGAGTGGGGAGGGGAGAGTGGAAGATGGAGGTGGTTCATTGTATTCATCTAGATTTTCAGTCCCCTGGGTCACAGATACTAAATTATTCTTGACATATATAGGTGGCCATTTATGACCAAAATTATTAAGTGTGAACTTCACTGTGTTTAAGAAAGCTTATCCTTTGAATGAAAGCCAAGCCCAGGAGATGTACACTTAATCAGCACTAATTTTTTCCTACAATTTTGTAAGAAATGAGAGCATGAGAGTATATAGTCTTAGTGGAAGGCTGTCTTAGCTTATCTCCTTTTCCTTCTGCCCAGATGTTGTAGGTGTATTCAGGATGCCCATTCAGCCAATAGAAATTGACTCAATGTCTATGCCAAACTCTGACACTAGGGACCCAGATACACCACTCCCCTCTGCACAGTTTGACTTTTAAGGCCTGTCAATATGCCAAAAAACCAGTTTCCGGACTGGAAAAATGCAATCTGGATAAGTCAGTGTGCCCTACTAACAGCATGGACAGGCAAACTTTAAAGAGAGTGTGCCAATTATATGATTTTTCTCTTATTCTTAAGAAGGGGTTGGGGCTTTTCTTTAAAGGGGAGGGTAAAATACAGATATCCTTGGGCATACCTTCGCAGGTGTCCAATAATTCCTCCATTAAAGTTCTAGCTTTACCTCCTAGCAGGAATTACTTCACAAGCTAGGTGAAGACAAGTGCAAGAAATGACATAAGCTAATGGCAAGTTATGTGTCAATGTTCTAATTCAATTCAATTTAATGAGCATTTATTAAGTATCTACTATTTACCAAGCACTGTTTTAGTTGCTAGAAAGTACAAAAAAGAGTCTTTGCCCTCATAGCACTGATAGTCTATGGGAAAGAGAAGTTTCAGAATTAATTTTGCCAAGTCTTAGTTCTGTAAGTTGCCACTCAGAAGAAACTCCTGTGCAACCTTTGGAAAGCTGCAACCTGCTGGGATTCTATAGGATACCCCTTTGGTTAGAAACTGATTCTATTGCTGGACAGTTCCAAGCTTCCAATTCTAATTACTACCACAATAGCTTGGTGCTTTAAGGTTTACCAAGTACTTTATACATGTTATCTTATTTGATCCTAAAATCAATCCTGTGGAGTAGGTGCTATCATTGTCCTCCTTTTTGATGTTGAAAGAAGTTAATTGATGTGACTAGGGTCACAGAGCTGCTTAAGCCTCACTTATGTAGGATTTGAACTCAGGTCTTCCTGACTTCTGTTCCAGTGCTCACATTACCCACTCCTACCACATACATGACCCCCATCAGGAAATGGTAAGGAAGATCAACATTCCTTTTGCCAAGATCTTCAGGATGCTTGAATAAAAAGTGCTAGATTAGAGAGAAGAATTATGATCTCTATTTCCACACTGCTCCTTTCATACTGTTACCTTGTTCAGAAGCTCTAGAAATTTCCCTGGTTTTCATTGGGGCACAACAGTGAGTCAGAATGGCAAATGAAACATGCAGGAGATGTGAATTCCAGGCATAAAATATATATCAAATATACATGTATCAATTGGCTTTATGATATCTGAGCTCCCCCTAGGGTGTTAGTGCATCAGGTGAATGGATTTCTGCCACTGTGGGTAATTCCATAAGGTAATAGGATGGTGCCTAATGCAGTAGAGAGGTAATATTCTCCCAGTTATATATCATAGTTTAAGAGGGAAATTTGTATATTTTGATTTTGTGAGTCAATGAAGTTGGATCCCCAAGGCACTCTGTAGTCTTGGCCTTTCCGAGGCAGAGAGCTGGCTCAGAGCCAAGAAAGCTGCCAGTGGAAATGAAAGCATTTGCCTTCACAAAGGCCATTTCTGGGACCAGAGAGAGGGAAAGGCAAGGGGGAGAGCAAGAGTGGGTTTGGGGGGGATGGGGGGAAAGTCGGAGAGAATATAGAGAACACACCGTGGAAATCAAACAGACAATGAAGTGAAAAACAATCAATCCAAACTAGTTTTCTAATTAGCAGGCTCTGATCCATCATAGAAGTATAGCAAGGTAGAGAGGAAAAAAAAGAGAGAAAGGGAAGGAAGAAAAGAAGCGAAGAGGAATAAAGACGAGAGTTAGGGCAGAAGAGAGCAATGTAGAAAAGAGTTCTTTCTAATGTGTTCAGTAATTATTCTAGGTCTTGGGATGAAAATAATTAATCAGTTTCAGAGACATCTCATTGCCGAAGGGAGAATTGGAGAAAGCGTTTGAAGACAAGCTACGGAGACTCAGTATTCTGATGCAGTTGGGAAGTTGTTTTCTCAGGACTGGATAATTCTGAGGTAACCTGTTCAGGTCTAACTTTAAATCATACACTACATTGGAAAATCTTCATCTGGACCCTAGTCAGAGAAGACTCACTAGAGATGGCATAGGCTTAGGAGAGTTTTCAATTTTGTTTTCAGGCTTTTATAAATGGTGCATCAGAAAAGACTGAGCTTGAATTTGTTAACCCAAAGAAAACCATTGAGCTCTTTGTCATCATGTGAGGTGGATTTATGAAACATTAAGGCTACAAGATGATTAATCTTGAGGTTTCATTCTTGAGGAGGGAGATGTCATCTCCCTGGCAGGTGTGCAGTGTTTTATACAATAAATGAGTTTCTGCAACGTTAGATGTAAGTGAGTTTGGGGCTATGGAATATGGAATTCTCTTTTAGGCATGCTTGGGAAGCCCATGATAAATCTTTTTCTAAACTGAATAAACAGTTCTTTCAAGTAGAATACTCCAGAACTCAGGGAGAGGCAGAGATATCATTGACCTGACTGAACAAAAATAGTGTCCAGAGCTGTATTTGGGCAAAGTCACTGTGGCCTTGGTGAGACTAGTAAGAAGAGTTAATCTATGGGACCAATTCTTGTAAGTTGTGCTTTCAGTCACTGATAGTACATGGAGGCAACTAGTTTTACAGCTATGAGAATGCACTTCTGGGTGGTTATTTCCTCAGCTGCTCTATCTCTAAACACAAAGACTAGCAAAAGCCTCATGGGATATGTTTTCAGGAGATGAGACCTTGTGGGAAAACAAGTGGGAAGTTTTCAGGGTGCCATATCTTTCTTTCTTTTTTTCTTTCCTTCTTTCTTTTTCTTTCTTTCTTTCTTTCTTCTTTCCTTCCTTCCTTCCTTCTTTCCTTCCTTCCTTCCTTCCTTCCTTCCTTCTTTCCTTCCTTCCTTCCTTCCTTCCTTCCTTTCTTCCTTTTCCTTCCTTCCTTCCTTCCTTCCTTCCTTCCTTCCTTCCTTCCTTCCTTCCTTCCTTCCTTCCTTCCTTCCTTCCTTCCTTCCTTCCTTCCTTTCTTCCTTTTCCTTCCTTCCTTCCTTCCTTTCTTCCTTTTCCTTCCTTCCTTCCTTCCTTCCTTCCTTCCTTCCTTCCTTCCTTCCTTCCTTCCTTCCTTCCTTCCTTCCTTTCATTTTTTTTCCTTTCTTTCCAGAGGGAAATTCCTCCTCACTGTAATAGATTTAATTGCAAACCAGTTTCTAAGCTGTCAGATTGGAACTCAATTAATTGCCAAGCATGGTATGGAATGACAAATGGCTTTGTTGCTCTTTTACTAGTATAAATCTTTGATTTAATGTTTGCTGCTCTCTGATTCATACCATACTACATCCATAATCAATATGTGTGATGAATGGTTGGTTCTAAGAACCACCCACTTTGCAATGCTACTTTACAAATATGCCCCACATATCAGATAGTGTACAAGACAGATTTCTTGCCAAGTGTGCAAATGGTAAGGCCGAGACCCATTTGCCTCAAAGAACCATAGAATTCTCAATTATACATAAGGTCATAGATGTAGAGCTAAAAGGCACTTTGAGATCAAGTTCAATCCTCTCATTTTACATATGTGAAAACAGGCCTACAAAAATTAAGTGGCTTCTCTAATAATTACATAGTTGGAAGAGATGGGATGTACACATAGTAGCATATGTAGAGACTTCCCTGAGGACAGTGGACACTCGCTTGCAGCTGCCCTGCTAGATTGGGTTCTAGTTCCTAAACTATCTCTGCCTACCTGTGTGGCTTTGGTCAGATAATTATCCTTTCTGCCTCAGTTTCCACATCTCTCCAATGAGGATAACAATACCTGCTTCTCAAGCCTGTTGTGAAGACCAAATGAAATAATTCATAGGGTGATTAGGGAGTAGTACAATTGTCTTTCTTATATAACACAAGCATTGGATTCATTTTTTACTTTTCTCCTTCCTGATATTTTTCTGGATGTTTCCTTTAGTGCTTTTTACTATAGGTACACTTTAAAAATTTTTTTTTTTGTTTTTAGCCTTTCGTTTTTGTGTTACCTTCATTTCCACATATCCTTTATTTCCCTCTTCTTGGAAAAAGAATAAAAAGATTTTAAAAAGCAGTTCAGCAAAGCTAACACATAAACCAAGTCTGACAATATATACAATGTTCTACATCCATAGTCTTGCACTTCTTTAAAGAAGAAATGGAAGTATATTTTCTGGTAAAAATTGCTCAATATAATTATAGTAATTCGGTTTTAGGTTTTCTTTCTTTTTGTGCTTACTTTCCCATTTACATTGTATGTATTGCTTTCCTGGTTCTATTTACTTTGCTTTGCATCAGTTCATGCAAATTTTCATAGCTGTACTTTTCACTGAGGACCATATTTTTGGTTTTCTTCTTTCTCTACACTCTTTCTTGGAAAGCTTATCACATGGGCTTGAGTGTTATCTCACTCCGATGACTCCCATATCTGGATTTCTAGTCCTAATTTTTCTACTTTTACTTCAGTAATTCACCATCACCTGCCTAAGGGATAGCTCCTCTTAGATGTTCTATAAGTATCTCCAATTCAGCACATACAAAATGGAATTTGTTATCTCTCACCATTCCAACCTGCCAATTCTTTTTCCAAACTTCCCTGTCTGGGAGGTGCTGCTGTCCTTCTCCACACTGTCAAACCCTTAACTTCTGGGGTGTACTTGAATCTTCCTCCTTCCTCACTTACTATGTCCATTAGTTTCCTAACTGGGTAGCTTCTATCTGCCTGGATTCTCTTCCTTATATCTTCTTTCTGCCCCTGTAGTTGCCATTCTGGCTCAGCCCCTAAGTGCTTTGCCCATGGACTTTGGGAAGAGTCTCCTACTTGATCTTTTCTCTTCCAGTAGGGGCCCTCTCCAATTTATCCTGTACAGAGCTGCCAAGTCATTCTCCTGCTTAAAAACCTTTACAGAATTATAAAACCATATGATTTCAGAATCAACAAGGATCTCAGTGGCTATTTAATGCAAATCATCCCTGAGGAAGAATTCCCTTCACAATACACTTGAAACATGATCATGTAGTCTTTGTTTGAAGACCTCCAAAGAGGGGACACTCAATTCTTTCTAAGAGGAACTTTTGATCAGCTCGAATTTTAGATGAAATTTGCTTGTTTGAAAAAAATATTAAAAAAAGAGAAATTTGCTGGTTTGCAGCTTTTAGCAATTTCACCTAGTTCTGCTCTCTCAATCCAAATGCAATAAAACTAATTATTCTTCCAAGTGATAGCCCTTCAAACAATTGAAGACAACTATCTTTGCCCCCTTAAGTCTTCTCTCTTATAGATTTAAGACCTCTCAAGACCCTGCTTCCTCTCTTTTGTACACTCTCTATCTTAACAACTTAACAACTTCCAAAAATGTGGCACCTAGAACAGAACACAATCCTCCAAATGTGATATGGCCAGGGCAGATTATACTGGGAGTAACGTGACCCTACTCCTGAATTTTCAATGTAGCCTCTTTTCAATGTAGCCTCTGATTGTGTTAATGTTTTTGGCTGATATATCATGCTGTTGGTTTATATTGAGCTTGCAACCCACTCAAACCCCAAGATCTTTTTTTCAGACAAACTGCTGTCTAGCCATATCTCCCCTATCTGATACTTAATAACTTGATTTTTGAACTCAAGTCTTCAAACCCATTTATCTCCATTACATTTTATCTTATTCAATTTAGGCCAATGTTCTAGTCTCTCAATGTCATTTTGAATACTGACTCTGTCATCTAGTATGCTATTTCTCTCACAGGTGTATCATCAGCAAATTTGATCAGCATTCCCTTTTTGCTTCCAAATAATTGATACAAATGTGAACAGTTCGCAAATGTGAGCAGTTACTTTTTTCTAATGCTTAGTGGTTTTTCCATTGTCCATAGGATTGCACAGAGACTTCTTACCCTGCCATTTGAACCCTTCCAACAATCTGGCTCTAGCTGTCTTTCTAACTTTATTTTAGCATATTGTACTGGAAAGAACGCTAACTTTGGTGTCAAAGATGCTGGGTTCAAATCCTGCCTGGGCTACTTGCTTTCTTTATTACCTTGGGTAAGACATTTCAATTGCCTGAACTTCACTTACTTTGGTCATAAAATGAAGAGATTGAACTAGGTTCCTGAAATATCCCTTTCAGCTCTACTTCTATTCATAAGCCACATTCCAGCCCAATTTGATTGCTTGAATTCAACCTTCTATCTCTCTATTCATTGGCACAAATTTTCTTTCCTCTGTGGAATGAGCTCTTTTCTTTATTTTATCTTCTCCAATTACATGTAAACAATGTCCTCTTTTCTTATCTCCTCTCAAAATGTATAAAGTTTTAGCTCAGGTGACACTTTCTACTCAAAGTTTTCCCTGATCCACACTTCACCTTTCCCCTACTTGTTAAGACCCTTCATTTATTTATTTGTTTGATTTTGGTCTTTCTATCTGTTTCTCCTGCCCTCCTCTCTCTTCAAATTTTCCTTCTACCATACTTATCTGTGTGCAAGTTATATTTCTTCAGTAGAAGGTAAGCTTCTTGAGGGCAGTACCTGCTTCATTTTGTATGCCTTTGCATTTTCCATGGCTAGAATAGTGTCTTGAACATATGTTCCTCATAAATGTTTGATGAATCAAAGAGATAGATTTTATGATCATATTGGTGGAAGAGAGTCAGTGTAGTCCAGTGGCAAGCACCACTGACTTTGGAGTCTGGAGCAAGAAGGCCTGAGTTCAAATCTTGCCTGTGATGCTCACTGCCTGTGTGACTTCAGGGAAGCCACTTAATCTCCCTCAGCCTCAGTTTACCTAGTGGTAAAATGAGGGAATTTTATAAGGTAATCTCTGAGATCTCTTCCAAATCTAGGTCCATGATCTAATGAATATTGCTGCCTTGTAGCATACTTCCTAGTACATATATCTTGTCCCCTTTACTAATGATGAGAACCTTCATTTTTTTTTTTCAGCTTTGTATCTCTATCTCTAATGCCTAGCTTGGTGCCTTGGATGTAACAGTCACATAATGGATATCTCTTGATTTCAACTGAATCTTTTTTTTAAAGCAATTCAAGTGTAAATATGATAGTATATTGAAAAAGACAAAATACCATATGATTTTAAGGTTATTAAGTATTAATCATTAACAAGCATTCCACATGCTTAAAGAGCCTGGAAAACACTCTCTTCTAATATTTAAGCATCCTGAACATGTCTATGAATGAGCAAAAGGCATTCTAAGCAGAGACCATGGTGGATTCCTTCAAGGCCTTAGAAGGCAAGAGCTCTGGAGAAATCTGAGAGATTCAGTTCCCTAACACCAGGGAGCTGGTTTGCTCTGCCTCTTATGAAACCGAGGGAATCAAACATTTATTACCATCATGAGTTCCCCGCCTTCCCTCTACCCATCTCACCCAGGGCAAGTTTCTTGTCTTATCTGGCACCACAGTGGAACACAGCTGAGCTAAGGGCCTTCCTTCCCCACCTCTCCTCATCCTATTAATTGATAAAAAAAAATTTCATTTTAGTGATGGGAATTGTATTCCATTTTTCAAGTTCCCTCTTCACCAGGTGTCCCTGAGATGCCTCATATAGATAAGCACTTGAAGCAAAAGGAGGATACATTGAATGGCCGTCTTTTTAAAGGAGATTTTTACTTCTTGTGCATTTAGCTGTAAAAGCAGATAAAAAGACTCAGAGACATGCAACAGAAAAGGCTCTTCTGAAAATCAGGGAATCTGAAGGGAAGCTGTAGGAGAAATGACAGTTGTTTTCACAGAGCTTGTGGATTCCATTCAAACTTCTATCACTCACTAACATATCTGGATTGTTCTGCTGTAGCCCCAAGTTTCATAAATGTGGTAAAAACAGCACTAATTTTGATCCCATTGAAGTTTACCCTAGTAATAAGACTGCCAAGCCTGGAGTCAGGAAGACTCATTTTCCTGAGTTCAAATCTGGTCTCAGACACTAGCTATGTGACCCTGGGCAAGTCACTTAATCCTGTTTGCCTCAGTTTCCTCATCTGTAAAATGAACAGAAGAAGGAAATGGCAAACCACTCCAATGTCTTTGCCAAGAAAATCCCAAATGGAGTGATGAAGAGTCTGACAGAACTGAAAATGACCGAACAACAACAAAGAACAGAATAGTGTTATTTTAAAAAATGAATTAGTGTCATTTTATGTAAAAAGGTTTGCTAATCAAATTAATGGTGTAAACAGGATTTCACTTGGGAATGGTCAAATGGCTTTTAACTATTTTCAAGTCCTCTTAGCTACTAGATGGACCCATGAAAAATATACAAACAACTGGCATGCTAATTATGAGCTACTCCTTGCTATTCATTGAAGGAGGATCTCAACTTGGCAAAACTCTATTAGCCATTTGTTTAAATTACTTTATATACTTGAAAATGAGGAAAATGCATTTGTTTAAAAATATTCTCTGATGTAGACTTTTCATTAAGTTGGATAACCTTTCTGGCTCAGGAAATTAATGAAGTACTATATAATTGAACTGGTATGATTGACAATGTAGCCATTATTTAAATGACCTGGTTATTTGAACTGTAATCAGTTAGTTTAATGTAGTGTAAATATGTCTCTCTTTCCTTAAAGTGTGTGAACTTACATCCTTTCCCTCCTTTCCTAAGCTGTAAGCTTTCTGAAAGCAAAAGATCATATGTTATACATTTTTGAATCACCCATCACTTCTGCCATCTTGTCTAATAGGTACTCAGTAACTATTCATTGAATAGAAATAAATGAGAATAAAATATAATGTCACCTGTGTTGGGGGGAATGGTGAAGATGGAGAGATAAGAACTTTTTTTTAAACATAGCACCATAGAATTAGAGATTAGTGATTGCCTTATTTAACCTCTTTATTTTATAGATGAGGAAGCTTAGAGGGGTTAAGTACTTTAGGTTCATAAATCTCACATACAAGAGACTTCAAGGTTACTTAATCATTATATAGATGAGGAAACTGAGGCCCAAGGAGATGGAATGACTTGCCTAAGGTCATACAATATAAAACAGAGACAAGATTTGAATCCACTGACTCTGGAGATAAGACTCTTTCTACTGTATCCCAACAAATAGTTACAGAGTCATGAACTCAGGTCAGAACTCTAACTCCAATTCCAACTCTTTCTGAATCTATTATCATGAAAAAACAGATCAAACATCAGAACTGATGACTTGTTTGCTTTGTTTATCTCTATCTAAACAATTTGAGTTGGCTTATCCTACTAAGCATTTAGCCTTATTTGCCCCAATTATAGTCATTTGTGGTTCTATAAGATATTGTCCATAAGTTGCACCATCTTCCAGTGGATCTGTTTCTATGAATTCTTATCTGTGGTTCCAAGAAGCTCTTGTATGCACGCTGGTCACATCTGGCCATCCGCCATCTTGGCAGATGGACTAAATTACCTAGAGGGAGACTGACAGGCCTCAGATTTGTTGGTGAGTTAGGGGGATGTCTACTCCAAGCACTTGAAGATTTCTCCCTGGTGGAATGGGTAGATAAGAACAATTTGTTCCAATGGCCATGAAAGTGGCTGAAGCAGACACTGTGGAGTTCTTAGAGCTTGGTCAGACATCAAAGACACCAAGCTCAGACACTACATCCCAGGCCACTACCAATAATCTTGACTTTTGTCCTGCTGCTGGACTTCAATGACCTTGGAAGGGAGAGTGAGGCTGATGATTTTGCATAGCTTAATCTCCCTTAAATCCAATTCATAGGCAAATCCATCGTTGGTCTTCTTTGAAAACAAAGGACAAACAACACCTATGGGCTAGTCTCCTTGCTACAATAAATTGACTCCCAAATATCTGGTGCTTCTGACCTTCTTCAGATCTCTCAATTTACCATGTGATCACAGAATGATTCTCTGCAAGGTGCTTTCTTTCTATTGTATGATGCATGACTATGAACTCTGAAAATACTATAGGAGAGGGTGGGGGAACCTGTTTGTGTGTGTTCGTCCTTCACTGCTGAGGAAGACCATGCCATCAGAGAAGTGATGACATGACTTGCACTTGACTTTGTTTTGAGTGAGGGTGGGCTGTGCAGGTCACCAACCTCACTTCTCCTCCAGAGACATCTGAATCCAGTGACTAGATATTCATCAGGATGACTGGAGATGACCCAGGATGAGGCAATTAGGGTTAAGTAACTTGCCCAAGATCACACAGCTAGTGAATGTCAAGTGTCTGAGGTGAGATTTGAACTTCAGATCCTCTTGACTCCTGCACTGGTTAGCTGTATCAAGTGCTACCTCTGAAGATCAAAAAGATCACTCAGCTGTCCCTATGGGGAAAGACAGTAAGAAGGCAGACAAGAAGGAGAGAAGAGAAGGGAAAGGAACGGGAATGACAGTGTTGGACATGTATTATTAGGTGAATGGCAAATTTGGGTTTAGTCAAGTGCATGGGGAGGAGAGAATAGCATGAACCATAAATAGTTCTGTACTAGCTACTCACCTGACCTAGGAGTGGAACCTTTGTGTGGCTTCTAACTTCAAAATTACACTTCTTTTTTAGAATACTAAAACTGATTAAGAGAAAGCCTCATCTTGATGAGGAATCAGTCTCAGGCCTCTTGATTCTTAATCCCCTGCTCTTTCCACTGTGACACACTACCTCTTTATCTTCCAATAAATTTGGGTTCATTTGCAGGAAAATTTATTAGGCAATTTCCCCAGCCTCCATCTGCAAAGAGGTGTTCTAATCTCTCTAGCATTTTACAAGGATGACTCTGCTCTGTTTAGGGTCTGTTGTAGATATACTGTCATTTCAGTTTTACAGACAAAACTACATCTTCACAGACCCTGCCCTGGGCTGAGTGGAACGAGCTTCACTAGCTTGTCGCAATCCTTTGACTAGCGGGCACAGCGTTATCTTAACAGTTGACAGCTCCCAGGCTGATACTGAACATTAAGATACTTACAGAGCCTAAGATATTCTACAAGCTCCTGAGCTAAGATTCCTTTGCCTGCAAAGCACACCAAAACTCCCCTTTTTGATCTTCAGAGGTAGCACTTGATACAGCACATGGCATATGCTATTTATGATGGACATTTAATTTTTCGCCTTAGCTTCCAGGGATGGGATGGCAACTCCCAAGAAGAACCATTGAAGGATCTCAGTTGGGAAGCCCTGAGCTTGTGAACTCCCTTCTTGCTATGTGTATATGTGTGGGGGCAGATGGTGAAAATATTTCTGTCCATGTGGTTCCAGCGAGTAAGAAAATCCCTCCTCCCCTTATCCCACAATGTTTTCTCTATTCTATAATGGAAGCCAGACTCTTCTTGTCAGAGAGAAGTCCTTCCATTCATGAAAAGCTGCAGAGAGAATGAGTGGGGGAGGGGAGAGCATTGCAGAGGTCCAGGCTTTCATTTCCCCACCTGGGCTAAGAGAGGAGAGGAGGCAGATACTGTGCACAATTGTCTCAAGCAGGGAAGAAGCTACTGAATTGGATTCCAGCAGCCCAGTGGAGCCTGTCTTGCCTCCTGTACAAGGCATGTCAGCCATAGTAGCCGATGTTGACAACTGTAAAAGCAATGGCTGCATAAACTTTCAGGAGGGATGAGGTGGGGGTGGGGGCGGGAAGGAAATGGAGTGAGAGAGAAGCTTTTGCAGTAAGAAAAACATAATAAATCCAAGAGCTACACATAGCCCAGGGGTTTTTATGACCAGAGCCAGGCATGAAGGAATGACTGAACTTAACTCAAGCCGTTAATTACCTGGGGGAGATCAAAAGTCTACGTAAGGGGCTATATTTATGATGCACCTTACAGGATATGCTTCAACTTTCTACATTTTTTTTATTAATTGGTTTGATTAAATAGATTTAAAGAGCCTAGGCAGAGCCTTTTAAATCATATTCCATATTGATCTAATGAAATACTCAATAAATTTCCTAATATGGTTCCTTTCCTTTGTAGGGTCTGGAGGGAAATGCTTCTCTAAATGGTTATAACTCAACTCTAAACCCCAGTGCTATTCCCAGAGTGACTCATGGAACACAGTGGATGCTGGGAAAATCTCCTGGGCGATTTGTGGGAGTGCTCAAATGGTTTAACACCTGTTTACAGACCACTGGCTACCCTCTTCCCTGTGGGTTTTATGCCAAACTTTCATAACCACATTTAATCATACTGACCGATCTTGGGCAACTTATGAATTAAATAGATTGTAGACCAGCTCACTAACATATGTGATCATCCATTATAGAGCCTACTTGGGGTATTTCAGATTCTACAAATTCTTTTCTGGGGCCTCCTATTCATTCATTTGTTCCATCATCTTTATAAGTAATAAAATAAGAGTTATAATCGAATAAACCCTAAGTAAATAATAAATCCCTAACCAGAATTTCTTGACCAGAGGTCATATTCTTTTAATATTTCTCCCACAATAACCCTATTGGATAAGGCAAACATTTTTATTCCCATTTTAGAGATAAACTGAGGTTTAGAAAGATGTTCTTATTAGATTATTAATGATATTTATTATTATTATCAATTATTATTAATGATAGAGTATGGAACTGAACCCAAGCTTCTTTATTCCTCTTCTCGGCTTTTCCCACTCTACTAAGAGGTTTTTATCTTTTGATAAATCTTAGCTCATTCATAGGAAAGCCTCCTAGAATATTTTCTAGTAGCCATTGTGTTTCATGACTGACTTTGGGAATGGTAGCTGTGTTTAGATCTGAGTTACAACCTCAGGATAAGCTCTTTCTTGACCTTGTTTCCTTACTCAAGGATCAATGAGGAAATAGGACAGTCTGTAAACTTATGGAGGGCAGAGGCCATGGGATTGTTGTGAGGAAGGGGTAGATCATGTTACCCTGTCTTAGCCCTCCCATCGGCTTTGGCTTATGAGTGTAATTGCAGGAGCATGGAGACATGGAAAACCTAATTCCAAATATAACCCTTGAAACTAGGCTTGAGAAAGGATAGAATAAAATGAGATAACACATAAAGTGCTTTGGAAACCATAAAGTGCTATATGAATGCCAGTTATTGTTAATATAAAGGCCAGGGCAGTATATGATAGTGTGACTTTTGAGACTGTGCAGCCAAAGGTTGGACTTAGCTTAGACAAGCAGTCAGGATAAGTAAGGCCCCCTTCTCAATACACTACCCCTTCTTCTCCCTTCTCCCTACTCTGTATCAGCAATCCAGTCTAGTCTGCTGTTCTTTCAATTATCTGCTAGTTCACTCCTTAGGGCACAAATTCCTTTAAAATTCAAATATATTATCCAGAGAAGAGGCATCAGGAAATTGGACAGATTGCATCCCAGACATCAGTGCTTAAGGTTCTGGAGCAGATCTGGTCTTCCCCAAGCCCAGCATGGCTCCTAATTTTAGATATGAGCCCAAGTCTGGACATTTTCTTCCTTTTTCTCTTTGTTTCCCTGAGAGCTGTGTTCAGGAAACTGTCCCCCTGCCAGCTCCATGCTCTCCCTCAATCTGGGGCAGGCGGCCACTCACTTCCCTCTAGCGAGGGTCCTGCCAATGCAGGCTTCACTAGGAAAGCTCAGAGGAGTGCCTTCCAGACTGTCGTCCATCATGAGAGCAGGGAGGATGGATCTGCTAACAAGAGATCTTGCTAGAGGGATTTGGGGCATATCTTGTCTATCTCATCTTTGGTAGCCAGAGACCGCGGTCTTTGAGTATGTCTGAATAGCAGGCCTCCTGGTAGAGGGCTGCTTTCTATGTTGTTGTGATGACACATGTCTCCTTTGGGTCTTCTAGCCAAAGGGACTCTAGCCAAAGCTCCAGTAATCTCACTATGGATATTTTTTAGACCATGCCTGTGGAGGTGGATATTTAGGATTCATATACAATGGAGAGGAGTGGGATAAACAAGGGATCTGGAGTCAGGGGACTTAGGCTCAAATCCTACTTCTGTTCCCACGTATGTCAATTAGGGTGCTTCATGTAACCTTGTTGGGCCTTAGTTTACCTATCTGTAAAGGGAGGGCAAGTTCCTAGATGATCTCTAACTTTAAATCGAAGATCCTGTGCTCAATGCAACCTTGTTTGTTTAGCCTCCACTTTCTAATTTAGCTGGAGTGTATGGACGCCACTCTTCCTGTGAGGACAAAATCTTATCATTTTGGAATTAATGAAGAAAGCCCAAAATATCCCCCAAATTATGTATCTTATAGCCCAGAGTTGTTGTAAGGATCAAATGACATAATATTTGTAAAGCCCTTAGAACAGTGCCTGACATACAGTAGATACTTAATAAATTTTTCTGTCCTTCCTCTTTATCTTCCCTCTCTCCTTCTCCTATCTCTCTCTTTCTGTCTTCTCCTTCTCTCTTTTCCCTGCTTTCCTCTCTTCCCCTCTTCCCTCTCTCCTTCCCTTTCCTCCTTTGTCTCACTTTCTCTCTTCCCTTTATTCCTCCTTTCTTCTTCTTCTCTCTTCTTCCCTTTTTTCCCTTCCTTTCCATCCTCCCTTCCCTCTCTTCTTCTGTCTCTCATATAGGATCTGATACATTTTTGATTAACTGCATTGTCATGTAGCTGTATTGTGCCTGGCCCTGATCAGTACAAGTGGCACTGCTCTGGAATTTCTCTTCAGCTCAACAAGATCAAGCATTTGCTAACATTACATTACAGCTTATTCAGGGTCTGAAGTTGCCCATATGATGCCTTGTTACAATGAAATAGTAAACAAAACAAAACAAAAAACCTTAATAAAAACTTTCCATTTTTATAGTATTATGTTAATTGGAAATTGCTTTTATGATCAGTATCTCTATGAGGTGAGTAGGGAAGGTTTTGTTAGCTTCATTCAGCAGGTAAGGAAACTAAGGTAAGGAGATGAACGTAAGGTAAGACAACTAGTAAGTGGTAGAACTGGGATTGGAACCAGGTGTTCCTGGCTTCAATTTCTAGCCAAGATTAGAATGGAGTCCCTCTTCCTCTCCACCTATTGAAATCCTTCTTTTTTTATAATGCCCACCTCACGTACCACTTCCTTCAAAATTCCTTCCCTGATAATCTCTCCTGCTCTTTCAACAAAAATTTTTGTAGAGCACTTTGTTTGCAACTCTCATTTCTCCTGTCATCATACTTGTCTCCTGTCATTACATTTGTTAATATACCTATCAAGTGGCCCTTCTCCCCCGACTAAATTGCACATCTTTGAATCATAGGAGTATAGGTTCATAAGCTTCTACATGGCACAGTGGATAGTCCTGGACCTGCAGTCAGGAAGATCAGAGTTCAAATCAGACACTTGCTAGCTATGTGACCATGGGTAAGTCAAATTACCTCTATCAGCCTCAGTTTCCTCAGCTATAAAATGGAGATAATTGCTACTTTCCAGGTTTGTTGTGTGGATCAAATGAAATATTTGTAAAGCTCTTTGCAAACTTTAAAGTTCTATATAAATGCTTACCATCATAGTACCTATAGATTTAGTGCTAGAATGACTCTTAGAGATTGAGTCCAACTTCCTCATTTTACAGATGAGGAAACTGAAGCACAGAGATGTGAAGTGACTTGGCCATGGTCACATAGCTAGTAAATGTCAAAGGCAAGATTTGAACTCAAATCTTCCTGTCTCCCAGTGTAACATATTTAATTTGTGACCTAACTATAGTTGATTTGAATGAGATCTTTGTCATTGAGACAATAAGTTAAAAATATATGTGTATGTATATGTATATATATACATATATATGTATGTAATACATATATTACCACTTTCCAGATATTAGTAGCTGTATCCAAAGGATTCTGATATAGCTAATGAACTATTTATTTCACACATTAACCCATTTCAGCGACTGGGAGACCTATAACCAACATCTGCATCTTTCCTTTGGAAAAAGAACCTTTTTCATTTCTGGCTCAGACTATAATTATCTGAAGATGTTCTTTTGCTAGCAATTTGAGACCTAATTTTTTACATCAGATAAAATAACATGCAAATTGAATGCAGATCAAAAGTAATGTACAATTTATTGTATTCCAGATGTATTCACGTTTACTGTTCTCAACTCCATTCCTTTCCAAAGTCGCAAAGAATGATAAATTGAGTAATTCTGCACTAAGGATTGGTAATGTTCTATGGAAAACTTTTCTTTTAAAAAAGGTTTTTTAAGCACTCTGGAAAGAGAACTTAACAAATTCATAAATTGTCAAAGGGTTGTTAGCAGAAAGAGAATAAAAATACAAATATATCAATCTGTCAAGTTTCCTAAGTCACTGCAACCATGGGGACAAGGCTATGTGCAATGTGGACTCTAGAGCTACAGGAAATTAGCTTAGGGAATATGGTTTTGGTAAGGGGGAGGTGCTTCTTCCATGGCGTCCGCCTTGCCTTACCCCCACAGCTGGAAAGATTCTTTCCCTCCACGATTTTTTGTTTCAAAATTTTGTCTGGATCTTTCATTTGTCCTTATCACAAAGCCTTGAAATATCTTTACTGTCATCTTCCATCACTGCTCCACCCTCATTAGGCTTTAAGATTGCAGTTTCCTTGAAAGGATGATATGGTTTTTCAGTTTCGTGTCACAAGTACTTAGCATAGTACCTTGCAAGGATAGGACATTTACTTAGTGTTTTCTATATTGAAATGAGTACTTCTCTCAGACCTGAGTTAGTTCTTTGTTTACTCTCCCCTTCAAATCCCTGGGTTATAGTTAGTTGGATGAGGCTAGTTGTCGTTCTTTGGGTTGGAAGAGGATCAATGATATCACAAGGGTGATGTCTTGACTTGAGAGTTGGATTTAAGTGAGGCAAGACATGTCAAGACGACTGGTGATGGCCCATGGATGACCTTGGTCTTTCTAATTTAAGGTCCTGTCAGGAAGGACACATAACAGGTAATTGTGTTTGGGGTTGGGGTAGGTAAGAAAGAATTGTGCTTTGGTGGTATTGAGTGAAGTAATCAGAAGTAGAGAGATCCAAAATGTTGAGTGGAGGCACAGGATCATGGGATTCATTTGTTGGAGCTAGAAAGAACCTTACAGATCATCTATTCCAGGAGCTCTTCACCTTTTGTGTATCACAGACCCCTTTGGCAGTAGTATGGGAAAACCAATGCACTTCCTCTCAGAATAATAATAATCAGAAGAAATGCTATATTTGAGTTAGACATGAGTGAAAACAAAGATGTCTTTTTTTTTTTTTAGTCCCATACAAGTTCATGGATTTTCCCTTCTTCCTCCCCAGATCTATCTATCCAGGAGGATGGATTCATGGCCTTCAGGTTAAGAAAGTCTGCTCTAAATCAACCCCCTTTATTTTGAAGAAGGAGAAATTAAGACCTGAGAGTTTTAGTTATACAGGTATTGAGTAGCAGAATTCAAGTTAGAATATGGAGAGAAGGCAAGCTGAGGTATATGTAGATGGGTCAAATGAACGCTGCAAAATCAGAGACCAATGAGGAATGAGATGGGAATGAACTGCTGTTTGAAGACCACAGAGGTCAAAAATAGAAAGGGAGGCCCAATATCCATCAAGATATTGATAGCAGCACTTTCTGTTGTAAGGAAAGAAGGAGAAACCAAGTGTATTCTTATGAGTTCAAAATGGCTAAGCCAACTGTGATACGTGAACACAAGGGGATATTCTGCTACAAGATAAGAGTAGATATGAAGTTTTCAGAGAAGCATGAAAAGACATGAGTTGATATAGAGTAAAGTAACTATGTGTCAGAAAACAATATAGGGAATGATTTCAACATACGTAAAGGGAAAGAACAAAATCAACAAAATGATAGAGATGGAATGCTGCAAAATTATGATGGCCAAAGCTGGTCTCAAAAAAGGTAGCTCTCCTGACTTCTTCCATTGGCGGGAAATTATGGGTATATGACAAGGGTTTGTAATCTGGAATCCAGACACCCAAGGAATCTATAGCTAAATTTCAGGAGGTCTGTGGATAGTTTTCAAGGGGGTCTGTGACATTTGATGAGAAAAAAAAATTACATTTTATATTACAATTATATTATATTGCAAAATTATATTTATTTTCATTAACATTTAATTGAAATTTGCATTTCCTTCAGTTGTGAATTTTAAACATACCCTAGTTCTGAGAAGGCTTCACCAGGAAGTCACAAGGGTGCCTGACATAAAAAAGATTAAGAAACTTTATAATATGACATCAAATTTTTTTGATATGTTGGTTGTTGAATATCCCTTAGGGCTCACTTGCCTCTCACAGTGATGTTGGCATTTTGGGTCCCCAGAGAGGTATCTACTCTTGCTTTTATGATTCTGGGGTAAATATGTGGTTGGCTATCTTTCTAATTCTAGCTCATGATCCCCACTGGTGTGTTTCCCCTTATTCCTTAGCCATGGACTCAGCTCTCTAACAAAGATATTTACTCAAATGGCATAGCAATAGCATTAACTACAAAGCATTTCTCTCAACACTCAGGCATATTCTGCCACAAATGTACAGAGGCTAAGGGTAGGGAAGAATGCACGGGAAGCAAGATGGAAGTGTAGGAAACATATATTACAAAGGTAGCTCATGCCTTTGAACACAGGGCCTTAAAAACCTTTTTCTTTCTGGAGGACCCTTGAGATGCTGTGAGACATGGTATCAGTAGTGGACAAGTAGCTCCAGTGTTGGGCTGGGTTGCCTTTTCAAAGGGAATGGCATCTTCATAGGATGGGCGGTTCAGTTGAACTTGTTCTAATAGGGAGTGAGATTTCTGTTGGTCTGGGGCAGGCTTGTACAACATACCCCTTGTGGTCCACCAAAGCATTTAGGGTTAGGCAGCCCTCAAAAAATGTAGAGGATGTAAAACAGACCTGAACAACACACTGCCTGCAGACTGCTTTGGTGGACCACAAGGGCTATGTTGTACAAGCCTGGCCCAGACCAACAGAAATCTCACTCCCTATTAGAACAAGTTCAACTGAACCGCCCATCCTATGAAGATGCCATTCCCTTTGAAAAGGCAACCCAGCCCAACACTGGAGCTACTTGTCCACTACTGATACCATGTCCCACAGCATCTCAAGCATGTCACCTTTTTACTACTTTGGTTTCTCGCCAGGCTAGGTTGCTGAGCCAGGCAGGCTGAGCTTCTCTTACGACATGGCATCTGTGCTGGATGGATTAGTTCACTGGCCTCTTTGGCCTTATTTCCCAGTTGGCAGCTGTTTTTAGCTTCCGTCCTCTCAGGTCTGGATGGTTAAGTCCTGTGCTCTCTTTAGGTAGAGGGCTACAGAGTCCTTTCCTATAGGACAATGCCCCTTAGCCTGGGATAGGATGAAGCCCTTTCCCTTTGATTCCATCAAAGCTTGATACTGAAGTTGTGTCTCTTCCTGGCAGGAGATGGAAGAAGTCTAGCTTCTTCTATTAACAATTAATTCTTCCCCCATGTTGCCTTAGGGTGATCAGTTTCAAATCAGTCAGTTCTACTTCCCAATTCCCTTTGGGAATCCTATGTAGATGAGTGACTAGGGACAAAGGGATGAATGAAATTTGTACCCTGGAGGTAAGTTCATTGTCATGGGGGCCTCTTCCTACTATTGAACTGTTCAAGCCTAGAATCCTTTCCCTGGCTGGAGAATTGCTTGTTTTTGCATCTGAAGGTCTTTCTCTTTCCATTTCAATATTTCTGACTTTGAGAACCTTAAAGACCTGCTTTTTTGGAGCTTTCACTACAGTTTAGTGAAATCTTTTTTTCTTCCTTTTTAAAGGTTATTTTAAGGGATGACTCTCTGGGAGGAGATGGGTGAGGGATGCGGTGGGAAATTTAGGTGATGTAAAAACAAAAGCTATTAATACTGCCCCCCCCCCCAAAATAAAAGGAAAATGAAGTTCCAAGACAAGTCCTAGTAATGAAGAAAGCCTAGAAACATCAGATTAAGCTAGGGTGGGGCTATCATTAATAACAGTTTGCTGTTCCCAGTGAGTGCTCCACTGAAACATTTTTTGAAGGTAGATTAGCTTTTATATGTCATATTCTCTTTTATTTCTGAAGGTGATGATGCAATCTGGTTTTGAAGCCCCATAACTAGTTTATTTGCCTGACAATACAGGTTTAGGATTAAAATGTGCTTATTAAATAAAGTCTACTGAGTTTAGGGTATTTTTATTTTCAGGAAAATTAAGGAAATCCTGATTTAAGGCTTCTGGATATGCAATGCCTTCTTGATAATTACATGAAATTGGGATTCACAACACACCATCTAATAGTCTCTCTGATGAATCCGTAGGAATGCTGACTACAAATATGTATTAAATATGTATTTAAATACACAAAACTGATCAGACCTATTTGGATATTTTGACTTTGGCTTTATGTATAAGGAACCATGGTGGTGGATAGTACAATTGTCTGCAACAATGATCTGCTGAAGATTGGTCTGTTCTTGTTTGTGATTTAGGCAACCAGAATTCAAGTCTTTTTGAGTTAGCAGGTTCTTCTATTTCTTTTGAAATTGAGATCTAAGGCCTGGAATAGGATGGTTCCCTGGGAAGGACATTTCTAGATCACTGCATTTAAATGCTTCTGTTTTAAAGAAGAGGAAATAGATCCAGAGGAATTTTCTTAAAATTGCCCCAAGTTATATAGACAGTCTTTTCTTTGTATCCTCAGTGTTTAGCACAATGCCTGGTTCATTGTTATTGTTGTTGAGTCATGGTCAACTTCTTGTGACTCTTTTGGTGTTTTTTTTGGCAAAGATACTGGAGTGGTTTGTCATTTCCTTCTCCAGCTCATTTTATAGATGAGGAAACTGAGGTAAACAGGGTTAAGTGACTCACTCAGGGTCACACAGCTAGAAGTGTCTGAGGCCAAATTTGAACTCAGGAAGATGAGTCTTCCTAACTTTAGGTCTGCCACTTTCTTTTTTTTTTTCTTAATGTATTTGCTTTTAGTTTTCAACAATCATTTCCATATGTTTTAAATTTTTCCCCCTCCCTTCTCCATCCTTCCCCAAGACATCAGGCAATCTTATATGGGTTCTACAGTTACATTCTTATTAAACACATTTTCACATTAGTCATGTTGCATAGAAGAATTCAAATTAATGGGTGAAACCATGAGAAAAAACAAAACAAAAGAGAAAATAGTCTGCTTCATTCTGTGTTCCAATTCTATAGTTCTTTCTTTGGATGTGGATGGCATTTTGCATGAAGAGTCCTTTGGAAATGTTTGTTTCAGGTCCTTGCATTGCTGTGAAGGACTGCTTAACAGAAACACTCCTTGCACACTGTGGCTGTTACTGTGTATAATGTTCTCCTGGTTCTGCTCCTTTCACTCAGCATGGGATCATATCAACCCTTCCAGGCCTCTTTGAAGTCTCCCTGTTCGTCATTTCTTGTAGCACAATGGTATTCCATTATATTCATATACCACAACTTGTTCAGCCATTCCCCAATGGATGGGCATCCCCTCGATTTTCAGCTCTTAGGCCTGCCACTTTATCCACTTTACCACCTAACTGTCCACAGAATAGTTGCTTAATAAATCTTTGTTGATTGACTAAGAGTAAGTAGGGGAACTGAGTTTTAAACCAGAGGCTGACTGCAAATCCAGTGCTCTTTCTACAATACCACTTACATTCTTACACTTAGTATTTGTTGGCTGTGGAAGATTGTAATTTTCACTGTTGTGATTTATCATCTTTAGCTATATATTTCTTATGCTATTGGGGGAGAACAGTTATAAGATATGGGAGGACAATATTGGGATAAGTCATTTAGTATTTAATTAATGTTTAATCATCTGGAATGGTTGTTATTGTTTGTCCCTTTCAAAGAACATCATGGGATGATGTCTTGATGTGCTCATCAATTGGATTTAAGTGAGGCAGAATTGCACAAAGTTGTCAGCCTCACTCTTCCAGAGTCATCAAAGTCCAGTGGCTAGATGAAAGTCAAAAAAAGAGTAGGATTGCAGTGGATGTTGTTGGCATCTTCTGTGCTTGACCAATCTCTAGCATACATTCCCAAAGTGGGCAATACTGCCCCCTGGGAGGTGCTGGAATAATGGGGTGGGGTAGTAGCTTTGGGTGCAATTGGGCGATGTTGAAAAAAAAGGAGGCTGTGGAAGCATAAGGAAAGAAGAGCAGAAAAGAAAATTTTGAAAAACCATTCATAGATGTTTCATCTGTTGTGTAACAGAGTTAAGCTGGCAGCTAGGTTGTGCAGTGGACAAAGCACCAGTACAGGAGTCAGAAGGACCCGAGTGCAAATCTCACCTCAGACACTTGATGCTCACTAGCTGTGTGACCTTGGGTATATCACTTAATCCAAGTTGCCTTATCCTGGGTCATCTCTAGTCATCCTGATGAATATCGGGTCACTAGATTCAGATGACCCTGAAGGAGAAGTAAGGCTGGTGACCTGCACAGCCCTCCCTCACTTAAAGTCAAGTACAAGTCATGTTATTTCTCTGATGGCATGGTTTTCTTCAGCAACAAATGATGAACACACAAACGGAGTTAAAGTCATAGTGATTACATTATTTTCCAACTAAACACACAAAATGCAAGTTATAACCAAGCAGTGGTCAAGTTCATCAACAGGTCTTAGCAAGCCAGTGTTGGCAGGAGAGCATGTCATGCATTGTCAGAAAGTCTAGCATACATCTGCAGGAATATGTGTGTGTAATGTCTTGTTTACAATACAATACTATGTGGTTATATGATGCACTTTTGCATCATCGAACTTTTAATGCAGGGAAATAAACACAAATTTATAATAAATTATTAAATTTAAGATGCATCATTTAAAAATATATTCTATATATTTTGAAGTTATGCAAATTAAAAAAAATACAACCAAGCCATTAAATGGTAAAAAAATTATTTTCAGGTAGGTGCTAAGTAATTTTTTTCTTTTTTGAAAAGGGGGCAGTAGGCCAAATAAATTTGAGATCTTCTGAAAGTGCTCCATATTCTCTGCTTCAGTTACTCTGATAGCCTTTAGAACAAATTGTTCTCATGAGCCCATTCTGCCTGGGAATGTCTTTACATACCTGAGGTATGTATGACACTCCCATTTTACTCTTCATCATTTTGTGTAAGTCTTTCCATGCCTCTCTAAGATCATTGAGCTCATCATTTCTTATAGTACAGTAATATTCCATCACAACCATACACCACAACTTGTTCAGTTATTCCTCAATTGATGGGAATCCCTGCAATTTCCAGTTCTTTGTCACCATAAGGAGAGCTGCTATAAACATTCTATTCACATTCAAAGTTACAATTACTATTTGTGAATTTCCCTCCTTATTTTTCTCCCTATTTTCTTTCTCATCCCCTCCTCTGGTTTGAGATCTGTGTCAGTTTCCTTCAACCTGCTTTAGCCCTTCTGCCCAGATGGTTTTACCAAGGCTGCACATGCTTCTTGGACCCACAGGTGAGAGAGTTGGGTGAAGGTGGATACCAAAGAGGGAAGAACAGCCTTGAAAAGAGCTCTGCAAATCCTCACACCAGAGGTGTTAGATCTCCCTGAATTCTCCATAAACCTCAGTCTGGAATAGTTGAAGAGCTAGTAAATCATGTACTTTGGTTAATGGAAAATTACCATGTATCCACCACTCATAGATTCCCAGTTGTGAAAGAAGCAGAATACAGCAAAATACACTTCACACTAAATTAAACGAACGTTAACCTTTCTCTGTTGATTAAAAAGGCACTTGGGTAACAGGAAGAGTACAGTCAGCCAGTTTAGCATTTTGGGTTTTGTGGTAGTGGAAGGGAAATTCAACGCCTTTTCCTCTTGAGCCATGTTTGCCAATAAGGCAATGCAGTCCCTCCAGCATATCACCAGGACAGACATATAAGCTAAACTTTCCCCACAACTGGACTCTGGCTTCTCCCCCAGGCAGATTGCTGCTAGGGCTGAGCAGACCCCACGGGCATCTATCACACTTGTTCCCCCCACACTCCCTTCCTGTTTCTAACAATTTTAGGTGAGCTTATAAAGGGAACATGGGGCAACTAGGTGGGCCAGGTGGTTAGAGCAGTAGACCTGGAGTCTGGAAGATCTGAATTCAAATTTGACCCCAGACACTTAGTAGCTGGTGATCCTGGACAAGTCATTTAGCCCTGTTTGTCTCAGTTTCATCATCTGTAAAATGAACTTGAAGAGCAAATGGCAAATCACTCCAGATCTTTGCCAGGAAAATACCAAGAGGGGTCATGAACATCTAGACATGACTGAAAAAAACTAAACAACGACAAAAATAAAGGAACTATTTATATTCAGCTCTGCCTTATGGAAATCACAATCAGGAATTAGTCTTTTTGTTTGCTTGCTTGTTATATCAGTATCTTTCTCCCAGATGTCAGTGTTTATCAAGGTTTTATTCTGAGTTCCCTTCTTTTTTGGATTCTTCCTTTGGTGATCTCATTGGATCCCATGACTTCAATTGTAATCTCTATACAAATGAGTCCCAATTGTATAAATTCAGCCCCTTGTCTCTTCTGATTGTCAGCCATGCATCATTAATTGCCTTCGGGATCTGGATCATAGCTTCATCTACATAGAGCTGGAAGATCTTCTAGAACAAGGTCCTCATTTTACAGATGAGTAAGCTCTAGCCCTCTGGCAGCTAGGTGATTCAGCGGAGAAAGTGCTGGGCCGTGTCAGGAAGACTCATCTTCATGAGTTCAAATCTGGCCTCAGATACTTAGTAGCTGTGTGACCCTGGGCAAGTCATTTAACCCTGTTTGCCTCAGTTTCCTCATCTGTAAAATGAAAAAGAAATGGCAAACCACTCTAGTAGCTTTGCCAGGAAAACCCCAAATAAGGTAACAAAGAGTCAGATATGACTGAAACAACTAAACAATATCAACAAAATTATATAGACCAGGAAGTTAAGTGATTTTTCTAAGACCTAACAGGTAGTGAATATCAGAAGAAGAATCTGAAACCAGCTTCTCTGCCTTCAGAGCCAGTGATGTTTCCGCTATACGATATTGCCTCTGATATATATCTATTGAAAATTCAATGTGTCCAAAAACCGGAACTAATTCAATCACATCCTCTACCCCAAACATATTACTTCTCTGAAATTGTCTTTTTCTGTTGACAGTGCTAGCATCCTTCTGGTCACCAAAGTTTGTAACCGGGGAGCTATACTTGACTCTTTTCTCTTCTTTCTCCCTCCCTTCCTCACCAATATTCAATCAATTATCAAGTCTTAAAGGGTCTATTTCTACAATTTCATAATATCTTTCGCATTTATTTTCTATGTGCTTCTATAGCCTTTACTCCAAGTCAGATCCTCATTACTTCACATTTGGATTATCGCAAAAGCCTCCTATTGGTCTCTCTGCTTTCATTCTCTCCAATCCATCATCCATTTACCTGCCAAATGAATATCCAATCTGGTCCATATCTAAGGGAATGCCAAATCTTTTCTGTTCGTAGTGGGTCTCCCAAAGTGAAGTGGTGGCAACGATCAGGAGCAGGAGATCCACAATACACACACCCTCATAATGGTTTAAGGTCATTTGTAGGAAGGTAGCTAAAAAGTCATTACTCTTTGCATGCAGACCATCTAAGGGTGCACTGTTAAATATTTAACAACCAGCTCTCCAAAAATGGAAGAAACCCCTTTCAGTTTAATCTTCATTATTAACATTTTCCCTTTCACTTTCTTAAATCTAAACAATGAAATAATCCCTGATGCATAGACTGCTGATTTCTGAGGCATGAATGCTCACATTGAAAATTTGACCATTTGCTCTTCAGAGATAGTGGTAGAAACTGGCTCCAGCACAGCCCTTGAGTCTATCCCAGTGACATGGTTAATGCCAAATCTGACCCAAACCATAACCCTCTGAGTGTTTCATGGCATGTCATCTAGGTCATCTTTCTTCCTGACAGCCCCATGAGAGTAGGTAGGAAGGACTCTCTCTCACCTTCATCTAGGAATTTGAGATTTCTACCAAGTCAACTAAGGGGTCCCCCTTCTTCCAGGTAGATATACTTACATGATTGCATAAAAATAGCCCTGGATGAGGCACTGGTGAATCATCTGGGAGACTATCTGACCACCCAATACCAACCACAAGTGGTCCTCTAAGCTGGACTGGGTGATACTTGTTCCAGAGGCTCAATTTATAGAAGGTCATGAGCTGGGCCTTCTTCTCAACCCAACCCAGCCTTATCCTTCATAGCCTTCTCCCCTCACTCTCACCTTCTCAGTCTTTTTGTTCCTGTAAACCTTTAGTTTCCCCAAGTGACCTGGTAATACTGGCCTCTTCACTCTTCCTCAAACAAGACTCTCTGCTTCCCAATTCCAGACCTTTTCACTGTCTTCATTCCTGGAATGCTCTCTCTCCTTATCTCTGACACTAGCTTCCCAGCTAAAATCCCACCTTTTACAAGAAGCCTTTCCCAATTCCTCTTAATTCTAGTCCCTTCCCTTTGTTCATCATTTCCAACTTATCCTTGTTTGTACGTAGTTATTTACTTGTTGTCTCCCCTATTAGACTGTGACCTTGCTGAGGGCATTAACTGTCTTTTCTTTGTATCCCCAGAGCTTAGCACACTGCCTTAGCACAGGGTCTAATAAATGTAACTTGACTAACTAACCAGTTAGTCTTTTGCATCTAGGATGAAAAGCAAAATCCTTATGCTGATATTAAAAACCTTTCACAGTCAATCTAATTTTTCAATCTTATTTCATACAACTCTCCTTCATACACTCACTATTCCATTCAAACTGGACTAGCTGTGCCTGAATATGTGGTTTCCCAATTCGACCAACACTTTCTTTCCTTCCCTGTGCCTCATCATATCCTAAGTTTGTTTTTTCCAAATATAGCTGAGGTGCCACCTCCTCCAGGAAGTCTTCCCTAATCTACTGGGTCCTCAGTGCTTTGCATTAGTTTGCATATTTATTGATTGAATTTATTTGGCACATATCATATATACATTATAAAAATTTTCCATTCTTTGAGGGTGGCGGTTATTTTGTATTTGTCTTGGTATCATAAGATAATAGATTTAGAATTGGAAAAGACCATATTTGACATCTGATGGAACTGAGAGTCAGAGAGAGTAAGAGATTTACCCAGGATTATACATGTAGTGAGTGTGTGTAAGGATTTCAACCAGGCTTTTCCTGACACCATATGCATCTCTCTACTATGCCATGCTGCCTTTCATTATATCATGTTGTATCTCATACCTTGCACATAGGAGGTATTTAATAAATGTTAAGTTGAATTACTTTGGAGCTCTGTTACCTACAAGTCTCTCTCAGCAACTATGCAGCTTAGGACTTGTTTAGGGTAATCTCCATATCCTCAACATGGCCCAATTGAGTTCTATCTTCCATAAACCATTCTGAGGTTATAACTGGTTTTTATGGCAATGCAGTGAGGTTAGGGTCCTGTCTCTATCTAAATATTCCACATTTAATAAGCCTTATAGTTTACTTTTAAATCACCAGTCATTGTTTTCTAGTCCTCCATATTTGCAGTTTTTAAATTTTTATTGTTAATTTCATATTTGATCAATGTATTAGTTTGTTGACTTTGTAAGCAATTTTAATAATTTCAGAAGAAATTTTTAAAGTTTGAGTTTTTCAAGAAAAGTACTTAATCAGTACACATTTTACCGTAGCTCCCCCCTTCTCTCTCTCAAACACACATCCACTCATTCACACACATATATATTTTGTGTTTTTTTTAAAGAAGGGATTTAACAGCCATAAGGCACTTTTTAGAATAACATTCACATCTGTGCGACCACCTGTATGCCAAAATTCAGCTTGATGTTAATTAAAACAGGCACGTTATAAACCTCAGGAAATGGCAGCTGACCCCTAACTATGAATGTAATGCTATAATAATACATAGTAAAAATAAGATATGGGGAGGCTGTTGCCCAAAGCACTCATGCATTGAAATTCTTACCACTGTACTCTGCTTCTAACTCTGGGTAGACTGACACACAGAGCTAACCTGACCAAACGAGTCACTTAGCTGGATTCTTGTGGCTTGTGAAGGCTACTCTCTATAGGACTGAGGAGATTTTCAAAGTGAGCCAAACCTATTGTTTCTCTTGGTTGGCCTGATTCTACTTTAGGAGCCCCACATGTTATCTAGTTGTGAAACTCTTTCAAAGTTGAATTTAGAATCATTTGTCTGATGTTCCTAAGCTCTTCTGTGTTGATGCCTTGATAAATGATCTTCATATGCCCGATCAGCTTTCTCTCTTTTGCTACTCTTTCTTTTTCTATCGGTGGCCCCCATTCAGTCTGAGGGCATATCTTTTCATCATCTTCCTTGATGCTCTAGTAGTTGAGTACCCTTTCCTTTTCCTCTCCTCTCCTCTCCTTTTTCCTTTCCTTTCTCCATATGTCTTTTTCCCTCTCTGTGAGTTTTTGAATTACATATTATACCCTCTTGACTTAAATCCTGCTTTTGTGGTTTGGTTCATCAATAAGGTGATAAGACCTGTGGTTTCTGGGAATCAGCATGATGTGATGAATTCCCAGTCTGACTTAGAGTCAGAAAGATTAGTGGTCAAATCGTACCTCAGATACTCATTAGCTGTGTGTCCACAGGCAAGTTGATTAACAGCGCTGTGCCTCTGGCCATTCCTCAACATTTATTTTCTAAATCAGGGTTGGGGAACACCTTACTTTCTAGGTCCTAGGTTGCAGCATTTTGACTGAATCCAATTTTTACAGAACAAATCCTTTTATGAAGCAGGTTTGTTTTGTGAAGTTTGGACTCAGTCAAAGGGCCGCATTTGAGAACCTAGAGGGTCACATGTGGTCTTGAGGCCACAGATTCCCCACCCCTCTTCTAAATCATAGATAATTATCTGTGCCAAAACTTGATGAAATCATAGATCCTCCAGGTACTGTTGGCAGTTGGTATAGAAAATGAGAAGAAAGATAGATCCAATTGTATTGTAATTGACTGGTAGAGTTCATGAACACTGGCATTCAAAAAAATGTAAAATAATAGCAACATTAATAAGAACCCCATTTTACTGTTTACAAAATGTTACTTTCAATGCCCTTATGAAGTAGCAAATGCTCTTAGCCCCATTTTATGACTACAGAGACTGAGACTCCGAGAAATGAAGTGATTTGCCCACAGTTTGAAAACTAGTGAGCATTAGAGCTGGAATTCAAGCCTATGTCTTTTGACATCAAATCTTGGTCTCTTTGGGCATCTGAGTTGCCTGGAGTCAGAAAGACTCATCTTCCTGAGTTCAAATCTGACCTCAGACAATTTATTAGCTGTGTGACTCTGGGAAAGTCACCTAACCCTGTTGGTTTCTTCTTCATCTGTAAAATGAGCTAGAGAAGGAAATGGCAAACCACTCCAGTATCTTTGCCAAAAAATCCCCTAATAGGGTCACAAAAGAATCAGACATGACTGAAAACAACTGAACAATCAGAGCCCTTTCTCCTCTACATGTCGGTCACACCCTTTTATATATAAAATATAGCATTTAAAAGACCATTTCAAGCCCAGAAGCAGAAACCAGAATGTAGAACTAAGCTATGTTTTCATATACAGTTTCTAAATTCACGTCCAAAGGTACGTTTTAAAAATATGGAC
Organism: Bettongia penicillata ogilbyi; assembly: GCA_023548195.1. Lineage (NCBI taxonomy): Eukaryota > Metazoa > Chordata > Mammalia > Diprotodontia > Potoroidae > Bettongia > Bettongia penicillata. The sequence continues at coordinate 4,490,233 of JAJHZJ010000135.1, read as the reverse complement.
TCCTTTCTGAAATTTATTTTTTTGATTGCATCTCCAAAAAAGCACCGTAACTGTTGCACATAGATGTTCATTTCTCACTGAGTCCCTTATTTCAGCTCTCTCTCCATTGCCACACGAGTTAACTAAAAGGCATTATAAAAAGAAATGCTTTGCTTAACAACCAATAACATAGGATGGGGGAAAAATGAGATTGTGATTTGTGACAAGTTTGATATTAAATGGTGAAAATGGAAGGTAAATAAAGCAGCCTGTAGGGTGTTTGGTAAATAGAGCTCTGAAAAGGGACTTGTGAATCTTAAGTCATAAAGAAGCTTGTTGGCAAGTGGGTGGAAGAGATCACTTAGCTTCTGTTTTCTGTTTTAACATCTCTGACTTCCCAATTTCTCAGACAGAAGGTTACAGTGTATCCTGATGCATAGCGAAGGAGATAATTATATAGTAACTGCTTGCACTCAATGTAAATTAATCAAATGTAAATTAAATAAACTGTAAATAGAACATGCTCCTGAACTGATACTTGCAAGTGAATCACCTCCATTAAAGAGTCATTTTTGCAAAATTACATCTAATCACAGTGTTTTAAGGCGGTGTTTGGCAAAACATCTCTAAATCTGTCAACAAAGCCAGCTATTATTTCTTTGTTGCTGAAAAGCTTAGAGGATGAACTCCATTTGCTGGGATGATCTATTTGCTGTCTCACCTGAAGGCAGAGAATAGAGCTAGCCAAGTTCCATTTTCCTTCAATCCTCTGATTCTCTGAGCCTATCAATATTGCTCCCAGTGATAAACTTCAACCTAGTTCAATCAAAAACTTTTTGTGAACTGCCTACTATGTACCAGACATGGTGCTAGGAAAGCAAAGACAAAATCAAAATAATACCTTGCTCAGAGAGTTCATATTCTACCTGTAGAAACGTGAAGACACACAAATAATTACAAATAGGTATACAAAATAAATACAAACTGATTTATGGGGGAGATAGGGGTAGCTTAACAAATAGGTGATCCGGAAGAGACATGCAGAAAATAGCGAGTGAGTTGAGCTTTGAAAGGGGCAAAGGGTAGAGGTGACAAGGAAAGGCATAGCTTAGGCAAAAGCATGGAGGCAGGAGATGAAATGTGTATGGGGAACAGCAGGTAGTTCAGTTCATCTTGGATGTGGTGTAGGTAAGGGGAAAGCACAGTGAAATCAATTTAGAAAGAGAGATTTGAATCAGATGATAAATAGTTTTAAATGCCAAACAGAAGAATTTTTCATCTGATGCTCTCCAATGCCTTATCATGATATGGAGAAAGACCAGGATTTCAGAAGGTTATGCCAACCAAGGTTATCTGACGAGAGTTTGAGTTGGGACCAAGTGATGACCTGTGTGTCTTTTTTTCCCATAAAAGCCTAGGAAATGTTGGAGAGTCTGATCACCAGAAGATTAGCCACTAATGAGGTGATAAAATTTTGGGCCACAGCAACTCATGAAAAAACTAAATATGAAGAGGGTTGTCAGGAAGACGAAAATAGTGAGTACCACTCTATCGTCTCCTGCCCCAAGAAGTCATGGATCTTTGGATGAACTGAAGCAAAGTACTTTTTACTAGAGATAAAGAATGTACTGAAAACTGATCAGAGAATCTCAAAAATAGTAATTATAACTTATATTTATGCCATTTTTCTTGACATAATGAACCTTATTCTCCCACTCTTCCCTGGGCAAGGAGAAGGTGACAAAATAAGATTTTTATTACAACAATAATAAAAATGGTTTGCCTTTATAATGTGTTTTAGCAATAAACTAAATTACTTTCACATATAATAGCTCATTTGATCCTCACATGAACCCTGTGGGATAGGTAGGGTGAGGATTACTACCTCCATTTAAGAGATAGACAAAATGAGACTTCAGGGTAGTTAAAAGACTTGCCCAAGGCTGTGAAACTGATTCGGATCAGAGCCAGATCTAGACAATAGGTCTTTAAACACCAAGTCTAGGACATCTGGGAAGTCTGGATTCAGTTGAAGGGCTGCACTTGAGGACGGAGAGGACCACATGTTGCCTCAAGGCCACCCCTGGTCTAGTACCTTTCTCATTTAAGGAGTGGAAAGGCGTTCAATCTCTTTAGCTTCCATAAATTTTAAATCTAGAGGCAAAGACCTAAATTTACCTAATTGATACATATAAATCACCTCATCATTTCAATTACAACATTTTTGCTAGGTACTTTACTGCTTAGCCCCTCTTGGCAATATCATAATTTTCAACCTAGAACCAATTATCTTCTAGCTGTTTGGAATGGGCAAATGGTTATTTGCCTCTCCCTTACCTGTATCTAGCCAAAACAATAGTCCTCAGGAGCTTTGGCCCCAAGAGTTATGTGACTACATCAAGGAAGAGGTAGTTTTCTATTCTTTGTAGGACAGGATCACTTTAATTTAAAATTAACTTTTCTCTTAAAAACGGACATCTCCATGGAACTTCAGAACAAGCCTTTGGAGTTTAGAATGCAGGAAATATGATACCACCTCCAATTATTTTATATGACTTAGACTGGAAGTAATAAATGAGGCTTTGAGACACAGGTCTTGTGAGGTATCTTTTACTTCCATCATCATGTTTCTTCTTCATTGTGAGCATTACTAGGCTCTTTTGCTTAGCTCTTTCTCTGGGGACTGCATGATAAGCCCTCCCTAGATATAGCTTGATGGCTAATCCATTTCATCCTCTTTTGAAGATGTTTCATATCTTGTATGTCTCATATATTTAGGGTTGTGATTAAGTATTATGTATTCAACTTAAAGTAGTCATTTTAATGGATTAGTGTGTTTATACTGAACTAAAAATTTCCCTGAAAATCCATGTGCTTCTTGGTGACCTTTAGATCTCTTTTTTAAACAAAATTGCTTGTTTATTTAAAAGGGTTCAGCATTCCAAGTATCCTATTGTCCATGGATAAAAAGCTTCCTAGGACCTTGGCCTTTTATAGATTTGGGGTGCTTCAAATTTGTTAGCATGTTGACTGTGATGGGAAATAGTAGTGTACCATAACTCCTTCTCCTCTTTTTCCTTCTAACTTTCCAGCAGGTTCTGATCCTATCTTCTGCTTTTAGACCTACCATTGCTTCTCTTTGCTCCTGATATCTCCTTTTACTGTGGGCATCCTCCCTGACCCATCCCCAATCTCATTACTAGTCACACTCTCCTTTTCATTCCTGTGAGTGGTGAAAAGTTCAACTATCTGCCCCAATTGGAATCTGACATTGTCTCATTATTCCTTTATGGTGCTACCTTTCTGAATTTTTAATACTATCTGCATATGAATTATACAGAAATTACTTGTTTGTCCAATATTGGATCCTTGGATACCTTGAAAGATCTGTGGTATCCTTTGTTTCAGAGAGCAAACTATCTATTTTTTATCCTTCATGATTCTTATTCACATGGTTCATAATCCTCTGTTAGAAAACAAGGAGGAATCGCCTCATGGAGGAACACAGGAACAAAGAATTAAAGAACTGGAAGGGACCTTAGAGGTGTAGTCCCTCCACCTTACAGAAGAGGAACCCAAGTCCAGTAGAAGCGAAATGTTCAAGTGCCTTCTAAATGGTAGAGGAAGCACAGGAATTCAAGTTTTCTGATTCTCAGTCCAATGCTTTTTTTCACTACAACATGCTGCTTCCTATTTACATGTATCATTCTTGCTTCTCATATTTAATTAGTCATGACATTTATCAGCATCTCAGCTAAGAGTCCCTGGGGGCAATTTCCTCCACATGAGAACATTTTTGGGGCTTAGATTCTTGGAAATTGACATGAATTTGAAACATAAACATAAAATGTGTTCAAAATTAGTATGTCTCTGTATACACTCCGTAATTTACTTATTCATTGTTTTAAAATCCATTATAAATAATTCCACTTTACATTTGCATTACAATTTTCAAAGCCCTTTTCATTATTTCATTTTCTCATTTGTTCTGCCTTGACTCATAGATCAATTAAAGATGGAAGGGACCTTCTAGGACATCTAGTCTAACTTTCTCATTGTACAGATGAAAGTGAGCGCTGACAAGCACTGACTCTCTTTTGAGATTTTTAAGTGACCTAGCCAAAGTCACTTGCAGTTTCAGGTTCTTTGTACAGCATTAGGTACTTTTGATTGGCAAAAAAAAAAATGATAGAGATTAACACATACACACACACTTTTTTTTTTTTTTTTTTTTTTTTTACTTTGTGTTGACAGATGGTGTGGCTTAATGGATAGTTAGCTGATCTCAGAGCTAGGAAAGCCTGGCTTCAAGTCCCACCTCTGTCTCTAGCTGTGTGATTCTGAACAAGTAATTTTACCTCTTGGTGCTTAAGGCAATTTTGATTATAAATTGTAGAAAAGGTGCCTCTGCATTGATAAAAGAGGTTTAAAATAAGAGTCTACACCCATTCTTTATTTTGAAACATTCTCTACTAAAGGTTCAAAGTAATGCCCTATTTCCACTTTGCTTCATTCTTAACTCTTTATAGTATGGAAGATTATTATGAATGCATACTAAACTCAGAAAATTTTTTTCTAAATTAATTGCTGATCATAGATTCACAGATATAGAGTTGGAAGGGACCTCAGAAGACATATAAATTAAATGTCTCATTTTACAGATGAGGAAACTGAGACCTGGGGATGATAAGAGACTTGACCAACGTCACACAAGTAGTAAATGTCTAAGGCAGGATTTGAACTCAGTTTAACTTCACTCCAAAGTAAGTCATCTTCCTATTGTACCAAGTTACCTTTCTTATCAGCTGTTGGTTTTTTTTTTTGGAAGGGGGCAAAGTTGGTGCATGGATCTACTTCTTTCTCCTAAAAGGTATTTAGGAGCAATATATGGACAAGTAAATAATTTTGGATAATTGAGAAATCACCTCATACTTGTATTGTTAACAACACAGCTGAAAATTGGGCAGCCTTCAGGAATCTCACATCCTAATTTTCCTTCTTGATTCCATTTCCTCTTTATAGGGGTAAACTAAGTAAGGATGTTTTTGTTAGGAGGGACAGGTGTTGGGAGGAGGAGGGACAGGATGAAAAGGAAGGTGTGTAGCTTCATGGAGGGAAAAACACATTTTTTTTCTTGTGGCCCTTCTACCAGTCAGTCCCCTACCCTCCAATTTTGAGGGAGCATGGAATATTTGGAAAGAGAGGAGTTAAATCAGCTATTTTCACCTACATGCTGCCTGCTTAAAGAATGGCCAGAAATCAAGAAAATGGCCCACAAAGCCCAGCCATGATCCAATACTGAGAATCAAGTGTTTGAATCAGTGATGCTAATAGGTACCTGAAACCAATTCAACTCCATGTTTCTTGGCTTGTAAGTCAATTGGCAATCCAGTGTTAAGGGTGGCTAATCTGATAAAAATTGACAGGGTGCCAATGCTTCACCATTAGTCTCCAGACCCCTTATATTAATACAGGTTATTTACCTTTTTCAGAGTTTGAGGTGAGAAGCTGTTGGTCCTGACAGACATTCTGAGAATGTAGAGGGAGAGAAACCTGCAATCGGGGAGAAAGGCCCGGCCTCTTGCCATGTTTACACCAAACAGTCAGGAATCCATCCTTACTAAATGGCAAAATTCATCACAACTAATTTCTATTTGCCATTTATTAGGCTACATTGTTTTGTCCTCAACGTCAGGTTAAATAATGAACCTCTCAGAATGGAGTAAATTAACCTCCACTTTATGTTCATGTCATTGTCAAATGGAAACATCACTTGTACAAATGAAAAAGATTCATTAGTAACACTAATGCATAAGCTCCTCTCTAGTAAGAGATAAGAGCGATTGAGGCCCTGTCATAATGCTGGTGTCGGCTTGTGGAAGAGCCAGCTTGTTATTTATGATCCCTGCCAACATCTTGGGGGATTATTTTCAGCAATGGTAATTAGCACACAATGCATCAAGAACAATTATGAGACAATGGCTTCGACTGACAGGTGTGCCTCCCCTACAGGGAGGGCCCAGGGGCCCAGGGAGCTGCATTCAGCTTCTGCCTCTCAAGGGATGGGGTGTATGGAAAAGGCAACTAAGCTGGACCAGTCACATATGAATGAACTGTGGTCTGATGAGAGGTCTTGCCCTCCTTAACTATTGCCCACTTGCTTGAGGTATCAGGGCTCTGGTGACTGGGTTTCATTCTGGGCCATCAGTCATTCATTCCTTCATTCCAGCAGGTTCTACCTCTCAGGTTAGGCAGGGTCAGACTGACTTGATGAAGGGTTTATCCGGGTTCTTTGCTTCTCCTTTCTGCTCACTCCAATTTTGGGGCCATTTCCCTGATTTCTCATTTCTGCTTAACACTGAATCGGACTGATAAGGTCAACAATCTAATAATCTCAGGAATCCATTTTTAGAGCAGGAGAGTGTCTAAATGAGGGAACTGTATTCAGTGGATCAAGGGATCACAGATTTAGAGCTGGAAGAGACCTCAGAGGACGTCCGGTCCAATTCCTTAATTTTTATTGATAAAGAAACTGAAGTCTAGAGGGATGAAATGACTTATCCAAGGTCACAGGTAGTAAAAATAGAAGATAGGAAAGCTGCTGAAAAAAGATATAGGGGCTGGGGTAGACCACAAGCTCAACTTGATTCAGTGTTTAAACACAGCACCCGAGAAAACTCCTTTGGTCTTGGTCTGAATTAAGAAGCATAGCTTCCAGGAATAGAGAGGTGGGACCCTGTCTCCTTTGCTCTGCGCAGATGACATCTGGTGTTCTGTGTTCAGTTCTGGTACCACTATTTAAGAAATCATTGATAAGTGAGAAATTATCCAGAGGATGGTCACCAAAATGACCAAGGGGCATGAGTCCATTTTATATAAGAATCTGTTAAAGTAAGTAAGGAGGTTTAGCCTAGAAAAGACTCAGGCAGGATAGAATAGTTGTCAAGTGTTTGAAGGGCAATCATATGGAAGAAAGATTAGTCTTGTTTTGTTTAGTCTCGGAGGATAGAACAAGGAGCAAAGGGTAGCAGTTATAGAGCGGAAAAGGTAGGTTAGATGTCAGAAAAAAATTACAAGCTAGAGAATGGTCTGTCTTGGGAGGAAGTAGGTTCCCTTTGGATTCCTTGTCTTTGATGATCTTTAGGCAGAGGTTGGGTGGCCATTTATTTGGTATGTTATGTGGTTATGGGCTGATCTAAATGGATGCTCACGTTTCATTTCTAAAATGTGGTGATCGTGAGTTAAAGTAAATCCACTTCACTACACTGGATCTCAATTCCTCATCTGTAAAATAGTTTGGTCAGTTTTAATTTCAACATTTTGTGGTATGTTTATATCCATAGCCAGTAGTCTTCCCATTGTACCAAGTTGCTTTTCTTATCAGCTAGTTTTTGGTTTTGTTTTGGAGAGAGGAGGGGTTGGTGCATTAATCTACCTCTTTCTCCCAGTGGTGAAATGTGGAGTTATATATGTGGACAAGTAAATAATTTTGGATAATTGAGATATCACCTTATATTTATAGTATTAACAAGAGAGATGAAAATTGGGCATCCTTCAGGAATCTCACATCCTAATTTTCCTTCCTGATTCCATTACCCTTTTTTATGGGGTAAATCAAGTCAGAATGTTTTTGTTAGGAGGCGCAGGTGTTGGGGCCTACTATGAGCAAAACTATGAAGGGCTGGCCAGGGAATAGAATACATCAGCTCATTCTGCTACTTGTTAGCCTTTGAGGTAAAATGAGAGAGAAGAGGAAGAAGTAAAAATTCATTCTTTCCACCAGCCATTTGAATTACCTGTGAATTTCAACTCCCCAGTCTTTATCTGACCTCTCTTACTATGAAACAATAGGGAAACAACTTGACTTTGCTATCAGTTCCTTTCTTGCCTATACCTCAGTTTCTCAACAACTAAAATGAACTCATTTGTTCATATTGCTTATATGTTCATAAGGGGTGATATGAGGTTGAATAAGATGGGAGCTAATTAAGTTCTTTGAGATCCTGGGCTGAAAACTGTCTAGAGCTATAAAGTGCAATTATCACTTTCCTCTTTTTTTTTTATAAGTGACTTAAAAATCTCATCTCAAAGTGAATTTAAGGTGTTTGAATGTTAGAAGATTGACAGCTCTGGGAAGGCAGTTGTCTCTCCTGCGAACATTTTATTGGCAGCAGTGAGTTCAAATTGCCCGTAATACTTTAAGTGGCCTCTGCCAATATGACATGCCCAGCCCTAAGGAAAAGGGAAAAGACTTCTCAGTGGCTTAATCTTAACCCTCTTGGCTATTATTTGGGGTGAGGGGGAAGGAGTACCTGATGGTGCTGATTTCATGGCTTGCCTCTAAGAACACGGGGGTCTAGGAGTTTGAGGCTTGTAACTACTTTACTGAATAGAGTTGGACATGGGCAAAATTATTTTTAAAAATGAAGTTTCTTTTTTGGTCACTTCTGTAATAGCTCCTTCTCTCTAAGGTATTTTTCTATTAACTCAGCAAATGTTTGTTAATCGCCCCTTATTTATTAACTCTGTGTTAGGGATGGGGGGGACATGCAAAGCTTAGATTAGATGTTTTACCTGGCATGATGTATCTGTGATGGCCATAGCACTATAAGACCTGAATACGGGTCCCACGTCTGACACATGTTGTCTGTCTGACTTTGGATAAGTCATTTCAACTTTCAGTGTCTAAGAAGATCTCTACGACTACAAGTTGTAGAGAAGGTGCTGACCTGGATTGATAGAGGGAACTTCCCCATCTTGGAATTCCCTATACCAATGAAATCACAGATTCTGACCCTATTGCTATTCCTAGTTTTTTAGGCTTTTCAGGCTAGGCATATTTATATTTCTGTTGAAGGCATCAATATCTTTACAGTCACCAGATTCACAGCTTTGGAATTATCTTCCACCTTTCCCTCTATATTGTCTCTAACTCCTTCTCCATATCTAATTAGCTGCCAAGGGATTCTACTTCTCCAATTTTACTTACATCAGTTCCCTTCTCTCCACTCACATGGCCATCGCCCTACTTCAAACCCTTAGTACCTCTAAACTTGACTATTGTGATAATATTTTTATCCCTCTTTCTGAAAGTTTCTCCACTTCCAAATCCAATTGCCATATAACTTCCAAAATGATATTCCAAAAGCCCAAGCCCAAACACCCTCCATCTCAATGAATTCCAGTAGTTCATTCCTGTCTCTAGGATCAAATTTAAAGTCCTCCACAACTGACTCCAAGCTATCTTTGCATCCTTACTATACATCCTTCTCCTTCATGCACACTATAATGCAGCCAAAATGTACTTTTTACTATTCCTCTCACATGATATTTTCTCTCCCCTCTTTATATTCCATGCCTGGAATGCCCTTCTTCCTCACCTCTGTATCTTAGATTTCCCAGTTTTCTTCAAAGCTTATTTCAAATGATAAATCCTACATTAAATCATTGCTCATCACCTAAGTACTCCCTCCCTTGAAAAAAATTTATATAGTGTTTTAAAGATTGCAAAGTGCATTTATAACTGTTATCTTGTGCTATCCTCAAAACAAGCCTGAGACATGGATGTTATTATTACTTTTATATTTTAAAGATGAGGAAACTGAGGCAAATGAAATTTAAGTGACTTTCCCAGGGTCACAAAGCTAGTAAGTGTCTGGGGCTGCATTGGAACTCAGGTCTTCCAGATTCAATTTTTGGTTCTCTATTCACTGTACTGCCTGGTTGTACTTTAGATTTTTTTGTATATATTTTGTGAACACAGTTAATTCCATTGGATTAGGACAGTTCCATCCAATAACTGGACACATCAGTTCCTAAAATTCCTATGCAAAATATCAGAGAAAAAAACAAAGATTTATATATATATTTATAAGACAAGATGTTAATGAGGTAGTAACAAAATTGTTTTTCTATATATATTTTATATATATATATGTTTTATTACGTGCATTTTAAAATATTTTGTTGATTCTCTTTCTTCTTATCTATCATTACCCATGAATTCAGCATACTCTTTGAGAAGCCCTAGATTGTAATTATTATGAATGATCAAGCAAAATAAATCAACACATTGACCAGGTATCAGAATGCATGCTGAGTTCTGTACCTCTCATTCATCATCTCTTTGCTAAGAGGTAGGAAGCACGTTTCTTCATTAATCTTTTGAAGTAATGATTGGTCATTAATTTAGTGACAGTTTTAAGGCCTCATTTCTCAAATATACAGAGAACTGAATTTATAAGAATACAAGCCATTCCCCAATTGACAAATAGTCAAAAAATATGAACAGGCAGTTTTAAGATGAAGAAATCAAAGCATAGGCATATGAAAAAGTGCTCTAAATCATTTTTGATTAGAGAAATGCAAATTAAAACAACTCTGAGGTACCACCTCAAACCTATCAGATTGCTAATGTGACAGAATATGACAGATAAGGAAAATTCTAAATGTTGGAGAGGATGGGGGGGAATTGGGACACTAATGAACTATTGGTAGAGTTGTGAAATGACACAACTATTCTGGAGAGCAATTTGGAACTATGACCAACGGGCAACCAAACTGTGCATACCCTTTGACTCAGCAATACCACTATTGGGTCTGCATCCAAAAGATATCATAAAAAAGGGAAAAGGACCTACATGTGCAAAAATGCTTATAGCAGCCCTTTTCATGGTGGCAAAATATTGGAAACTGAGGGATACCCATCAATTGGGGAATGGCTGAATATATGTGGTATATGAATGTAATGGTATATGGTATATGAATGTAATCAAATACTGTTATGTAGTAAGAAGTGATGAAAAGGCAGATTTTAGAAAAACCTGGAAAGACTTGTATGGACTGATGCAAAGTGAAATCAGCAAAATCAAGAAAAAACGTTGTACACAGCATCAGCAGCATCATGTGATGATGTACTATGAATGACTCCACTCTTTTCAGTAGCACTTATACCAAGACAATTACGAAGAACTAATGAGGGAAAGTACTATCCATATCCAGTTAAATAACTGATGAACTCTGAATGCAGACTGAAGCATACTTTTTTCACTTCTTTCTTTTTGTGTTTTTTTTCCTTTTGATCTGTTTCTTCTTTCCCAACTGTGACTGATATGGAAATACATTCTACATGATAGCACATGTATAACCTATATCAAATTGTTGGCCCTTTGAGGAAGAAAGGAGGGGAAGAAGGCAGGGAGAAAAATTTGGAGCTCAAAATCTTGTAAAAATGAATGCTAAAATAGTCTTGATATGTAACTGGGAAAAATATACTATTAAAAAGAAGGAATAGACAAACTTAAAAAAATTTAGTGACAATTTTGAGGTCTTGTGTTTTCCCTCATTTTATTATTGAGATCATTGCATGAATTGGTCTCCTGATCCTGCTCATTTCAATTTGGATCAGTTCACATAAATCTCCTGATATTTTTCTAAATCCATCATGTTTACCACTTTTTATGGCTCAAAAATATTCCATTATAATCATGTACCACAATTTGATAAGCTATTCTACATTTGATGGAATAGACACGTGTGTACACATATACACATGTATATATACATGTAAATGTATATACATACACATATGTATATATGCATGCTTGAACATGTAGATGCTTTCCCTCTATCCTTAATCTTTTTTGCTTAATACTATTGCTTGATTAAAGTGTCTATATAGTCTAATGACTTTAGGGGTATAGTTCCAAATTGTTGAGCCAATTCATAATTCTTTCAACAGGACATAATTGTTCTTGTCCTTTATTTTCATTTAGTCATTTCAGTTGTGTCTGACTCTTCATGACTCCATTTGGGGTTTTCTTGTCAAAGACACTGTAATGGTTTGCCATTTCCTTCTCCAGTTCATTTTACACATGAGGAGCTGAGCCAAACAAGGTTAAATGACTTGCCCGGGGTCACGCAGCTAAGACACAGACAAGTGTCTGAGGCAGGATTTGAACTCATGAGGATGTCTTTCTGATTGTAAGCCCAAGTACTCTACTTTCCTCCTATAACCCTTCCACAAATTTGTATTTTCCTCTTTTTTCATCTTTTCCAAACTGATGTATGTGTGATAGAACCTCAGAAATTATTTAAATGTGTACCTCATTATTGGTTTAGAGCACTTTTCACATAGTTGCTGATAATTTGTAATTCTTCATTTGAGAGGTGTCTGCTCACCTTATTTGATGATTTATCTATTTGGCTAATGACTGTTGTTTATATATATTTGTATGAATTTTTTGTTCAGATGGCTACTAGACCTGTATGTGAGGAATTTTCTGTGATTTCCCCCCCCACTCCCCACCCTGCTCAGTTAATGGTTTTTCATCTAATTCTAGTTGCATATATTTTATGTATGCAAAAGCTTTACAGTTTTGTATAATCAAAATTGTATTTTTACATTTTATTACCACCTCAATCTCTTGTTCAGATAAGAATTCTCCCCCTAGCCCTAGTTGTGAAAGATATGCTAAATTTGTAAATTAATTTAGGCAGTGTCATCATTTATATTGGCAAAGCTCAACCACAAGAATCAATCATTAATTTTCCTTTATACAAAGTATTTAATATCATATAGGTCACAATGGTATTTTGGTATGTGAATGCACAGATGTTATATACATTCTGTAATTATTTTCAGTGGAATTTCTTTTTCTATCTCGTCCTTCTGGGTTTGTTAATAATACACAGAAAGTCAGGTCAGGTGAAGACTACGGGTCCCTTCTCAAAATAAAATTCTGAAGTCCCCCAAATTTGGAAACTATCCTAGTAATTCAGTCTGTTGGTAATGGAGGCCTCCACTGGGTTAGTGACAGTGGGAACTGAGAGTAGAGGAAGGGTATAAGAGAAATTGGAAAAGTGGAATCAACAGCACTTAATTTTTTTTTAAAGTAATATTTTATTTTTCCCCAGTTACATGTAAAGACAATTTTTAACATTGATTTTTTAAAAAAAATGTAAGTTCCAAATTTTTTCCTTCCCATGCCTCTCCCCTCCCTAGATGGTAAGTAATATGATATAGGCTATGCAAGTTCAACCACGCAAAACATTTTTACCATATTAGTTATGTTGTGAAATAAGAAACAGACCCAAAGGGGAAAACCATAAAAAAGTAAAGAAAGTAAAAAAATAGCATGCTTTAGTCTGCATTCAAACTCCATTAGTTCTTTCTCTGGAGGTGGATACCATTTATTTCAGCATGAATCCTTTGGAATTGTATAAGGTCTTTGTATTGGTGAGAATAAAGTCACCCATGGTTGAACATTGCTGTTACTATGTACAGGGTTCTCCTTATTCTGCTTACTTTGCTTTGTATCAGTTCATGTAAACCTTTTTAAGTTTTTCTGAAATTAGCCCGCTCATCATTTCACATAGCACAATAATATTGCATTACATGTACATATCACAGCTTATTCAGCCATTCCCCAATTTATGGGCATCCTTTCAATTTCCAATTCTTTGCCACCACAGAAAAAGCTGCTGTAAATATTTTTGTACATGTAGGCCCTTTCCTCTTTTTTTGCTATCTCTTTGTTATATAGACCTAGTAGTGGTACTGCTGAATCAAAGCATAGGCACATTTTCTGATTTCTTAATATTCTTTTTTACATTCTAAATTTTAATATTTTAGTTTTTCACTAATTTGATGTAAAAACAAAGGGTATGCCTTTGGTCATAGTTCCAAGTTGCTTTCTAGATTGGTTGAATCAATTCATAACTCCACCAATAGTACATTGGAGTCCCAATTTTTCCACATCCCCTTCAACATTTATTATTTTCCTTTTTTGTCATATTAGTCTATCAGTTGGGCATGAGGTGGTACCTCAGAGTTGTTTTAATTTTTATTTCTCTAATTAATAGTTATTTAGAACATTTTTTCATATGCCTATAGATAGCTTTGATTTCTTCACCTGAAAACTGCCTATTCATTTCCTTTGACCATTCATCAATTGGAGAATGGTGTGTATTCTTATAAATTTGAATCAGTTCTCTACATATTTGAGAAATGAGGCATTCATCCAAGACACTTGCTATAAAGATTATTTCTCAACTTTCTACTTTCTGATCTTAATTACACTGATTTTGTTTGGTACTGAATTCTTAAGAGTGGATAGAGATGGGAAGAAACTTAAAGGTACACTCATAAACGAATTCAACTAATAGTATTTGGGGGACAGTGTTGTTACTATTATGTGCCATTCATTTGAGCAGTCACTTTCTTGTCTTCCCTCACAGACCATTGGTTAGACCCTGCTCTTCCATGAGCACGAATTGGGAAAGTCTCTCTGAGGCTGAATCTGATGGTTTGGGAATCCAGACAAATAGACATTTCCATAGTTTAATAAACAAAAATAGTTCCTTCTGGGTGAAGGAAGTTAGATAGATAAATGATGGGATAGAGACAGATATATGATAAATAGATCAAGCATTTATTAAGTGCTAATTATGTTCCAGGCACTGTGCTAAGTAATGTAATACAAATGCTATCAACTAGAACAGTTCCAATCCTCTAGAAGCTTAAAAACTATTGGGGGAAAACAACAGATAAAGAGCTAGAAATTAGGGAGTGGGGGGAGGGAGTATGTGTGCACTAGGTGGAAGCCTGTCTATTCTGAGCTTTTAGTATTTGAATCCTGATCTACCTATATACTTATTTATTCATCCTTTAACCTCTTTCTATTCCTTGTGGAATTAGAGCTTCTGAGGTGCCAAGTTTGAGGTTCCTCTTCTAATGTTTTTGTTATCATTTCCTTTGTGGATCTTGCTCCCTGGACCACTTTTTCCGTTGCAATTCACTCTTAGAATTACCAATCAGTGAAGGATGTAATGAAGGAAGAAGCATTGCTTCATGGCAGAAATGTGTAGTCCAATTCTAACTGACACCTCCCTATGATCATTGGCTTCCCCAACTGCTAAGCAACCTTTTCTTTGCAATCATGTCGAGTCACTCTTGTGGGTCTTAATTGCCCCCAGGAGCTCTATCTCTTTAGTTAAGATGTTGTCCATGGAGACAAAACACTCCTTTTTTGGGGGGATGTTTTAGAGCTTAGCTTTCCTTTTGATTTTACTTTCTTTTCTATTGATGTATCACCATGCACTCTAGGTTTTTGATTGAATTCTCTTCCTCTTTAAATCTTTGGTGGTTTTAGCCCCCTTTTCCTCATATTATATTGTCACTCACTTTCTGACTCCTTACTCCTTTGATAGAAGTATTTTTTTACATTCTAAATTTTAATATTTTTTCATCAATTACATATAAAATAGTTTTTAACATGTATTTTTTAAAAAATTGAGTTCCAAATTCTTTTTCTCCCTCCTCTACCTCCCCCCTCATTGAGAAGGCAAGTTGTTTGACATAGGTTATATATGTGCAGTCATACAAAACATATTTCCATGTTAGTCATGTTGTGAAAGAAACAGACAAACCCTCCCCCCCCCCAAGAAAAAGAAAGTAAAGAAAAATTATGCTTCAATTTGATTCAGATTCCATTACTTCTTTCTTTGGAGATGGATAGCATTTTTTATCGTGTCTTTCAGAGTTTCCTTGGATCATTGTATTGCTGAGAATGGCTGAGTCATTCACAGTTGATCATCATACAGTATTCCTATTACTGTGTACAATGTTCTGCTCATTTCACTTTGCATCAGTTCATGTAAGTCTTTCTAGGTTTTTTTAAAAGCCTCCTGCTTGTCATTTCTTACAACTTTCTGACAGAAGTCATTTCCTGTAGGTTGGATCACAACACCATTTCAGTCTCTTCCCATATTAGGGAACTTATTTTCCACCTTAGTTTCTACCCCAAGTCAACTTCTTGAAATATTTGACTGCTCCTTGATGGAGTATAATTCTCTTTCATTTAGGCCTGGAGCAGTCACCTACACTAGCCCCCTTTGATAGTTTCCTCTATGCTTTAATTTTCTAACCAGACTCAACCAATGTCTGCACCTTTGTACTTAGCTGGAGGATGGTGGAGGGAGTGTTCCAGCCAAGTTTTTAACCTAGGGGTTGGCCTAGTCAGAGGAAAGCATGGTACTCTCCAAACCTCTCTGTCTCTGCCCCCCTCTCCTATGACAGGACAAAGTTAAAATTCTTTCTTTGTTACAGCAGGACAATGAGGAAAATGTAGGGGTGGATCATGTGAGCAAAATCTTTGCAGCAACAGAGAATTCTTCAGTGTTGGTGGGGAGGAGGATGTTGAATGGGTGCCTTAAGGATTAACAAGCTCCACTGTGGGTTGATAGAGCTGTTGTTACCTTGTTGGATATCTTGCTTTCTTGTCCTATAAATTGAAAGGTTCTAACTCTTGTGCATAATTCCTCTTTGGGGGATTTAAAAAATTTTTTTATTTATTTGGGATTTTTTTGCTTATTTATTTATTCATTTTTGTGGAGGCAATTGGAAGTAATTGACTTGCCCAGGGTCACACAGCTAGTAGGTGTCTGAGGTCTTATTTAAATTCAGGTTCTCTTGATTCCAGGGTTGGTGCTCTATCCACTATGCCACCTAGATTCTCTAGAGGATTTTTAAAAGAATTAGTGGGGACTACAGGAAATTTCTAGCCCTTTATTTTATTGGTCTTGTGACAACTTTTCTGGGTTCCATTAGTATGAAATTCATACAAATGAACATAGTTGGAGGTCTTGCTACTTCTGTGACATTCCCTTTGTCAGAAAATGAGTGCAGGGTGCCATCAACAGAAGCCCTTCTAGTAAAAGACCACCATCCCTAAGAAATGCTGTAATACCCTAGCTATTGTCAGAACCCAAACTTTCATGGTTTATATGCATGCAATGTCCATTTGTAGCTAACCTCAACATAAATCTTAGAGAGATTACTGGGATCTAGTGAAAACAACACTCTTCAATTTTATTATATAAGCTGTGGCATGAACTTAAAAATGGTATTTTAGTTTACCCAAAAAGCCAAAATGCAAGCTAAGTATACTATAATGTGTTAATAGAGAAGGTCACTAATGCTGTGTAATTAATTAAATGTTATAAAGCTACAATTAGGCTAACTATCCTAGGGGAAATATCCAGGAACTCGTGAGGCCCAGATGATTCCCTCTAAATATGTAACATATAGCCTTGAACCAAAGCTCTGCATTGTTGCTTAAACTTCTTATGTGGACACTCAAGTTCTTTGGTGATGAAAGCTTGCTCCCTCTCTGATGCACCTGGAGGACATCACCCTAAGGGAGTAGTACTGCGATAATTCCAAGACTCTCTTATGAGCAGTTCCAAGGTCTCTTCTTCACTCCCGCTCACATTCTGTTTCCTTATAGCACTGATCTCAGCAGGATTCACTATGTTCTCCACCTCAGAGTCAGAAGTGGTCCTTCCTATCGCTGCTTCCCTCTATCAGTGTTGCCCTTTTCATCTGTGCTTTACCAAGTTCAAAAGCTGTCCCTCTTCAAGGTATGTGCCTTAAAAATCTGAAACACATATAATAGTTGTTAAAATTGCTGAATTCGCATAGACAAATTTTCCTTATGCTGGGGATCCAGCTTTCCTTAAAATAATTAATTAGAGCCAGGGAATATCAGTTTTCATGATAATTTTTATTCTTTCTGTCAAGATCCTTAAAGCACTCATTGGGCTAATTCTACACATTCAGTGGGGCTTTTCTTGTCTTATTGAGAAGTATGGCCTATATATACCAAAAAGAACTGCATGCACAGGCCGACAGAGTTACGTATCCAACCACATCAACACCCAAAATTCCATTTTTTCTATAATTACCTGTTACCCACTTCAATCACAGGAACTACAAATTCATTCCATTACAATCCTACTATCTGTGCCCTAATGTTCTGGGCCAGCCATAGCTCAGGATAGTCTAATGATTTAGACCCTAACTTAGAATGAAGTGAAATTTTTGTGGACAGTAAAATAAAATAAAATATATTTATTCACAATATGGCTTAATGATGTAATTGATTAAAAATAGACACCCCTCTCTTCTCTTCCTCTGTACTCACCAAGGCAGCAATGCTGGGTCAGAAAGATTTGTAGTAGAGTGTTGGGAATTCTCTCAAAGCCCAGGAACTCCACCTAGTCTGAGGATTTTATGATCCTGGTTCTCTAGGCTAATCAAATCCTAAAGCAGGTGTGCTTTAAGGACAAGTATCCTGTCCTATGGAACCGAGGCTATTCCTATCACAGCTCTTTCAGACTCATACTTGTCTTGGTTGCTTTTTTTAAATATCCTCTAAACCCAACCATCATCATTGCTGATAGCCTACTTCTAAATCAACAATAGTAAAACCAAACCAAACTGAACAAAAAGGGAACCATTTTAAGTGATAATTTAGCAACTAGTTAAAAATAGAAATTAATTAAAAATCAACCAATTACAATTACCCACCCCAGCAAACTACCTTCCACTTATTCGCCTGCCCTAGATCTAAGAAGGTTATAACCCAGCCTAGGTAGATATCTGCTCCCTGAATCCTCTCCAAAATGTCTGAAATCAATAGAAAAGAGTAATGGTTGTAGATGATGAATAAAATTCAGACTTTGGTAGATAGTATGAGTTCAATTAGATTCCCTTTTGAGGAACATAACCCAAAATGCTGCTGGTCAATATGAAGAACAAATAAATCCATTTTGAAATTCACCAGTATTTATTTCTACAAGACTTGTGTTTCTCATCATTTAATAAGTAGATTTTTTTTCATATAGAGTAGATGTCTGTAGTAGGAGATTGATGGGGCAAAGATACTCTGAATGTAGAGCCAGCTGGTTGACTCACTCCTGGTAAAAGATCACCTCCAACAGATAAGCACAAGTGGGAGTGATGCCACTTTGCCAAACCATAAAGAATACCTATGCCAGTTCTGTTAGGGAGATGTAAGGTTGAGTCTGAAATTAATTTATATTGATTTAGAAAGGCCAGTGTCTCCTTCCCCTTTTTTTTTTGAATATGACCAGTGTGATATGATAGCAGTCTCAGGCTGGCAGGGCTGTGCTACCTGTAATCTTGGGGGATGGATGGTAGAGGGCAGCCTTGTGGCCATTGTGACATTTCCCAAGCAGCATGTCCCAAGTACTTTAGCACCTGTTCCCCAAACCTGTAGAACATTGATTGTTTTCATTTAGGGTTCTCAAATTACTGTCAAAATTGATGTGGATGAGCCTCAGAGA
Organism: Bettongia penicillata ogilbyi; assembly: GCA_023548195.1. Lineage (NCBI taxonomy): Eukaryota > Metazoa > Chordata > Mammalia > Diprotodontia > Potoroidae > Bettongia > Bettongia penicillata. The sequence goes on along the minus strand of JAJHZJ010000135.1, from coordinate 4,471,105 downwards.
TTCAGTCCTGGGCTGTCTCAGGGACATCTTATCATCTTGAAGTCACCTACTGAAAGAAAACTAACATACAGCAAATGAGGGGTGTAGCAGATGAGGAGTGTTAAGTATCATCACAATACACAATGAATTCCCATGGAGGAGAGGAAACACGAACACAATTTTCTTGGGGGAAGAGAAACCCAAATGCACACCTCCCTAAGGAGTCATTGTTCTGGGACAGAAATATAATGATGTGATTTGGAGAAATCTCACAGAGTCCTGACAATAAGGCAACACTCTTTCCAAACCTTGGAGGTCATTTGAATCTGACTTGTCTTCTGAAGTACTCATAATAACCACAAAAATCCACAATTTTATGCAGTCTATAGCAACTATCCTTCTTCCTCTTCCTCCTCATTACCTCCCATAGTACACCATAAATAATCTTACATAGTCCAGCCTGATGCAGCCTATAGCCACCCAACTTTTTTGTTTCCTCTGTCCAGTGTGCTCACACTGTCCCCATAAATTGCAACTCAAATGTCACCTTCTCTATGAAGTTTTCCCTGATTATTAAAGCTGATGAGGACTTTCTTCTTTAAATCTCATATAGCACTTTATATTGCTTTCATTGCTTATGTATTTATAGTATTATATTTTGTATTATAGCTATTTGTTTTAATGTCATGTCCCTTTTATTAACTATATTCTCCATGGGTGCAGGTACCATGCTCTGTATTAATGTTTCATCTTTCCCATGTTCCCATATTGAACCCAGGGCACCATGCATAGTAGGATTTTCGTAAGTATTTACTGCTGGAGTTGTTTCAAAAAGAGCACTGGAAAGTCAGGGTCCATGGATTCTATTTTCAGTTCTTCTGCTAAATAGCTAGATGACCTTTAGCCAGTTTTTCCTTTGGGAACTCAGTTTTCTCCTCTATAAAATGTGGGTTGCACTATCAGGGGTTCTTAATGGTGTGTGCGTGTGCATGCGTGCATGCGTGCGTGCGTGCGTGTGTGTGTGTGTTTGATGGATCCCTTTGGCAGGCTGGTGAAACTTATTGAGCATGTCTCAGAATAATAATTAAAAAAATACTTAATTTGAGTTAGATGTTAGTAAAAAGGAATCCTTTTTTTCCTATTCATATTCATGAACCCCCTAAAATCTCTTGATGGATGGGTGGTGGTGGTGGTGATAGGCATCTATGGATACCAATTTAAAAATACTTGTATGAGAATATCTTTAATACCCCTTATAGTTCCTTAATTTCATGTCTGTATTCTTAATGCACATTAAAAATAAGAAACAAGAAGGTAGAGTGATTGAGAGAGTTCAGAAAGCACAAGAATAAAGGATAGCAGAAAGTCCCTGGGGTGTGGGTGGGGAGAATGTGTTGGCTAATGGAGAGTCATCAAATAACTTTCCCCTGGTGTTTCTCCCAAGTTGCAATAGGCAGTCCCAAATTAGAAGAAAAATAGAAAGTCTCTGAAAAGATGCATTGTGTTCTCACTGGAAGCCTGTGCATATTTCTGATGGCAAAGATAAAAACACACAGAGAAAACTTCAGTGCACAAGGAGAGGGTTCAAAGACAAGACTGCCTACCCATTGCCCCTTGGTGTGCTCAGCTGCAAGCTTAAGTTTTACATGACTGTATGCGAGGCTGCTCAATAAAGCTAAGCCTTACTATAGCAACTGCAGCACCATGTGGAACAGTGGGACATTGGGTCACGTCTCGCATATGCTGCAGAGCTTTGCACAGAAACTGCCTTGGAATATGCAATGTGAAATTCTGTGCTTTGGCAAAGCTTCCCTGAGAGAGTGAGGGGCTGCCTAATAACCCACGCCCTTTTCTTTACTGTCTTCTGGGTTCTCTTTGTTTGCTTTTCCTTTTCTGGTGTAAGGGCTTTGGGGCCACCTAGGGACTCTCTCCCCACATGGGGCAGCAGAAATCTCATACTAGATGCACAAGTAAGGGATCTATCTTTGCTAGAGTGATGTCTGTTTGACATTTGACAAAGAGAGGCCAGAGCTGGCCCCAGGGAATCCATACAGTAAGCTAAATTTGTCTTTGGAAACCTTCTCTCTTATAGTGACTCCAACCCATTTGGGTTGCTCATTCTCAGACCTCCATATGAGCCTCCTCTCTTGAGTCATTCCCATGTTTTAGGATTGTTCCTCTTGGTTCCTCCTATTATAATTTAAGAGTCATAGAACCAGAATTTTAGAGCTGAAAAGAAAATTTAGGATCATCTAGGTCTTGAAGTTTAAGGTTGTCTAAGACCCAGAAAAAACAAATAAGAGGAACAAGAAGCTACCTATGTGGTATGGTTTAAGGACCTTCCTTCTATTTCTCATTTCTACCTAAGAAAGTAAATTAGTCTCTGCTTAAATGATCAAAAAATCACAAAACTAAATTGGAAGGGACATCAACAGCCTGAAAGGAACTAACTGAATAATGTATGCCAAATGTGTGACAGATAAAATATTTGCATTTTAGTGAAGCCTTTCAATGCCAAAGTAAGTAACTTTAATGGCAAGAATTTCAGACATCAAGAGAGGCTTGTATTAAAACTATTAAAAATACCTTTAAATGCCTTAAATCAAGTAAGGGGCTAGTTACTGGTGACACAGAAGACAGAACACTAATCTGGAATCAGGAAGACTTGAGTTCAAATTGGGCCTCAGACGCAATGGCTGTATGAACTTGGACAAGCGACTTAACCCCTTCCTGCCTCAGCTTCCTCAGCTGTAAAATGGGGATATCAGCATCTATCTCACAGAGTTGTGGTGAGGACCAAATGATATAATATTTGTAAGGCATTTAGCATAGTTCCTGGCACCTGGTAGGCATAGTATGTGTGTGTGTGTGTGTGTGTGTGTGTGTGTGTGAGAACGAGAGTGAGTCAGAGAGAGAGAGAGACAGAAAGAGAGAGAGAGAGAAGCTGAGAGAGAGAGAGAGAGAGAGAGAGAGACAGACTTGTGATGATGGTCCAATGGTTTTACATTAAAAAAAATGAAGGGAATCCTAAACAGTAAATAATTGCACAATTAAGTTACAATTATTTTTTTCCTCTGTACCAAGCAAGTGCAATTCTAAAACGGTATAGATATATTTCCGTAGCAATTCAAAATAGTCATAATCTTACATGAAATGATTTTGGTGTTCATGTAGTGGTTAAATTAAATTCTTGACTACTTCTAAGTATAAAATATTCTTGAAGTTTCTCAATGTGTCATCAAATTGTTTCCAAACCACCACAAGAATTACACATTTGAATTCAAATTGATTCCCAACAGATGGTCAGACTTATGTACATATCTTCTTCTGTCTTCTGCATACTACACAAAACTATCTCCTTCATTCCCATTATCCTGTAATTATATCTCATCGTCTATGTAATAACATGATCATGATGTTATGAAAGTTTGCATTTTTATAGCACAAATGTCAGACTGATTGAAAAATCATGATCTCCAAGCATGTGCATTGCAAACCATCTGGAAACCATCATAAGCCATCCCAAATGTTCCACAGAAATGAACTTTGTATTGCCTCTCACTGTGTATTAAGGTGGTTTTCTGATTTAAACTTATCCTCCACTTATGTTACTATCCTTCCATCTATAGGATTTTCCAAATCAACTATTTAGTAACATTTCTTAGTCATTCTCTAGAATTTCTGGGAGAATGTAGTCAGAATGCCAATGAGACTGTTTCCTTACAAAGGTTAGTTTATATATAACTGTTGTTAAAAATTGAACAAAATATGCCATTGAATTTAAGTATATTTTTCATTTAGCAAGAAATTGTCATTAGGCAGTAGAAAAGCAAATATTTCATATAATAAATTAGCTATTCATTTTTGTCAATTGATTATGTGGTTAGAAATTTTAAAAAATGAATTTTCATGTGCAAGTGAAAGTGCTTATAAAATTCCCTTACAATTTTCCATCACTCATTTCTATGAGTATAAATTTTCATTTCATTTTTTGTTTTAAATTGAAATATAAAAATAAACTCAATGTAGAATCAATTTTAAGACTATATTTTGTCTAGTATTGAACCAAATATTGTAAACCTTTGTTCAAATAAAATGTTTAATGTTTAAATTAAGTTCATATGTTATGTTAATATGTTAGACATATAATTTATTTAAAGTGTTATTTATGTTCAACAACATTTTTAAAACACAGAAATTTAATATGAAAAACTTTAGATAATGATAAGCATGAGGTCTTGCTGAAGTTCTTTTAATTCTTATTGGATGCCCTACATAAAATATTTGTAATTATTTATAATTAAAGTTTTATAATTTTACATTTATAATTTTTATAATTGTGGAAGAAACAAAAGTTTATATAATTACAAAATATAAATTTTAATTTATATTAAATTTGGGGCAAAAGTAATTTTCCCTAAATATACATTTAATGAATGAATATAAAGAATGAGTAGCACATTAAACTATGTTGGAGATTCAAAACACATTTTGGTTTGTTCAAACAACAAAAATATTTGAGGACCCATGGGACTATATGGCATCTTTAGCCGTTCCTTCTCCATTAATCCAGATTAAATTTTACTTTACCTAAATGTAGGACTGGCCCTGAAAGGGCCCATTATTTAAACTTACAGATCTATTCTTTTTGGTGCTACATGGTGTTGTTTGGTCTTTATTATATCGAACCATCTTACTAATTCTCTCTTTGGACTTTATTTAACCCAATTTAGAGTGTTGACTTGCAGGAAAGTGGAAACCATTGTTACAATTTCCATGTATATGATAACCTTGACAATTCAGGGTGCTGTGAGGGACAGAGCTTTGTTACTATTGCTGAATCATTTGTGTCCAACTCTTTGTGACCTCTTTTGGGGGTTTTCTTGGCAAAATTACTGGAATGGTTTGCCATTTTTTCTTTAGCTCATTTTACAGACGAGGAACTTAAGCAAACAGGGTTAAGTGACTTACCCAGGGTCACAAAGCTAGTAAGTATCTGAGGCTAGATTTGAACTCATAAAGATGAGCTTTCCTGATTCCAAGGCCAGTACTCTTTCCACCTAGCAGCCCCCAGATAGAGCTTAGGCTTCACTAAACCACAGAAATAATGTCCAGAATGAGTGAGGAAATAGTACTGATATCCAATGTCTATAACACACCCAGAATATCGTGTTCACTTATGGAGTACATATTTTATGAAGGACGTTGACAAGTTGGGTAGTCCAGAGGAGAGTAAGAAAATAGAAAACTTGGCATTTAACATCAATTGAAAGAATTTGCCTCACTGGGGGACAGAAGGCTTTTTTGGGGTGTAATTTTTGTCTTCCAATATCTGAAGGGCTGCCATGTGGGAGAGGGATAAGATTTCTTTGACTTATTTTCCTGGGTAGGAGTTATAGGTAAAAGTTTAGAGTTTAGAGAGGAAGATTTTGGCTTCATGCAATGAGAACTTCATATTAGACTATCTACAAGTAACAGTGGACTTCTTTGGGAGAAGATATAGGGATAAGATACAGGGATATAGGGAGTAGAATCCCTATATTCAGAAATTTTCCAGCATAGATCACTATGTATAAGAGGTACTCCTTATCAGCTTTATATTGAACAAGATGACCTCCAAGGTCCCTTGTAGTTTTGAGAGTCTATAATTTTTAGATCTTACTAATGCTTGTGACTGGTTAATATATATTGTGGAACACGGTGCTAACCATGGCGGGGCAAGCAATTTAAAATCACAGAATGTTAGAACTTACATTAGAGTCACTCAGTGTAATCTCTTCATTTTAAAGTTGAGGAAAAGGAAGGATTAGGGCAAACCCCTTGCCTAAGATCACCCAGTTGGTGTCAAAATAAATTTCAGGTCACTTGACTCAGACCAGTGCTCTCTATCACACACAAACACACAGGATTTTTTCTTGTGTGGGCTGGCTAGTTTTGCTGTTTTCCACAGCCTTAGTTTTGATTCAGTTTTTATGTTATGTATCTATTATGCTTAAGCCATTGCAGTAACTCCAACAACAGTAATAATAGTTGATTCATTCTCTCCCTCTCTCTCTCTCTCTCTCTCTCTCTCTCTCTCTCTCTCTCTCTCTCTCTCTCTCTCTCTCTCTTTTTCTCCCCGCAGTTAAAAGACTTTCAGTAAAATATGGAAGATTCCTTAATGGACTGCAAAGTCCTCCAAATGTTCCAGTTTGCAGGTAATATTGTGCTGAATGTATCGTCATCGTACATTACAGAGCATGATAAATGACATCCATAATCATTCAAAAGCATTTGGTCTAATCTCATATATGAGGAAAAAAACAGGTGAATGAAGAATGACTTGTTCACACTATGCTATGCAGCTGGAAGGATAACACATAGAGCTGGTCCATCAGCACATGTATCTTGGACAAACATTTCAGAGAGACAGTGAAATTGGCCTGACCTGAACAAGAGGAGGAGACATGGTTGACTTGTCTTTGGGAAATTGCTCAGCACTTTTAATGACCCTAAATTTCTCATTGAAACAAAGGCCTTTTTTTTTAGAATGATGATTTTTTTCCACTAATACTGCAATGAATGAATGTATGTCAGGGAATGAATGAAAGTCAGGGAATGCCACAGTCTCCAAAGAATCAAATTTGAAGGTTACTCAAAAGACAATAGGACCATGGAGAGTATGATTAGGCTGCAATATACCATCAAGAAATAATTTTATAAGAATTTTATAAAAATTTTATAAGAAATTTATAAGAACAGGATGTCACTGGTGAGATGTATGTTCTGACAGGAAGATGAGTTGCTATGTAGAAAGAGCAAAGAATAACTGATAAAAAGCTAATATGCACCCATGATATTCATATAATGTTAAGAGATCTACAAGATTCAGTGCGTTGTGTGGTCCTCTTGTGGAGAAGTTACAAGAAACCATGACGAGGAGCTACATAGAAGGTAGAGATATGATTGAGCTGTGATTTGCATTGCTGAAGAGAGGACTCATACCAATGAAACCACAAGTCCACTACACCAAGCTAGAAAAATAATATTTTTGTAAAAAATATTTGCATTTTTTTAGGCTAGGAGATAAGGAGAAGGCAGTAGTAATCTGACAGACCATATCCCTCAACATATTTTGGGATCTTATCTGTCATATGGTAGGAAGGGTAAGTGGAAATACTTTCTGCTTTTTTGGGACATAGGCCCAGATATTTCAAACCTCTTTATGGCATCAAAACACGGAGTGGAGGCAGTGATATAAATAATCGGAAGATAAATATATTCTACTTTATAAAAGGGGCTAACATGTAATTTGGACTCCCTGGTCACTTTTTCCCTCTCTCTCTCTTTTTTTCCCCTCCGTTTCTTGTCAGTCTATTGTAATACCTAAACCACAGCACAACAAATTGATAATAATGATGATAATGATAGCTAGCACTTTAAAATTTGTAAAATGCTTTACATAAAATAGCTCACTTGCCCTTCACAAGAATATTGTGAGGTAGGTGCTATCACCATCCCCATTTTACAGATGAGGAAACTGTGACAGGGGTCAACAAACTACAGACCAAGGGTCAAATTCAGCCAGCTGCCTGTTTTTGTGGCTAGATTTTAAAATAACACTTTATCTTAAAACTTAGAAATCATTCTTAGCTGGTACAACTTTGCAAAAATAGGGGGACTACCACATTTAACCCTACAGCAGGAGTTTGCAAATCCTTAATTTACAAAGGTCAAGTGACCTGTCCAGGGTTTCACAGCTACTAAGGGTCTGAGTTAGAATTTGATCTCAAGTCTCCTCTGACTCCAGGTCCAACACTCTATCCATTTACCACTGGTCTAATAAAACTAGTTTGGCCGCTTTATCCACTAAAGTGTCACTCCCCATACTGGTTGATTTTCAATAAATCGACCATGAGATGTGTTATAAAGAACTGATTAGCTAGTCATATTACAGAAGTGCAAGCTATATCTCAGTGATTTAGATTCCACTTTCTACAGTTGGTCCATGGTGCTCAGAACATGATGGCTAATCTCTTTCCAGTCCACTGACTAACTTGTGTTTTAGAATACCATGGTTAAGGAAGAGTACTGGCTCTGGAATTAGGAGGACTTGAGTTCAAATCTGGCCTCAGATATTTACTAGCTATGGGACCCTGGGCAAACTTAACCCCACTGCTTCTCAAGAAACAAAACAAAACAAAACAAAATATGTTAGTTGTAAGGAAATAATTTGTAAGTTTGTCTCAAGTACATTGTCCTAAATTTTGATACCCTGTTCACATCACCTATTCTTTTCTGAGAGGAAAGAGTTAGAAGGATTCTTTTAGCAAGCTGGAATCTATGTGGTGATTGGAGAACCAAAATAATTTTATGTAGTTTCCCCAACACTCCTCATAATGTATATGACATGTTTTTCTATTTAGAGAGATGATTTTTTCCAGATGCCACTAGATATAAAACTACCTAATGAGATGTCTACCAACATTGTATTTAAATTCCTATATGGTATTATCCATAGTTTCTTTTTAAATGCATTCCTTCCATGCTAAAATGTTTTCTTTGTAAGTTAAAAAATATTACATTTGGAATTTTTTTTACTGTTTTGCATTAATTATTTAGAAAGCAGGCAATTTATTTCCAGGAAGCACTATGGGAAAAGCACTACAGGGAAAAGAGCCTGAAGACTTAGATTCATATCTTGGCTCTGTCATTTATCAACTTGAGTGACCTTGTCAAGGCATGACACATCTCTAACCTTCACTGTTACATCTGGGAACTTCAGATATGTACAGGGCTTGTAGGTCAGAGTCTCACACAATTTCCTTTATCCAAAGTACAGTTTAGGCCATCTTAGCATGGATTTATTATTACAAGTTCACCTATATTGGGAAACTGGTTCCCAACAACTGGGCAATACCAAGGACAGTACCCAAGTCAAGTCAATAAGTATTTATTATTACAAGTCAAGTTAAGAAGTATTTATTGTTACAAGTTCACCCATATTGGGAAACTGACTCCCAACCACTGGGTGACTTACCAAGGACAGTACCCAAGTCAATCAATAAGTATTTGTTATTATAAGCCAAGTTAATAAATATTTATTATTTACTATTACAGGTTCACCCATATTGGGAAACTGACTCCCAATCACTGTGTGAGTTACCAAGAACAGTACCCAGTTAAGTCAATAAGTTTTAAATACTTCCTGTATGTCAGGCTCTGTGCAGAAGGATAGGCAGTCTATGCCCTAAAGGAGCTTCTGTTTTAATGGGGGATGACAAGACATAAAGGGAAGCTGAAAAGGAGGGGGCTTTAAGAGAAGGCCCCCAGGCGGAGTATGGTAGAAAATGTTTGGAAAGTGAAGACTGGCACCTAGAATGGCACATGCTGGAAGGGATAGACAGATATTGACACAATGTGTTATTACTCACCAATTTGTTTCCCCATGGGTCATGATACTGGGATAGATGAGCCAAACTCCCACAGTTCCCTTCTTAGACCCTCATCATCTCCCACCTGGAGATTATGGCAGCCGTCTCCTCATTTGTTTCCCTGTTTCATGTCCCCCCACTCCAGTCTGTCATCCACACTGCTTCCAAAGTGATTTTCCTTAAATGAAGATTTGAGTGTGTGACTCCTCTGATCAGTGAACCCCAGTCCATTCATGTTGTTTCTAGGATAAGATATAAGCTCTGCTTTTTAGCTTTTAATACCAGGTACAAACTGGCTGCAATCTTAATTGGACATCAATTTTCCTACATTTTGTTATTCAATCAAATGGATATTTTCTTTTCTCTCACTCAGATGCTTTTGCCCTAGCCATCCCACATGTTTGGAATTCTTCTCTTCCTTACCCATTTGCCTCAGTTTCTCTTCCTTTAAAATATAGCTCAATCCCAACTGAATGAACCCTTTCTTGTTTCCCTCCCAGTTATTAATGCCCTTCCCTCAAAACTACCTTATATATATTTGCATTTATTAACTTGATGTATATTTTTTATATATTTCACATGTATCTGTCTCCATCATTCAACTGTAAGTTCATTGAAAGTAGAAAGTGTTTTATTCTCTGGATTTTTATCTACAACTTCTTGCATGGTGTTTTGGACATAGTAGGTGCTTGTTAAATAAATGGCTAGGGAAATTTTCTAGAATGCCTAGATGATTTATCCCTAGCTTTCTGTGAGTCCTAGAGGCTTACCTGGGTCTGACTCACTCCACTAGCCACCAATTCTGCCATAGGACGTTATGATTGCACTCAGTGTGATTAGGCATTGACATGAGACATGATGATTACTCCTGCCTAAATCTCCCAGCCTGAGATCCCACACCTCCCTCCCTCCTCCATAGCACAGACTCTGGTACACATAAAGCTCAGCTGTACTCTACTTCTGATGCAGACCTTTATCAGCTGCTGGCCCTCACACAATCTCCTGGTCCTGGACACTTTCTTCATCATTATGTAGGGAGAGCAATGATTTATTTGATGCAAGACTGAATTATGAAGGTAGGATAAAGGCTGCCAGCTTCACTTGGACCTTTGGTCTTGCTCTAAGTTGATTTTTATGCAAAGAGGGACATGATGGGACTGAAAAGAACCTTGTCCTTCTAGTTCCACATAATTTCTTTTCAGTTTTGCTAAATGGAGTGAATCTCTGGGATGTTTTGGAAGTATTCAGACAAAAGAGGAGAATGACAGATGTTGGAGAGACTGTGGGAAAACAGGTAGTGCACTGTTGGTGGAACAATGAACTGGTCCAATCATTTTGGAAAGCAATTTGGAACTATGCCCAGAAAGCTGCCAAATTGTGTACATCCTTCAACCTAATCCTACCACTACTAGGCTTATGCCCCAAAGAAATAAAAGAGAAAGATCTCGATGCACAAAAATATTTATAGAAGATCTTTTCATGGTAGCCAAAACTTGGAAACTAAGAGGGTGCCCTTCCTAGGGAATGGCTAAACAAAATATGGTACATGGATATAATAGAATATTATTGTATCATAAGAAATAATAAAATTGACAATTTTCAAAGAAAACTGGAAAGACCTTTGTGAACTGATACAAAATGAAAAGAGCAAAATGAGAACAATGGAAGCAAAGATCATATTATGGAGAAAAGGAACTTTGAAAACTTTAGAACTCTGACTGACAATGATTAGAGCCATGATAAACAATGGGTCCCAAAGAACGAAGTTGAAATATGACACATACCTTTTGATACAGAGGTGGTGAACTTAAGATACAGGAAGAGACACATTTTGGGGCATGGCTAATGTGGGACTGCTTTGCTACATTGCATAGATACTTAGTGGGGAATTATGTTTATATATTTTTAATTTGCTCAGTGATAAAAGGGGTAGAGTGGGAGGGACATTAATTAAAAAAAAAAACTTGCTACTTAAAAAATAAAAATAAAGAACCTAACAAAGAAAGGACAACCAGTGGTATAACTGAGGCTGACAGGAATTTAATAACCCTAATTCATATAGGAAACAGAAATAAGTGAGTCAAAATTGATAAAATATAGTTCAGTGCCAGCAGGCTGAGTGTGAATGAGTGGGAGACAGTTTTCATCATAAAAGAGCTAAAGATGGTTTCCTGAGCTACCAAGCCAAAGACCAAGAGACCTTTCCTCCTGAAGCATTATAGTTAGTGAAGATCAGGAGACACTTTCATTTCTAAATCATATGATCCTATAATCTGTGATACTGATGTAGTGAGTGTTGACTACAGTGTGGCTTTTCCACTTGGAAGTGTCTGGTTTTTCAAAGGGAAGCTGCCTTCAAGTGCTTTGGAATGTCCTATGAGAATGAAAATCCTCACAAAGAAAATCTACACCATGTTTTTAGCTTTATTGTCATAAAACTTTGGCTGTCTTCTTTTGAAATCCTAGAATGTTCAATATGGAAGGGTCATTATTAATATTGTGAACATCAATTCACATTTGTGTAACACTCTAAGTGCCTAACCCAAAACTTCAAGAGGTAGGAAATACAGATATTACTTTCTTCATTTTGTAGTTGAGGAAACTGAGGTTAAGAAAGTGCCAGATCCAGCACTTAAATTTCAGGTCATAAATCTTCTATTTTTCCATTTCCCCCCTTGAAGGTAAAATAGAGAATATCAGAACTGGAAGGGATTGTAGATCTCATGGAGTGTAACCACTTCATTCAACAGATGAAGAAACAAAAGCAGAGATACAAGGTGAATTGGTCAATGTCACATAGGTAGTTAGCGGCAAAGCTAACAAGAATGAAGGTCTTTGGATGCCCCAGTGGGATGCTCTTTCCAGCATACCACACTCTGGCCCAGCAATGAATTTTCCAGATGAACTCACTGAACCTCAGGGTTAATTTACCTGATTCATCCCATCACAGAATAGCATTTCTTTTACCCAGTCTTTCTGTAATAACCTTCTCATCAGAAGAGTACCTTCCCACTATCTTTACAAAATACAGTTGATAATAAAGTTTCCCCTTTACCCCTACCACTATGTTCAGAGATATAGGTTCAGAACCAGGGCAGTGGAGAGGCAATTATGATTTGCATTAAGCTCTACTCTTGAGTGAGGTCAGCCCTAAGCTGTGGTATAGGTGATTTGAAAGGTTAGGTTTCAGCATCCAACTCCCCCTCCTCCCCCATTCCCTAGAGATACTAAGTAGAAAGCTGACCTCCTAGTACCCTGACACATATTTTCTTTTATAATAAACACACACCCTTTGGCAGGACCTCAGGGGCTGTCAGATGGAAAGTGTAGTGAACCCTGGCTAATTCGGGAAGTTGGTGCTGCAGGGCCCATGTAACCATCAGCCTAGTGTTCTGTAATTAGAGAGGCAGACCTGCAAACACTCTTCTCTCCCCCTTGCCATTTCTAGTCTACCTTCCTCCTCCCCAGGAGGCTCTGAGGATTATTCGTTGCCTTTCAGTTGATGGCAATGTACTCTTCTAAGATCTGTGCATGGGATGAAGAGGGAGATAGAGCATAATTTCTTGACCCATTTGGGATTAAAAGGCCTGTTACTGGTGTCACTAAAGCATAGGATTGAATTCATCAAAGCAGGCAAAGTTCTAATTTCATACTCAGAATGCTTGTTATATGGTTCACTTAGGACTGACCTTAGAACACTGGAAACTAAATGGAGCATTATCTGGAAATGTTTAAATTTTATCTTCTTGTAAGAACAGAACACTCAAAATCTCCAACCCAGAAGCACATGGTTCCCATCCCGACCTCTGAGGCCCAGATGTCTTTCACCTGTTTCTGAGGAAATATGTAAGGGTTCGGGGAAGAGTACTGTTAACTTGAAGAATCAGAAACTGATTTGAATTTTATGTTTATCTTCATTTACATCCCTCCCCCAATCCTCAAATGAGGTGAAGATATAACAGGAGAAGACTGAAAGAAAAAAAGTAAGTTTAGACTTTGCCTATGGTCTGACTCAAGAAGGTAGGGAAGTTAGGGAGAAGAAAGACCCTGTTTTGGTAAAAATAGCAACCGTCCACAATTCCCACTGTTGCTGCAAATGACATAATTTGAGATATAAAGTCCAAACATTGCCACTTTCCGTATTAGCCTCAATAAGAGCGCAGGAACAGGGGAAGGAGACAGAAGAGAACACTAATAAAGACATGTTCATGCACCCCCTTTTCAAGAATTCCCCTCCTGCTGTTGGGTTGCTGATGTCTAGTATGTCATTTACAAGGACAGTGTCCAATTTAGTTAAGTAAAATTAACAAGCATTTATTAACTGCATATTATATGCCAAGCACTGTGTTAATCACTAGATGGGGATACCAAGAAAGGCAAAAAGACAGTCCCTATCTGCAAGGTGCTCATATTCTAACAAAAGAGACATAGAAACAGGATGATATTTTCATGTTAATTATTAGAAAAGAGAACTTAAGGGCCTTAAAGAATCAATTTAGTTGACTGTAAGGATACATTTCCCCAGATAATTGCTTTACTTTTGCATCTTCTTTGTTTTAATATGATATACAAAATTATAGAAATCTAATATATATACATTTATAATAAATACTCATGGAATTACACAACATTTATATTTGTATACATATGTGTATATAGACACACAGGCACAATACATACATATATGTGTGCATGTATATATGCATGCATGTGTGTACACACACACATTCGTACCAAGGTATAACTTGGAAGCTATTTGGGGCTAAAGTTGTTGATTGACCTTCATTCTAGAAGACCACTGCATCAAGAAGGTGATACCAGAACTTGTAATTGACTTTGATTTGAATGAGGGAGGTTTGCAAAGTCACCAACCTCACTTTCTCCTCCAGAGCCATCTGAATCCAGTGACCAGATATAGATCAGGATGACTGGAGATGGCCCCCAGGGATAACGTAGAGTATGGACAGAAATCCTTCAACAATGACAACTATAATAATGATCATTCTTTAAGAAGTCACTATTTATGCTGTGTGTTTGAGGGTAGGGGCGGGGAGTTGGAGAGAATAGGAAAGTAGGGGAATCCTAATGAGGGTAATAGGGGAATCCTAATGAGGGTGATGTACAATGGAGATTGTTGTATGCTCCGACGCTGTGGTGACTAGGAAGATGTGGCAAGAACCATGAAATGCTGGTGAGTTGGGCTTTGATGATCTCACTGATTTTCAGCTCTCTTGCCATTGTGATACGGTTGTTTCTCAGAATTAAGGAAATGGAGATCCATTGGGTTATAGACTAGCCCTACTTGAAATAATTGTGATGATTCTTCAGGTTCTGGTACAACAAAGACAAACTGGAGCAAATGAAATACTAAATACACGATGTGCTTGGAGTGCATCATGCTGACCATAGATGATGCTGATCATTAAAACAGGCAGACCATGAGTATGAATGAAATGGACTGAACAAATGAATAATTTCATTGTACACCAGTGTTGTATCATAACTCAATTGTAAATGGATATTGCTAGTTATAGACAAGGGCTTCATACTATTTTTGCCAAAAGCACTCTTGGTTCCAAGTCAATATGACATAATGTCAGCTAGTGCAGGGCTTTCTTCTCTAAGTCTAGATGAGACGAAGAGTGGAAGAGTTGCTAAAATTTGAAAACAGAGAGGCTGAAGAATCAGAGGTCCTTGGATATCTTCTCTTAATGTGAAATCCAGAAATACTATATAAAAATGTAACAGATGACAGATTCAATGCTGGTATATCAAATGATTTTGAAAAGAAAATGAACATACTGGAATTTTTTGGAAGTTTTTAAGAAATTGGTGATATGAACCCAATAATCAGACAGCTGATTATTGATATCAGTTCTCCAACTTTTTGGTCTCAGGACTGACTCCTTTATACATTTAAAAATTATCGAGAACCCCAAAGAACTTTTGTTTATATGCATTATAACTATCAGTATATTACTTGAAATGAATATTGGTGCATTTAAAAGTTTTATTCATTTCAAACTGTCAATAGTAAACTTACTGCATGTCAATATAATTAACATTTTAATGAATAACTATTTTCAAAAAATTAGTAAGAAGAATGGCATTGTTTTATATATTTTTGCAAATCGTTTTAATGTCTGACTTAATAGAAGACAGCTGGATTCTCATATCTGTTTCTGCATTTGATCTAGTGGGATGTGTTGTTTTGCTTGAAGTCATGAAGAAAATTCAGCTTCACTCAGATAAAAAGTTGGAAAAAAGGAGGAATATTTTAATAGGCAAATTATATCTTTGTATGGTTATGAAAATAGTTTTGACCTGATGCGACCTCCCATCAGGCACTCTCACAGGTCTTCACAGAACAATTACACTATACCAAGATTTAAAAAGTTGGCAATTGCAGCAATCATAATGAATGGACACATCATCCCCCAACATTTGATAGAAAGTGTAAAGATATTTTAGGACTTGAATACATCAGTATATGTGGAAGCAACTATCATGGTAAAAGCCATAGGAAAAAAAACATGAAAGCAGTATGGAATACTCCTAGGGACAGGTGTCACATACCATGATAGAAGTTACTTAAGAGTGGTACTGAAGGTATGCAGAAAGGCACTGGAAAATGATATCAAGATCATCTACCTGGTATACTCAGTAGGAAACTTGAATATCTCATAGCCTAATTAAAAAAAAAAAACACATATAGAAGCAAATCTGGAAAACCAGACTCTTTTTAGCAATTCTGTATTTCCTTGATTAGAATTCCCTAAATACAAGGCAAAAATTAAAAGACTAAGGTAATACAAGGAGTCAAAGCAGAGTAAAGAACAAAATAAATAATCCAACATGAATCAAAAGTCTTTTGACAGAGACTGGAGAAGCAAAGAAATTTGAGGAGAGAGAGAATCTTTGAAGAAGGAGGATGTGGAAATTTTGGGGGCATCTCATTGGTTGCGAGAAGTCCAAGGCAATAAAAATGCAAGTTGACTTAAAGAAAGGACAGATACTGTGTACTGTTAATATGATGTGATACAACAATTACATCAAAGCAGGTGACTGAAATTCTTGCTTCTTTGAAGAGCTGAAAGCAGAGCTGGATACAATCCACAATTTCAGTCAAATCAAAATTTCATAGTGGTATATAAGTTACTAGCGAAGCATTTAACCAACTTCCTTTCAAATGTAAACCTATTCCCATCTTATTTAACAGAAGGCATAACACATGTATTATCAAAAGATGAGAATACCATTAACTTCTTTTAATATGCCGTTTACATATTTATGTACTTTTTACAAAACACCCACAGCTTGTATCACAAAAATGTGTAAATGTGTGTATGTTTGTATACACAACACATAAATACATTGCTTTATAAGAAAGCAGTGAATTGTCCAAGTTAACTAAAAGGGTGCGCCTGAGATCCCAGGGGTATAAAGAATGACATTAATGCTTGGATTATTACAGAATAAGTTGTTTGAAAGTGTTTTAATACTTGTGTTGTCTTTATTGCCCTTGGTTCACTTTATACTTGTTCACTGTAAACATGCAAAACCTTTAAATGCAACGATTACACTATACAACATGTGTTGCATCTAACCCCCTTTTTTCCATTCACACAGATGCCATCTTATTTAAATTAAACATTATCCTCTCTTACAATATTAAACTGTATATTATCTATCATAGGCAATAGCCTCCTAACTGGTCTCCTTGCCTTAACTCCCTTTCCGTTGTAATCCATTTTACACACAGCTACCAAAATAATTTTCCTTTAACATAGATTTGATCATGTGACTCTCCTATTTGACCAACTCTCATGGCTTCCTATTTCCTCTAGAATTAAACATAAACTCCTCTGTTAAGTTTTAAAACCCTGCACGAAGGGAGTGGAATAATAATTTTGCCTTCTGGATCTCTTTGAATACCTGGTGAAATCTATGGACACTTTCTCAGAAAAGAAGTGTTTTTAAATTCATAAAATCAAACACATTGGATTAAAAATATATATTATATTGAAATATGGTTATCAGAATGCACACACATATATATGTGTACACACATATATGTATTCATATGCATACGTATATATGCGTATGTATAATCTATGGACCTCTTTTCAGAAAAAAAATTAAATGAATAAAATAAAATACATTGGAATACAAAGGAAGTCAGTTATATTGAAACATAGTGATGAGAATGTAGTATATATATATGTTTCCTGATTCCCCATATGTTACTACTTTTCCTGCAAAACCACTTTTTTAGCTACTTTGTATAGATTTGTATTTAATCTCTTTATATCATGCTGTATATGTTTTTATACATACTTTTTGCCTCCTATATTAGAATGTAAGTTCTTTACAAGTGGGGACTGCTTCATTCTTTTTGTTTGCATTCCCAGCTGCTATCACAGTGCCTGACACATATTACACATAGAAGTGCTTAATAAATCTTTGTCGATTGATTGAACACTAGGGTATTTGATATCCACATGGAAAAACTGTTCTCTATTTAAAATATGGCACTAGCACAATTATGTCAAGAACAATTGATATAAAGTGTTGCGTTTTTCAGGGAAACATTTTAAACCCATCATGTTTATATGTAGTTTTAAATCCATTATCATCTCTCCTAAAAGTGGCTTCTACATTAAAAAAGGAGTCAAACCAAAACATCATACTAATCATTTGATGTATTTGTTTAAGCTATTTTTCGTTTAAGGTTCTGCCCTTTTCATATGGAGCAGTTATTGCCAAAAAAGGGCAGAGAAAGTACTTTTGCATGAAGAAAGGGAGTTATATTTCTTGGTGAAGGATGTAAGATAATACTTTTGTCATAGATTAACATTTTGATGCCAGAAAGGACTAGGAAAAGAATTTTGCTTTAACAAAAATGAAAATATGTATATAAAGAAAGTTTTCATATGGGATTTCATCAGTTTTGGCCAAAAAGAGGTGAACTATAGAATAAATATAAAGGCTTAAATCCCTTTGGAATAGATGTAGAATGATACCTCATTTATA
Organism: Bettongia penicillata ogilbyi; assembly: GCA_023548195.1. Lineage (NCBI taxonomy): Eukaryota > Metazoa > Chordata > Mammalia > Diprotodontia > Potoroidae > Bettongia > Bettongia penicillata. The sequence continues at coordinate 4,452,680 of JAJHZJ010000135.1, read as the reverse complement.
TATGAAGAGTTTAATTGTTCAAGAAAGCAGAACCTTTATTTATTAAAAATTGCAAAAAATAGGTGCAAATAAAGAAGCAGATTCAAGAACATAAGATGAGATACTGAACTGTTGAAAACTTAGACCTGAAAGGAATTAAGGTCCCTTGATACATATACAATTACTTTAAGGCTGAAGAGGCTAAAACTTTAAAAAAAGAGAGAAATTATTTATTTAGAGACTGAAGTATAATTTAAGAAAAAAATCTCTGTTGATTTCATAGGAGAAATTTGGTGAGTTGTTACCTTTCAAATAAAATTTAGTGAGTCCCTAAGTGCCAGAAACTCTGATTTAAGTCACTGAGGAAGTAGAGGCTGAGGCTGCTGTGGTAAAGAGATTAAAGAACTTGACAGATGAGGAAAGAAACAGCAAGGGATTGGAAAAAGTAGCTCTGTGGCAGTTACATGTGTGAAGAAACCATCAGCAGGAACACCCTGCTAGCAGAAGGCTTTAATGGTGTGATTCCTGAGTAGTTAGGGAGAGACTCAACATCATTAGAAAGTAGTTCTGGATATCATTCTTTAGTTCCCTGTAGAGCTGAAGAGAGGTGCCTTTTTCTGCCCTTTCTAAGAAGAAAAAGCAGAAAGGGGAAAGACAGGTTTTGCAGCTGTTGTATGGGAAGAGAGGCTGAGATTCAATTGGAACAGAATCCTCATGACTGAAGACATGTAGAATGTTTTGCATTGCAAGAACAATCAATCTGAGATTTTACTGTGAGTCCTATGCTAATTGGATGACATAGAATCCTGGTAAGTAAATAGGAGGCTCACTGTACTATAGCACCCAGGAACAGCCAGCTTGATGAGCTTTGCTCTTCTATGGCTTAAAGGAAATTACTATACAAATTAAGAAACAACACTTCATAAATTCTCTTTTAATGTAATTATAGATAAAAAGAGCATGTTAGTGCTACATCATTTCAAGAACAGAAGAGGATTTGTCTAGTTGATCCCCTGTTATATTGTAAGCCCTTTGAGGGCAAGAACTGTATTTTTTCCTTTGTATCCCCAGTGCTTAGTGCAGTGCCTGGCACATAGTAGTGTAATGGTAATTATGAGAGTTAAAGATCTTCCCCACACATTTATGGGCCTGTCCACTAAGGGAAGTTTGATTAGGGGAGCTTTGTTTTGTAGGAAGGCTCACACCTTTTGTTCATTTCTAATGAGGCACTGGTTCTCAAAGGTTGTGATGCCCTCTAGCTCTGAAAAGTATCTAAATACTTTGAGGTGAGGCTTTACTTGGGGGCTTACTTTTTGGAAGAAGCTTTGTGTGCCAGATGAGACTCTGGGTAGACACTAAGGAGGCCACCCCCATCTTTGAAAACCCAGATGTTGATGCTTCTGTCTCTGGTAACTATGTGTGTATGAAACGATCACACAGTTGGATCTGTCTGTTGATCTGTAATGTATGTATTGCTTATGGTTAGACAGTTGGAAGTCCCGTCTGTTGATTTTTATTTCTCTGCTTATATTTTCTCTGAAGTTCAGGGAGCTGACTTTTTTCCCTGAACTAAGTGAATGATACACGTGCTTGGTTAAAGTAGATTGTTGACCCCTCAAAAGTTGCTTGACTTTTAGAAAAGCAGATCTAAGGACCTATACAGCAGGCCCTTCTGTGTATGCCAGGGTCCTTGCTATTACAAGTAGATGCTTAACAAATGTTTATTAAATGAATAAAACTTTGTGAGTGGTAAGAACAAGCAGACAACTTTTTATAGCAAAGGAGTGACTTTCTATGGTGTAGATGTTCCTGTATGCGACAATGATATCAGAATCACCAGTAGAAAGTTGTGAATTACCCTGAGCACATGGGTTTTTCTCTCAGGTGCTTCCTTGCCAGATTTTTGTTGGTGTGCCCAGTCTCCCACACAGATACTGAGTGAGTGATTACTTTGGTAAGAGAGTGTGACCCAGGTTTATGTGTGGATTATGATGTATTTTCTTATTCATGTACTTTATTTAATGTATGATTTCCTATGATATTGTTATTATTATTTCTTTTGCCTTATTTTTAAGTAAATGACTGTGTTTAAAATCTAAAAGCATCATTGCAAGTGTTCAGTTTATGTAAATGAAAATCCATTAGTAGGGGCTCTGTAGCTAAGATGGTGAGTAGCAGGACTGCATTCCTCAACAGGATTACCTCTAGGACTCTGAGAAAATTTGTCATCTTTCTCTGGACATGCCATTTGAGGGTAGGCTGGAGAGAATGAGCCAGTTATGAGCAGATATCCATACAGCCTTGTGAATGGAATGGAATGCTATTAGTTGTGGGTATAGACATTCCATATACCACCCTATTATACATTGATAACCTCAAGCTAGAAAACTCCACTAAAACACATTAACCTTTATCTCACTCATCTTATAAATTTTATCTCATTAAATTTTCTCAATGATGCCAAACTATTGGTTTTATATATTCAATAAATATATAGAAAACCCAAGATTACACCTTTGCTATTGCTATTTATCGTGATTAATGAGTAATTGAATATAAAACCACCTAAATTTCCCCAGACCATACTTTATATAGAACCATTTTTTGATATCTTCCCATTTGTACTATTGCAACATCCCCTCTCTCCATTTAGAACTGCAGCTTTTGTACCAAACAACTAGAAAACATGCCCCATCCTTTCCTCTTACCATGAGGGGCTTAACCCACTCAACTTTGGAGCTCTATTCAGCTTTCAAAGTTATCTTGCATGTCTGTGATTCCTTTTGGCTTCCCTTCTTTCATGCAGACTACCTTTCTAGCCCCCACATACCCCAGTCAAACTGGACCCCAAGTTGCTGTCATCACCAAATGCATTGGTGCATTTATGCCTGGCATGCACTTCCTCCTTTGGGCATAGTGGTATGGTGGAACTGCACTCAACTTGAAGTTAAGAAAGATCTAGATTTGAATCTTGTCACTGACACATAGGAGTTGTATGACTTTGAACAAGATTCTTGAACTCTCTGATGGCCATTAAAATGCTTACCTGTTAAAAATAAAAAAGAGATTGTGCTAATCACCTTATAAGCCTGTTATGAGCAAGACTGAATATAAAGTTTATTGTTCACTTTAGAGTACTACGTTAATCTCAGTGTTTAATTAATGCTCTCCTGAATCCTCTTCTTTGATGAATCAGTTCAGGGGACACTTCCTTTATGCAGATTTCCATGGCTCTGGATGAAAGTATTCTTTGTTGTTGTTTCAGTCAAGACTGATTAGATTTGGGCTTCTGTTTTTTGTTTTTGTCTTTTTGGCAGTAATACTGATGTGGTTTGCCATTTCCTTCTCCAGCTCATTTTACAGATGAGGAACTGAGGCAAAGAGGGTTAAATGGCTTGTCTAGGGTCACATAGATAGCAACTGTCTGAGGCTAGATTTGAACTTCCTGACTCCAGGTCCAGTGCTTTATCCACTGTACCACCTACTTGCTCCAGAAGTTTTGTAAATATATATTTTAAATTAAATTAAACATATACTACATAATGCTACTACTGCTATTGTTGTTTGAGACTCTGTGACCTGATGGACTTGTCCATGAAGTTTTCTTGGCAAAGACATCCATATCTGTCTCCATTGTAAACCCATTTTACAGCTGAGGAACTGAGGTCAACAGGGTCAATTGACTTGCCCAGAGTCATATGGCTAGTACATGTTTGAGACTAGGCTTGAATTCAGGAATATGTCTTCCTGAGTCCAGGCCCATCACTTTCTTCACTTTGCTACCTAGTTGTTCATACTATGTAATACTTCAAAGTAATATATTGTTCAGATAAAGGAAAATGTTGTATTTATGGAACAGATGAAAAGGTTAGGAGTTTCACACTTTTCAAAGGTTTTAATAGTTAATTCTGACCCTTAGCTCCTAGTACAAGATAATTCCCTATAATCCTTAGTTCCCTCCTGCCTCACTTTTTTTCCCCTAGTCTTTGCCTTGATTTTTGAATTTCTGTAGAAATGACTAGCCAGGGTTGCTTAAGTAACTAACCATCCAGAATCTGCTTCTTCAGCTTCTGGTTGTTTGGGGTTAGTCAGGGATTTTCCTTAAAAGGTCAGTTTGATCACCTAGGGAGAAATTATCCTGGATTCTTTAGCTAAGGCCTGGAAAAATTCTCCTGCACCTGTGAAAACTAGCATAATCCAACACTTTCCAAGAGGGCACTAAATCTGCTTCGTTCAAGTTCCAGCTTTTTACTACCTTTCCCCTGCAGCCCTCTTCTTCCCTGGATGAGTTTCACTCAGAACCTTGATTTAAGAGGAAGAGCCCAACCATGCCCTCTCCATCACTTTTCACCTTCTTTTTATGTATTTTCTTCCACCATTAGGCTATAAGCTCCTTGAAGGCAGGGTTGTCTTATTTTTGACTTCTATTTGTATCCCTAGAATGTAGCCCAGGGCCTGGCACATAGTAAGCACTTTAATGAATATTTGGTAACTCAATTTAACTTTGAACATCCTTCCAAGAGACCTGGGCCCCATCAGAATCTGTTCATCCTGTTGCCCTCTTATGGCTATTTTGGTTGATCCACTGAAACATACATCATAAATCGAGTCTTTCATCTTAAAGATCTAGTTATTTCTTTCACCTATGGTATGTGACTACAGCCACAGAACTCTACATCCTTCTCTGAAGTTGTTCCCCTCCATCCAGTCTTTTAGTCCCAAACTTGAACTCCCACATAGGTCTGTTTCTGCTTCCCCATGATTGGTCAAACTAAGCTGATAGACAAACCTACAACACAATGGATCCTATGTGACCCTCTGTCTTTCAAGTCTGGAGGCATAACTAGGTACATTCACTTATTAATTCTCAGCTAGGGAATTGAGTCACTTCCCTTAGGATGAATGTTTTTTGCTCCCTGAACACAAGAAAGCACCAAATAAGTACAATTGATATGTTCTCCCACCCATTTCAATGATGTAGAGAATTACAAATACGATCCATTCTACCTTCCCACTCATTCATCCCCTCATAACTGGGCAAGGTCATTTCAGTATACTCAATAAAAATCTTCCCTCTTAAATGGAAATTAAAACAACGCTGAGACACCACCTCACACCTATTAGGTAGGTTAATATGACAAAAAAGGAAAATGGTAAATGTTGGAGATGATGTGGGGAAACTGGGAAACTAATTCACTGTTGGTAGAGTTGTAAACTAACCCAACCATTCTAGAGAGTAGTTTGAAACTATGTCCATATTGTCCAAATTGTGCCTACCTTTTGATCCAGAAATATCACTGCTAGGTTCATGTCCCAAAGATGCACACACACACACACACACACAAATGGAAAAGGACCTATTTGTACAAAAATGTTTATAACTGCTTTTTTTTGTGGTGGCTAAGTATCAGAAATTGAAAGGTTGCCCATCAATTGAGGAATAGCTAAACAAGCTGTGGTATATGATTGTGATTGTGCTATAAGAAATGAGAAACAATATGATTTCAGAAAAACTTGAAGTTACGTGAACTGATGCAAAATGAAGTGAGCAGAACCAGGAGAATGTTGTACACAGTAACAGTAACATTATGAGATGATTAACTATGATAGACAGCTATTCTCAGTAATATGATGATCCAAGACAATCCCAAAAGAATCACAATAAAGCAGGCTATTCAACTCCAGAAAAGAATTGATATTGTTTCAATACAAATTGAAGCAATTTTTCACTTTCTTTCTTTCACCGTTTTTAAAAAAAATCTAGTCTTCTTGTACAAAATGACTAATAGGGAAATGTTTTACATGATTACACATGTATAACCTACATCCGATTACTGTCTCAGGCAAGAGGGAACAGAGGGAGGGAGGGATAGAATTTGGAACTCAAAACTTTTTTTAGAAAGCAAATGTTAATTGTTTTAACATGTAATTGGGGAAAAATAAAATGTATATTAAAAAAAAATCTTCCCTCTAGTCTGGTGTAAGTTCAGCTACAGGTATGTGCTATTTTCTTTTTCTTTAAAGTCAGACTAAGGTTTTTTCTCACACACTCAGACATTGAATACTGTGACATAAGGTGAGCTTCCTCTCTGAAATATGGTTTTCAAACATTTCAAAGCACAGGGTAAATTTCCAAAGCCTTTTAAACACATATTTCTGTTCTGAAATTGTTTTTGCAGACAGAATACCTGCAACTTAAATTACATGCAGTCATCAGTTTGGAAAGTCAATTAACGACAATCACCATAGCAAACAGGACCATAGATTTAAATCTGGGAGGATACTTAGAGGTCACCTAATAATCTATCCCTCGTATTTTACAATGCCCAGGTCACAGAAAGAAATGGCAGAGCCAAGATTTGATTTAAACTCTGTTTCTTTGACTTCAAACCCACATCTCTTTCTACTAAAGTACAGAGTATATTAGGAAAAAGGGAAGGAAAAAAGAAATGAAAGAATTGAGGGAGGGGTGAATTGATATAGCCCAACTACAACTAGATGCAGTCAGTTATCCAGGATAAATTAGCGACTCATTAACCATACAAAAGACTAGGTGACCTCATCAAGTTGACCTTGCAACTTTGATATTCTGTGATTAAGTGCCCACTTTGTACAAAATGTTGTTCTAGGTACTGGGAGGTGATGCGATGCTTATGAAGTGGTCTATAATTGCAGACAACTTGCCATGCAGTAGAGAAGAGAAGGCATGTTTAGGAATTAGCATACTGAAGAGATACAATATAAAAAATGAGACTGGGAAAACCTAGAAACCCCATGGGAGTAACGCACAAAGGGAAATCAGGGGTCCCTCTTTGGTCTTCTCCAGCTTGATGACTGACAGTCAGGTATGTTGCAAAGCGGATTTTTATTTCTTTCTGGTGTAGCTTGGATCGGATGGCCTCCAAGTTCTCTTCCAACTTTAAGACTTTGTGAATTACCCCAATCAGGTAAATTGTTCACACTTTATGTAAGGGAGGGTGGTAATTCTTGCATTTTTATAAATAAAGCTTATAGGAGCTCTCCCAGAGAGAGCTTCATCTGGGTGAATGAGGGTCAGGCTAATGGGGAAGTACTGCCAAGGATTGTTGAGTATTTACTGCTCTTCTAATTCCTCTGATCTGTTCTGTTGATCTGTGTAAACCCAGGTTGCTTTACCTCGGCTGCTAACAGAAATATCTGCACTTGTTAGAGTATGCCTGGCTGAAAATCCTATACAGGCCATACTTCATATTATGATGCTTTACTTTATTGTGTTTAACAGATATTGAGGGTTTTTTCTTGTTTTGTTTTGTTTTTATTTTACAAATTGAAGGTTTGTAGCAATTTTGCATTGAACAAGTTATTGGCACCATTGTTCCAACAGCATGTGCTCATACTGTGTCTCTGTCACATCTGGGTAATTCTCATAATACTATAAACTTTTTTCATATTTTCACTTTTGTTATTGTAATCTTTGATATTATTATTGTAATTGTTTTTGTGTACCATGAACTGCTCCCATATAAGATGGTAAAATTAATCAATAAATGTGTGTTATGACTATTCCTCTCTTTCTCTCTCTCTCTGTTCCCCGCTTGGGTCTCCCTATTCTCTGAGCTACAACAATATTGAAATTAGGCCCATTAATGGCCTGTAAGTGCTCAAGAGAAAGAACGAATCAAGCTACAGTGCAGACTTTATTGTCTTATTTTTAAGAAATTGCCAACCTTCAGCAACCACCACTATGATCAGTAGACAGCCATCAACCTCAAGACAAGACCTCCACCAGCAAAATTATTACGTCTCATTGAAGGTTCAAATGATGGTTATCATTTTTTAGCAATAAAGTATTTTTCATTAAGGTGCGTTCATTTTTTTTTAAACATTATACTATTGTACATTTAATAGACTACAATATTGTGTAAACATAACTTTTATATGCACTGGGAAACCAAAAAATTCATGTGACTGGCTTTATTGTGGTATTTGTTTTATTGTGGTGGTCTGGAACTGAACCTGCAATATCTAGCCAGTCTCCAAGGACTTAGTAACAGTGATACTGGTCTTTCAGTTTACTTCACAGTCACCTAAGTTTCCTTCCAGACTGCAGTCTACCTTAGCAATAAGTTCATAGAAAGGAAAGACACTATCATTAATTGAGCACCTACTATATGCCAAGCACCATGCTAAATACCTCACAAATAATTCTCTTATTTTATCCTCATAGCAACCTCAAGAGGCAGGCACTACTGTTATCCCCATTTTATAGATGAGGAAGCTGAGGCAAACAGAGGTAACATGTGACATGTCCAGGGGCACACAGTAAGTGTCTGAAACTAGATTTGCATTCAGGTCTTTCTGATTTCAAGTCCAGCACCCTGTCTATGGGGCATCTAGCTGCTTCTCTTGCTGAGAATTCTCTGTTCATTCTTATTTGGGCCTAGAACCTTAGGTTATTACTGCATGGAATGATTTTCTTGTCAATATGCTTTGAAAAAGCCAGGTTCCTTCCAGGAACCATGATTGTCTACATCAGTAGACAAATTAGTGCATAGGTGCCCAGGCTGGTCCAGAAGCCAACCACTTATGACTGACTGTAGAGAACAATACTATCCCCCCCAGTCCCTTGGGCTCAGAAACCTAGGCATCATCCTTAACTCCTCACTATCTCTGCCCCCTTCTCCCCTCCATATTCAAGCTGTAGCCAACACCTGTCATTTTTACCTTTGCAACATCTCTCAGATATGGCCTCTTTTCTCCTCTGACAGGGCCATCACTCCAGGATAAGTCCTCTCAGCTTGTGGGTGGGTCTGCCTGACTGAAGTCTCTGCTCACTCCCGTCCATTTTTTAGTTCAGCCACCAAAATGATTTTCCTAAAGCACAAGTTCAACCATGTTACCCTCCTACTCAACAAACCCCACTGGCTCCCTATCTTTCCCCTGCACAATTCAATACAAAATGCTCCATTTGGCATTAAAGTCCTTCATAACCTACCTTTCTAGTCTTTTTACATCTTACACTTCCCACATACTCTTGGATCCAATGACACTGGCCTTCTGGAGATGTTCAGTGAATAATGCACTCCTTACTCTAGGCATTTTCTCTGGCTATCAGCCATACCTGGAATACTTACTTTCCCTTTTTATCTCCAAAGACCAGCTTTTCTAGATTCCGTTAAGTCCTAACTAAAGTCCCATCTTCTATAGAAAGCCTTTCACACCCCTCTTAATTCTAGAGTCTTCCCTCTCTTAATTATTTCTTATTTATCCTGTATGTAGCTTGTGTATAAATATGTTTGCTTGTTCTCTCCCCTGTCAGTGAGCAACTTGAGAGCAGTGACTGGTTTTATATTCCAAGCACTTAGCACAGTGCCTGGCCCAGAGTAGGGGCCTAATGAGTATTTACTGACTGAATGACTGACTTCCCAGTGCTCATACTAGAGATACAGTGCTCATTAACACCTCTGTGGTCCCCAAATGAGAATTCTGTGCCAACAATGACCACATCACCTGTCCTCGCTTCCTATTTCTACCTCTCCTTTATTTTAAGACCTTCACCTAGACCTTCATGTTCTTAATCTGGCCTGCCTTTGCCTTCTACCTGGTTATTCATGTTTAATATTTCATATTAAATCTACCTTGTCCAGATTTCTAACTGTAACCTAGACTGCAATTAACGCCAGTCTAGCTATTCAAAAGGAAAAGACGGAGCCTGTCTACTGATAAACATTAACATTAGTCTCCTATCAAGTGATAGGTTAAATACAGAATGCTATATCTAATTATACTTCATGTTAGAATGGAGAACTGATAGCAAATATGTATGTCTATCTTTTTTTCTTACATATTTGATTTGAATGGATATCTCTGCCAGCTTGAGCTGATAAATAAGCAGTAATTGTTAGGTTTGTGGATTAACCATCATGGAAGTAGAAACAGTTCCATATTTAGTAATAATAATTATAGAAATCACCCTCCTGGTGTGTGTGTGTGTATGATATATGTGTATGTATATTCATGTTTGTGACTATTATATATGTGCATGTATGTCTTTGTGTGTATGTGTGTTGTGAATGACTATTTTGATTTTGGGTGACTTTCTGTCTTAGGCACTGTTAAACCCCCAGAGATCAAGAGAAAGTGCTCAAAGAAGAACACCCAAAAGTTATTATAGCAATGCTTGTCTGACATCCCATTTTACACGGTGAAGAGAGAAACACAGCAGAGAAGGAATTAGGGGACTTAGTTCTTCCATTAAATTAACTATAAGACTTTGGGCCAATCATTTAACTTCCACAGTCATAACTAGGATGGGGTAACTAGGTTTTCTCTAAAGTGAGAGATTTAAAGGGCAAAGACAACTTTGCTCTGCTTATGTTTCCATCTCGGCCTGCCTTCCCATGATTGGGGCCATGACATCAATGGCACAGGGTGCTTATTCCCCTATCTGTCTCCTCTGTGGTGTCACAGAACACTACAACCCAAGCAAGTGCCCTTTCTCAAATTGTCCAGCTGATAAAGTGACTCTTTAGTTCTGCTTTAACTCTGTAAGTTAAATTGAATTTAATAAACATGTATTATCTATACCAAGGTTAGGAAATCTGTGGTCTTGAAGGCTCATGTGCAACATAATGTCACAGATGCTGGTAATATAAAGGTAAAAAAAAACCCGAAACAATCCAATCTACTTTCTGTCTTCAAGAAACTTACATTCTTTAAAGAAGGGCGACCTACTCAGTGAAGCATGTAAACAGATAAGCAAATCCTTGATCTTTTGAAGAAGGAGAGTATATTGAGAAAATCACAGAAAACCTTATGGAGGACTTCACATCTGAGCTAAATCTTGAAGAATGAGAAAAATTCTGAAAGGGTAGAGATAAGGTATATTTTAGACTTGGGGGAATGACCTGCAAGAACATGGGAGGTCATAGGATTATAGGATAATAGAACCACAGATTTAGAATCAGAAGGGATCATCCTACTCTCCCACCCAAACCCCCTTTGCAGATGAGGTACAGGGCTAGAGAGGTGAGCTGACTTGTAGAAGGACACACAGCTAATAAATATGGAATGATCGGGTGCTGCAAATAATAATTTTCAAGTACTCATCGTACCTTTCTCGCAGGATTGTTGTGAGAAAACATGTAGATATTATATGTAAATGTATTTTGAAAGGCTTGTAGTAGCTATTATTAAGACATGAGGATGTTTCCTCACCTAATCATTCAGTTAGAGGTCAGGGAGAGAGGTAGAGAGCACTGGGGAGTAGTGCCACAAACCTTTGACAAACATGAGTGGCAAAAGTAATCTGAAGTTCTCTGGCTAAGCCTGTCCTTTGCTCCTCCCTGGTGCACCCTTTAGGGTCTCCCTACGGGAGGTACAAATTGCACCAATCTGTTACAACAGACCCTGCTTCCTGATGGTTTTGTGACTGTTGCCTGCCTCTGCATTTCTTACAATGAAATTGTTCCTGGACAGCTGGATTATCTGTGAAGATCTATGTTGGATGTGCCCTGCCCAATTAATCAGATGTCATTATGCCTGGATTTCCCTCCCCCCACTTTTCAGCATATCACTCCATAGTAAACAGTAAGGGTATTAACCAACTGGAGGGAAGAAATAGGGAGAAAAAGCATCATTTTTATGTGTACTTGTCCTAAGGCATATTTTTCTATGCTGAATATTGAAAAAAATAACCATCTGGAAAGAATCATATTATGGACAAGGCATGTCATGACATTTACAGCAAATATTTTTGCTGTGAAGATCAGTATCCTCCAGTTGCCTCATCAAGTGCTATATATTCAGATACTCATAAAGGATTAATAAATAAAGAGTTCCTGCAATAAATCAATACTGTTAGAGCAATATGTTTTAAGTGTTCACATTTCCCTTTGTTTATCCTTCTTTTCAAACACATATTTTTGCATCAACTCCTTCTCCCACATTTGCCTTTGTTTCTTTGCCTTTCGGTCACCCAGCCCAGTCTCAGGCTCATGACATTAAACTGTACCACCACGGGAAAGATCTCTGGTATAAATAAAAGTATCTGGGGGTCAAGAGGTCAAGAGCATAAATGAGGCAAAGATTTCAAAGAAATCACCGACCAAATGATTTATAAATCATGGAAACACAGTTCCAGCCATAAAAGAGAAATTAAATTTATATATCATGAGCTTCAGAATGCTTTGGGTTGTAGTGGGTAACTGGGTTAGAAATGGAAGCGCTTATGTCATCCTCTTGCTGGTTGGAGCCTCATTACAGTGCCATTTACCCCTGGACTCTAAATCAGACAGGGCTGAGATGAACCAGCCCCCCTCCACCCATTCCCCCTCTCTTTCCATCCTGTCTCAAGAAACATTCACTTTTCCCTCTGACCTGGAATTCCCACCACACCAGGCCAGGCCCCAGAAAAGAGTGGGATGAGTGTCATCTGATGTCTAAGACAGGCTACACAGAGCAGTGAGTAGTGATGGTGATGCCTGGGAGATTCAGGGCTACATATCTGGAGGGGGCAAACTCCCATCTGTTGGAGAAAGCAGAAAGCACTCCCAGGTCTGCCTATAGGGAAAGCAACAAAGAATTATAGCCCATCCGCCCTGCCGGGCCAAGGAAGCTGTGAAACTGGACTTGACTTCTGGAACATAAAAGCCAAACTATCTATGGGAGAGAATAAAAATGAGCCAAGCTCTGTAAAGAGAAAGATAATACTTTATGTGCTATAATGATCTGTAAAGGGACTCTGTCCAGAACTTTTATGGTGGTTTTTTTTTTTTTAAGAAGAAAAATCTCTCCATTTTTGCCACATTTTCTTCAAAGACTCAGTATTCAACAATACCTCCTCTCCATCTCCATTCCTTTATTTTTCGTTCTGGATTTGGAAAACATTTCAAATTTCAGGTGAGAAAGGAAAACCTTGAAGATATCTACAGGATCTCATATATAGCTGTAAATATAATGAATTTTACTAATTTCATAGAGAAATTTGCTAAAAACATACAAAATGTAAATGTCATGTCTGAACTAAACAGATGTGAAGCAGGAAACCACACCATGAAAATTCATCAAGCTTTGGAAATGATTATTGTTCCTTATGACTGATGGAGATTTAACTTGGGGAAAGTTTCAATGTCTCCAAAGACACATGATTTGCTAATGTTGATCACTGGAAACAATGTGCTGGTCTTAAGTTTGAAACAGAGGCCCATACTGATTACTAAGAAAAGTACTACACTTTGTTAGGAGTTGCTGGTTTTCCTAACCCATGGTAGGATTTTAATGTGGTTCTAAGCCTTCTTTTTAATTTACTGTTTCTCTCTTCCCCACCCCAAATCTCCCTATTTAGCTTTCAGGTATTGGAAAAAGTAGGCTCTATAGAGGTGGGTAAACGTTGACTATATATCTTGCTGTTTAAATGTCTCAAGATATTTCTTCCCAGGATTTGGGGACTAGGAAATTCAAAGCTCATTTTCTTAACCTTTTTTTTAAACTTCCTCTTGTATTTCAAAATCCAGGTATATGTTAAAGATAATTAAATCCACAGATTGCTGGGCCATCTACCATTATCCTATCAAAATGAGGGGTTTTTTAAGGGTCACCCTAAGCCTTTTAAATCCCCTTTCCTTTACAGATAGGAAGTTGGGCTTGCCCAACGTATTTAACTACAAATCTTTGGTTTTTGTTGTTTGTGGAGTTCCGATTCTCAAGGTTTCTTAATACTCTGTCCTTGGGTTCCCTTTGTTTTTCCCCTGCTCCAGAGGAGACTGATCCCACCTCAGAATCCTCAGACTTCCCATGGTATTCACTTAGTCTTAGATGAGACCAATTCCAAAAGCTTTCTTTGGTACTTTGATGACTATTATATCTCAGTGCAGAACACAACTCATCCAAATGTTTCCATCCTATGTGATTCTGGGTCATTCCCAGAACCTTCAGAACCTTCACAGGGTGCTAAGGACCTCTATGTAGATTCCTTTGTGTTACTTGACTGCTATCAGTGCCTTCTGGGTTCCTTGGCTTTCTTCAAGTCCTAACTAAAATCCTACTTTCTACATAAAGTCTTTCTTAATTCTCTTTTAATCTCATTAGGTACTGATTCTAGTACCTTTCCCTCTGTTGATTAACTCCATTTAGCTTGTTTATACATTACTTTTCTCCTTTATTGGTTTGTGAGCTCTTTAAGAAGAGGAACTGTCTTTTTGTACCTCCAATGATTAGCCCAGTGTTGACATATAGTAGGCACTTATTAAATGATTATTCATTGGCTGACTGCCTGATATCAGCTCTCCACCAGTCATACTTCGTTTTCACCACACAGCCATCCCATGTTTTCGTTTTCCCTTTATGCATCTCTCTCATGATATCTTTATGCTACTTTAACTGCACAACTCTTCATTGCTAATGTATTGCAGCCTGCTCACACCCACCATATGCCTTTCCCCTGCCCTTTTGGTGAATTTAAGTCCTCGGAGACCATAGTGTTCCATGACTCATAGCCAGAGAGCATCATTAGAGAAATGTTGATGTTAAAAGTCATTAAACTGTTTATAGCCCTTCACCCAACAGTCCCATGACTAGGCATAAAACCCTGAGAAGGTCAAAGACAGAGAGGCCCTGTATATACCAAAATATTCGCAGATTTATTTGTGTGAGTGTGTATGTGTGCGTGTGTGTGTGTGTGTGTGTGTGTGTGTGTGATTAGCATGGTAGCAAAAAGTTATAACTAAACCAGTGGTAATGGCTGAACACATCATGATGTATAAACATGGTATAATATGAATATACTGTAAAAAATTACAGATACAATAAATTCAGAGAAATACAGGAAGACTTACATGAATTGATGCTGGGCAAACAAAACAACCAAAAACAATATGTATATAGGCACTACAATAATGGAAACAAAAGAAGCATCAAAACATAACTTCCCTCAGATCAATTACAGTGACTGATCTTTGTCCCAGAGAATGGATGATGAAACTCATTTCCCATACCTTGGTGGAGAGCTAGAGGACTATGGAAGCATGATAATTTATTGAATGTCAGACACAGTTATTCTGTTTATTGGTTTTGCCTTATTATTTTTCTTTGTTATACAGGAGGAATAAATGGGGGGTTTATTCTTTTTTTTCTTAATTTCATTTTTGTTTTCAGTTCCACATTCTCTGCTTCCCACTACAGCTCCCCCACACATTCAGAAAGTCAGATACATGATGCCCATTATACACATACATTCATATAAAAAATATTTCCATATTAGTCATATTCCAAAGAAAAGTAAGAAAAATAAAGAAAGCAAAAAATATGCTTTGATCTGCACTTTGAGTCTCTCTGGAGGTGGATAGCATTATGAGTCATTTGGAATTGTGGTAGATCATTGTATTGATCAGACTTATTAAATCTTTCATGGGTGAATTTCCTTATAGTATTGCTATTACTGTGTAGGCTGTTCTCATGGTTCTACTTACTTCACTTTGCATCAGTTCAAATAGATCTTCCCAGGTTTTTCTGAAGCCATTTCTTTCATAATGTTTTTTATAGCACAATGGTATTCTATCATATTCATATACCATAACTTATTTATGCATTCCCCAGTTGATGAGTATATGTGTGTGTCATAGGGGGAGGGGAGTGTATTCTTAGAAAATTGTTGTGATTTGATGCCTAAAGGCATCATTTTTATACTGTGCCAGGCACAGTATAAAAAGAGGCAAAAAGCAGCCCTTGCCTTTAAGGAACTTATGGTCTAATGAGGGAGACAACATACAAACAAATATACAAAGCAACCAATAAATAGGAAATGATTAACAGGGAAGGCACTGGACTTAAGAGGGATGGCTTTCAGTAAAAGAAGGGATTTTGGTTGGGTCTTAAAGGAAGCTAGGGAGCCCATTAGGTGGAGTGGAGGAGGAAGAGCATTTTAGGTATGGAGACAACCAGAGAAAATGCCCAGGCCCAAGTGATGGCATGGAAAAAGCTAAGGAAAAGTGAAAAAGCTAGGAGGCTCGCGTCACTGATCAAAGAGTTCATGTTGGGGACTGGGAAGGCAGGAAGGGCCTGGGTTAGGAAAGGTTTTGGATACCAAAGAGGATATTTTATATTTGATTCTGAAACCAATAGAGCCAAGGGAGTTTACTGAGTAGGGGGAGTCATTACAAACACAAAAGTATCCATGAATAACCATGATTAGGGGATTTAGTGGTCAAATATAAACACACGTACATACACTTAACAAACTATTAAATAGATCTCAGGGAGGACCCAAGATGGCAAAGTAGAAAGATTCACATATGCTAGCTCCTAACCCATAGCCCATAAATAGCGGTAAAGAAGAACGCCCAACAAATTTTGGAGCAGTGGAAGCCACACAGCAACAGAGTGGAGGAGATTTTTGTTCCAGAGAGACCTGAAAAACCGACACCACAGATCTGTCGCACACCAGACCCGGGCCCTGCCTTGGCTGTGTGGCACCAAGAGGAGCAGATCCGAGCAGGTTTCAGGCATAGAATCTCCAGCAGCAGCACAGGTCCCTCCACCCACAGGCACCAAAGGTCAGTGAGAGAGACTTCTGGGCTGGCCAGGAGGGGAGCAGGGTGTCTCCATAACTCAGGCCCCCTCGGGAGGCAGCAGCAGACAGGAGCTCCCAAAGCAGGAAGGAGCTTGGATCCATTGTTGAAGGTCTCTACATAAACCCCCTGAAGAAACTGAGCCCCTGGTGGTTGCCCTGCCCCAACCCGAGCAGCTGAACTTAATTTCACACTGAATGGCAGCCTGGCTCCTGCTGAAAACCATGAGGCTGGGAAGCAGCATTTGAATCTCAGTCCCCAAGGACTACCTGGGAGGATCTGGAGGCGAAGTGGGGGTGGAGAAGAATCTCAGGAGTCCAGAAATTGGCTGGGAAAATGCCCAGAAAAGGGAAGAAAAATAAGACCATAGGTTACTTTCTTGGTGAACAGATATCTCCTCCTTTCCTTTCTGACGAGGAAGAACAATGCTTACCATCAGGGAAAGACATAGAAGGCAAGACTTCTGTATCCCAAACATCCAAAATAAATATTCAATGGGCTCAGGCCATGGAAGAGCTTAAAAAGGATTTTGAAAATCAAGTTAGAGAGGTGGAAGAAAAACTGGGAAGATTCATGAGAGAGATGCAAGAAAAGCATGAAAATCAGGTCAACACCTTGCTAAAGGAGACCGAAAAAAATGCTGAAGAAAATAACACCTTGAAAAATAGGCTAACTCAATTGGCAAAAGAGGTTCAAAAAGCCAATGAGGAGAAGAATACTTTAAAAAGCAGAATTAGCCAAATGGAAAAAGAGGTTCAAAAGCTCACTGAAGAAAATAGCTCTTTAAAAATCAGAATGGAGCAGACTTTATGAGAAACCAAGAAATCACAAAACAAAACCAAAAGAATGAAAAAATGGAAGATAATGTGAAATATCTCATTAGAAAAACAACTGACCTGGAAAATAGATCCAGGAGAGACAATTTAAAAATATGGGATTACCTGAAAGGCATGATCAAAAAAAGAGCTTAGATATCATCTTTCCTGAAATTATCAAGGAAAACTGCCCTGATATTCTAGAACCAGAGGGCAAAATAAGTATTGAAGGAATCCATCGATCACCGCCTGAAAGAGATCCAAAAAGAGAAACTCCTAGGAACACTGTGGCCAAATTCCAGAGTTCCCAAGTCAAGGAGAAAATATTGCAAGCAGCTAGAAAGAAACAATTCAAGTATTGTGGAAATACAGTCAGGATAACAGAAGATCTAGCAGCTTCTACATTAAGGGATAGAAGGGCATGGAATATGATATTCCAGAAGTCAAAGGAAATAGCACTAAAACCAAGAATCACCTACCCAGCAAAACTGAGTATAATATTTCAGGGGAAACAATTGTCTTTCAATGAAATGGAGGACTTTCAAGCATTCTTGATGAAAAGACCAGAGCTGAGAAGAAAATTTGACTTTCAAACACAAGATTCAAGAGAAACATGAAAAGGTAAACAGAGAAATCATAAGGGATTTGTTGAACTGTTTACATTCCTACATGGAAAGACAATATTTGTAACTCTTGAAACTTTTCAGTATCTGGGTAGTTGGTGGGATTACACACACACACACACACACACACACACACACACACACACAGAGCACAGAATGAATTGAATAGGATGGGATCATATCTTAAAAAAATGAAGTTAAGCGGTGAGAGAGAAATGTATTGGGAGGAGAGAGGGAGAAATGGAATGGGGCAAATTATCTCCCATAGAAGAGGCAGGCAGGAGACTTTTTAGTAGAGGGAAAAAGAGGGGAGCTGAGATAAAAACATGAAGTTTACTCTCATCATATTTGACTAAAGGAAGAAATAAAATGTACACTCATTTTGGTATGGAAACCTATCTTACAATACAGGAAAGTGGGGGAGAAGGGGATAAGCAGGGTCGGGGGGGATGATGGAAAGGAGGGCAATGGGAGGGGGGGAACAATTTGAAATCAACACTCTTGGGGAGGGACAGGATCAAAAGAGAGAATAGAAGCAATGGGGGGGCAGGATAGGATGGAGGGCGATATAGTTAGCCTTGCACAACATGACTATTATGGAAGTCATTTGCAAAACTACACAGATATGGCCTCTATTGAATTGCCTGCCTTCCCAAAGGGAATGGGTGAGGAGGGAGGGATGGGGAGAAGTTGGAACTCAAAGTTTTAGGAATAACTGTCTAGTATTGTTCTTGCTACTAGGAAATAAGAAATACATGTAGTGGGGTATAGAAAGTTATCTGGCCCTACAGGACAAAAGAGAAGATGGGAACAAGGAAAGGGAGAGATGATAGAAGAGAGGGCAGATTGGTGATAGGGGAAATTAGAATGCGTGGTGTATTGGGGTGGGGGAGAGGACAAATGGGGAGAAAATTTGGAACCCAAAATTTTGTGAAAATGAATGTAAAAAGTTAAATAAATAAATTTAATAAGCCCCCCCGCAAAACCCCAAAAACCAAACTATTAAATAACTACCTAGTTGATTTCCTATTATTTCTTTCTTATCTGTAATTATATTTGTCTTTCCTTGTTCTTTTTGCTTTCAAAAAGAAAAGATATAAAAGGGAAAGGGCCTGTGAAATTTGAAATGAGTTTCAAATTTGGCTCTTGATAGCTGAGAGCACACATGGTATTGTGGGAAAAACTAAATATAAATACTAGTCTTAGGAGGTAGAAGATTTGGGTTTTACTTATTTATTTTCCATTTATTTTGTAGTTGTGTGTTATAAGACAAAATACTTAACCTTTCAGTTTCAGTTTCCTCCTTTGTCAGATATAATAATACTTTTTGTTCAGTCTTATACATCCACGTCTAACTCTTCATGACCCCATTTAGGGTTTTCTTGTCAAAGATACAAGAGTTGTTTGCCATTTCCTTCACTAGCTCATTTTATAGATGAGAAAACTGAGGCAAATAGGATTAAATCACTTGCCCAGGGTCACACAGCTAGTAAGTGTCCTGTGGCCAGATTTGATGAGTCTTCCTGACTCCAAGTCCAGTACACTATCCACTGCTCCACCTAACTGTCATATAATGACATTTAAACTTCTCAATTTACAAAATTGTTGTGAGGAAAAGGTTTTGGTAAGCTATTCAATACTATGTTAAAAGTATTTGTGGTTACTGAGGTGATACATCTGTCATTTTTAAACTGAGATAGTGGGGAAAAGCTTATCAATTTCAAACTCCGGGTCTGTTGGTCTTTTAACTCTTAAGATCCACGTGAGTCAAAGGATGGCCCCTTTAATAAAAAAAAAAAAAATCAAACTGGGAGGGGAAGATCCTCAGTGTTGCTGGCCACAAGAGAAACAGTTACTGTTTATATTCACTGGGAGCCAGGAGGCCCCCAAAATAACCATTAAGTGGTGCTTAGGCATTGTCCAATGCATGAGATCCAGAGTGAACTGGGTTTTAAGCCTTGCCCTTTAGCCAGTAAACTCCACTTTAACTTGGTAGCTTTCAGCCAACACAATTTAGCTTCCTTTGGGCAGAACACCATCAGGTAGGGCGAGAGGGGAGGGGCAGGGAGGATGAACTGAGTTGCCCAAAACTTACAGGTTGTGCTTTGTCTTTCATTCTCTAAGAGGACCATGACATCAGAGAGATGATGACACTTCTTAAAGAGAATATTCATTCACAGAATGGGCGTTGCCTTACTCAAAGTGAAAGCATGAAAAGATCTTAGCCTAAAAGGGCCATGGATCTCCCACTGCATCCAGGGCCATCTCTAGTCCTCCTGATCGGTATCTGGCCACTGGACCCAGAAGCTCTGGAGGAGAAAGCAAGGTTGGCAACTTTGCACAGCCCTCCCTCACTCAAATCAAAGTTGAGTGCAAGTCATGTCATCATCTCCCTAATGTCATGGTCTTCTTCTAGATCAACAGACAAACACACACAATTCCACGAAGGAGTATCAATAAATTCCATGATGCAGGTGTTCTGTACATTAAGATCAGAGACAAGCAGAGATAGACAGATGTTCTTACCCTAGAAAGAGCCCACCTACTGATTTTTATTCCTTGTAGGGGCTCAAAGTCATCTTATTAATAAATGCAGAAAATAAAAGTAGTAATTTTTTTTTCATCCATTCCCAAGTGTTTCAAATAGCAATTCCTTTGTAATCCAAATAATATTTTAGTCACTCCAGGACTGCCTTAGCCTAGTGGATAAAATATTGCTATCAGAATGAGGAGAGACATGGGTTCCAATCTTGCCTCTGACTAGCTTTGAGCAAATCCTTTAACCCCTTAGTCTGAGACTCCTTATCTGTAAAATGGGCTTTAAAAATGCCTGTGGTACCTCCCTCAAAGTTGTTGGTTATTTTTGTTTTTTTGAGATTCAAATGAGATTATGCATTGAAAGTACTCTGTGTGCCTTAAAGTGGGCTAATCTGTTTCTTAGTTAGCACCCACCCTTAAGCATCAACATGGCCAGTAATAATTTTAAAAAAAGCCAGAAAAGAAATGAATGAAGGGGTGATACAGAGTAATGGTTGCAATGGTTGTTTAGTTTTGACTAGACCTTTGCATTCTTTGGTTTAAGAACTGCTTAGGAGAGACTTCTCTACCTATGCATTTATACACAATAACAATACAAAGCTGCCATAGGACTTACAGTCTTTGAAAGTGGCCTGGGGCACTGAGAGGTCATGTGACTTACCCAGTGTAATAAAACCAGCATGTGCCAAAGGAAGGATTTGAATCCAAGTCTCCCTCACTCCAAGACCATCTGCTATAAATGTCTAGAAAAAACAACACAGAAGTCTGATCATCATGAAGCAGTATAATGAACACCAGAGAGGAGCTAGAAGACCAACTCTGTAGGACCCAGTACTGCTTCTCTATGTATTTAGTTGTGGTGCACATGGGTGAATCATTTCTTTCTGCGTCTCAGTTTCCTCACCTGTAAAATGATGAAACTAGATTAAATGACCTCTGTGATCCCTTCCAATTCTAAATCTATGAGCCTAGTAGACCATGGGATCAGTTTCAGTGATGTGAGAGAAACAAAGGGTACAGAGAAAGATTAGAGATACCACCCTGGTTACCAATCTTGATGAGAAAGTAGAAGGTAGCACAAATGAAATGTTCTGAGTGGGCAGGAGAGTCATAAAATTTGTACCAAGGGTTCTGTTGCAGTCTCCCCACCTTTGCAAAAGCTGATGCTTGAACCAGAAGGGCCACATATAGAACTGTGATGTCCTGGGCCTGCACCCCTCAACAGATGGCACTATAAATCTGTAATATTCCACAGGAGAAAGACTAATGGGAATCAGCTGAGAAACCTCTGAGCCTGCCATACGGAAATGAATAAATAGAGACTGCAACATTCTTCCCGAGCTGATTTTTCCTCCCGTTCTTGAATATCACACTTCAGAAATCACCTTCTTCTGAAAACTTCCAGGCAGCAGGGGACACTCACATATACTATTCTTCCCCTACTGAGTGAAATGGAAATTGAAGCAGCTACCTGAGATCAACATAGACAAAGCGTTTGGAAGTGATGCCCTTGCCTTTTTACCTGGACCTTGGCCTCTCTCCCCTGTCCTTGCTTGATCCCTTACCAGAGAATCCATCTCATGCTGTCTTAGAGGTCCTGAACTCAAAGGTTAACTTATGTGACTATAGGCAGGCCTCTCTATTTCTCTTTATCTCAGATCCTTTGCCTAAAAAAATGAGGGGGTTGGACTAGATGCCTCTAAAATCCCTCTTCCAGCTTTAAATCTCTTATCTTCCTCTTCCTCATTCAGGTGCATTTATTATAATTATATTTACATTTATTAATTATTATACATATTATATCATATTTATATCACCATGCATTTATTTACTCCCAAACATTTATTGAACTCTAGGTATAATGTATATTCAATATACATATCTACCACGCTCAATGAAAACCATCACCATATTCAATATGGCAATGGTGTATAGTCTCATCAATGTGGGCATTCCTTCCGTCAGTGTAGATTGTGGCCCATTCTTATCTTCTTGTTCGGCATGATTCTTGTCCATTTTTTATTGTTGTCCGGTCGTTTCAGTTGTGTCCAACTCTTGGTGACCCCATTTGGTTTTTTTCAAAGATAATGGAGTGGTTTGCCATTTCCTTCTCCAGCTCATTTTAAAGATGAGGAAACTGAGGCAAACAAGGTTAAATGATTTATTCAGGATCACCCTACTAGTAAGTGTATGAGGCCAGGTTTGAACTGAGGAAGATGAATCTTTCTGACTCTACCTTGGTACTCTATCCACTGTGCCACCTAGTTGCCCGTTTCTTGTCCATATAATTCCATAAATCTTCCATAGAACATCTATTCGAAATGAGCAAGGTCTTTTTATGGATCTTTTTTCTTTTTCATATGAAAAGCAATATAGTGCCATGGACCTAGAGTCAAGAAAGATGTGAGTTTGAGTCAAATTCTTGCTAGCTCTGTGACCCTGGGCAAGTCATTTGACTTTTCTCATCCTTAGTACCCTCATCTGTAAACTGGTAGATAATAATTCTTGTAGGTGGCATAGCGAAGACAGCACTAGACCTGGAGTGAGGGGAACTTTAGTTTAAGTCTGGCTTCAAACACTTATTAGCTGTGTGACCCTGGGCAAGTCACTTAATCTCTCCCTGCCTTAGTTTCCTCAACTCCTCTTGCTGTTTTTTTTGCCCTCATAGAGGACCATGACATCAGGAGGTGATGCCATGACTTGCAAGTGAATTGAATTTAAGTGAGGGAGGGCTGTGTAAAGTCACCAACCTCATTTTCTCCTCCAGAGCCATCTGGGTCCAGTGGCCAGATATTGATCAGGACAACTGGAGATGGACCTGTTCCTCCACTGTAAAATGGGACTAATCACAGCATCTACTTTTCAGAGCTGTTATGAGAATCAAATGAATTAATATAAAGTATTTAGCACAGTGACTAGCACACAGTAGGTGCTGTATAAATGCTTATTCCCTTCCGCTTCACTATGTACCATGCAGGATTATTTTAAAGTTCCAATAAAATAACATGAGTGTAACAAGATTCCGATTATAAATTTGACCAAATACTTCAGTTCCTGGGGTTATCACCCATGTAGGGGATACCAGGGACCTGCTTCTAGGAGAAGAATTCTGCAATCCGCTGGCACATCACTTGTGGGGCAGCTAGAACTGGCTACCTCTTTAAATCTACTTGTCTGAAGCACAGTTACAATGCTCTTGGTAGTGTCCAGGGGTGAAGGTCTCCCTTCACCTGAGAAATGCTCTTGGGACTTTGGTCTTGTTTCATTTGTCCATTTCAGTTTGAAGTACATGGAGTAGAGTTGCCAGACTTGAGCCATCCTGGTGAGCCAGGATTTCAGTCTGGATGTGTCCAGGAGGGAGGCCCTGAGAAACCAGGATACCTGGACACAAGCCCAGGGGATCTTTGGACTTGTAGTTTGATGCTATAAGGGGTACTAGGTTAAACTGAACTTCAGTCTTTGGGGGAGATTTTGGAGTACTATGCCTTGAAGGGGATGTGTGTATATTTGTTGTTTGTCTTAAAAGCTAATCTGTTAAATTGTTAAGGATCTGGGGTACCAGGAGCTCTATAATTGGAGAAACACAATTAGTGAGTCTTGAGCCAGTGGCAGAGGTTAGATACTCTGCAATCCTCAAAGGATACCAAAGAACCCTTGGGGAAGGGTGGAAATATAACTCACTCGGCCTTCAGGCTGTAGGAGTCCAGAGTAGACACTGTTACATAAGCAAAGTGCTTTGTAAAGAGCAGTTATTGTAATCCATCTATGGATACCAGAGTAGCACCTGCCACTGTCTGCTATCCCTCCTTGCCCCTACTTGACGAGCCTACTTCCTTTTCTGTAAATACATTTCCCAGGTGAGATTTCTCAGACACACTGATAGGATACTTCCTCATGGCCAAAGGCTTCCTATCCTTTATTTCATTGCATACTCACAACAATCCTGTGAATCAGAATTGTTTCTTTATGTTAATGGCCTTAAGATCTCCATCATCCCAGGTACCCACAGTGCAGCCCATGCATCAGTCTTCGTCCTAAGTTACTTTTTTCCAAGCATACTCAGAATGCTGAGAGTTAAATTAATGTTTGTAAATGGTCTAGAAACTGTGATTTGTTTTTGGCACCCTTTAACTTGTTTTCTGAGACTTCTGCAGAAAAAGAAATGGGATACATAGGACTGAGGAACCTTGAGGCGTTCTATCTACAGCTATGCTAGAGCCAACTTGAGCCTGCTCATAAGAGTCAATTGTTAAATTTTAAGTATGGACTTTTATACCTCAAAACTCAGCAAACTCCAAAAATCAGTATTTGGTTGATTGTTTAGTTGATTATTTAGACTTAAGATTATGAAAAAGATGTTAATAATGCAGAAAATTTTCCCCAGGGAACTGGTTGTAAACCTTTTTATTGGGCAACCTGGCAAAAATTCCATCCTCTAGAAGGCAACTTTGCTCTTTTGTTTAAACTAATCCTTAGTCAGTAGACATATTCTAGGGTCACTGTCATAATCACAGTTTTTTCAGCTTGGTAGAGCCTGACATAAGTGGTTAAATGTGAGGACTCAGAGTAATCCAAAAGTCAGCTCAGTGATCAATGTCAGTACAGAAAAAAAAGGTCTCTGTTGGAGAGCCACAGTAATCGAGTTGGATAAAAGTATAGATGGAACATCATCAAATTTTTACAGAAGCCACAAAGTTGCTAATGCATTGGATAAGAAAGTCAGGATCCAAGATGATATTGGCAGGCTAGAACATAAAGCTTATTATAATAAGTAAAATTCAATAGAGATGAATGTAAAGTCTTACTATTGGGTTTGCAAAGTCAATTTCATATGTACAGAATATTGGAGGCATGGTTAGATATAATTTTGTCTGAAGAGGATCCAGGTTTTACTGAACTGTAAGCTCAGGATGAGTTAGCAGTGTGATATCGCAGTAAAAAAAAAAAGCCAAGGCAGTCTTGGGTTACATTAAGAATGAAATAATGTGCACAGCTTCCAGGAATAAGTAGATACTGGGCCCTCTATTCTGTGTCTTGGTCAAGCCCCTTATGGCATATTGTCTATATAGTTCTGGGCACCACATTTTAAGAATGACACTAATAAGCTGGAGTCTATCCAGAGGAGGGAAGTTATGATGGCAAAGGGCCTTGAGTCCAAGTCATAGGATTGGAGGCAGGAATGTGGGCCTTTTAGCTGTGACACAAGAAGACCCATGAAGGACTTGCTGATTATCTGCGAATTCCTTTGCAAAGGTTGTCATATGGGAATGGATTTGTTTTCTTTTTCCCCTAGAAGGTAGAATCAGGAACAATGGGTTGAAACTGCAGAGGCAAACAGGTTTGATATTGGGAAAAACTTGCTCAATAATTAGAACTGTCCCTATGTGGTATGGGCTGTCTCAGGATGTAGAAGTAGTGCTTTACATCTTCTTGGAGATTATTATAGGGTCATAACTCTAAAGCTGGAAGAAACCTCAGAGGAAATATAATTCAGTCTTCTCATTTTACAGGTGAGGAAACTGAGGCAAAGGGAGGTTAAGTGACTTGCCTAAGATCAGACAGGTAATAAATGGGCAGAAGAAGGATCTGAAACCAAGTCCTCTTTCCACTATACTGTAATGGACTAGAAGCAGAGTTTAGATGAAGATTTGTCAGGCATAGGGGCAGCTAGGTGGTGCAGTGGATAAACATTGACCCTGAAGTCGATAGGATCTGAATTAAAATCTGGTCTCAGATACTTACTGGTTGTGTGACCCTGGGCAAGTCACTCAACCCTGATTGCCTCCAAAAAAAAAAAAAAAAGATTTATCAGGCATATTAGAATGGGAATTTTTTTGGGGTGTCGGTTAGATTAGATGGCGGTTCCTTTCAATTTTTAAATCCTGTGATTCTGTTGGCTTGTGGCTTTGCCTTGGAAGGCCCAGTCACCTTTCTGTGCTACAATGAGCTGTTCTTATCAATCAGTAGGTAGTGCAAGCATCTTTGTTGCCATTTATAGAAAACTGGGGAAAGTGAAATTTAAAGAAATTAAATGACTTGTGAAGATCACTCGACTAACAAAGCAGAATGAGAACCAGAACACAGGTCTTCTAGCTCCCAGTCCAGTTTTCCCCAGTTTTTAGTCTTTTTTTGGAAAACAAAACAAGATTCAAGAAAGAAATAGGGCTTCTTTCCATTTAACAGAATAAAGAGAGATTCAAGGACTGCTATTGCTTTGTAAGAGGGACTTCCCAGTTCAGGAAACCTTTTCTATGAAGGTTATCAGTAACTTCTCTATGAAGTATAGCTTTAGAGGCTTGACAGAGGACCCTGAGATTGGGTGACTTGCCTATGTCTGAGGCAGGCTCTGTATTCACTACACCTTAACACAGTAAGTATAAACCATTATTATATACAGGCTACTCGCATGAGTATCTTCATTTTAGATGTTCAGAAACATGGATTGGAGCAGAATGAACAAAGCTTCTAATACTGTTCTATATTCACTATAATCCTAGAGTTTGAGGGAAAGGATGGTATAGTATCAATTCAATTTAATAAACATTTATTAAGCATCCAGGCACTGTGCTAAAGTTCTGGGGATACAAAATGAGACAAAAGACAAGCCTTGCCTTCAAGAAACTCACAGTCTGAGACAGAAACACATAAGCAAACATGAACATAGCAAGCTATGTAGAGGACAAATAGGAAATAATTAAAAGAGGGAAAGCACTGGGATTAAGAAGGATTAAGGAAAGCTTCCTGTAGAAGGTGAGTTTGGACTTGAAGAAAGCCAGGTCAGTAGCTGAGATTGACAAGGGAGAGTATTACCAGGCATGAGGGACAGCCAGAGAAAACGCCTAGAGCTGAGAGATGGCCAATGAAACAGCCAGAAGGCCAGTGTTATTCTCTGTTGGAATTTGAGACAAAGTATGATGCATTCCAACAAATACTAGATGAGAAATCAGTATAATTTTTTTGTCGTTGTTGGAGTTCTAGATCAGTTATTATGTGACCCTGAAGACATGATTTTATTTCTCTGGTCCTCAGTTTCTTCATCTGTAGAATGAAGAGGTGGTCTTTTGTGGTACCTAAGTCCCTTTCTTTATTACAACTTAGAGTATCAATCAGTAAAAGGTTTTGTTCTGTACGTTTGTTAAAGGCTAAGAGGGGAGAAGCATCAATAGGCACCTAGAAGACAGTGTCTATATGGAGCGAATGGGTTTCTGAATATGAGCCATTTCCTATATGGACTTACAGTATACAGGATATACCTAGTCATGATCTCTTCACAACCAGTAATGTATTGGCTGTGGAGCCAGATTATTGTTATTTCAGGAGAGGGGAAAAATAAATTTTCTAACCTTTTAGTCTATCGCTGGCCTTATAGTACATGTTGGATCCTGTTTACCCAAGTTCTTGCAAAAAAACTTGGGTAAAGGAAGGCTAAACATAGGGACTAGATGTAATTCTACATTTACACTTAAAATTGACATTTATTCTAAAATGGCATTACTCTTGTCAATAAAGGAGTAATATAGTGACCTCTCTTTCTGATACTGCAGTCTGTGAATTCATCTTTCTATTGTTTGGTTTTAAAAATTATTTTTTCCCATTACATGAAAAACAATTTTTAGCATTTGTTTTTTTAAAATTTTGTGTTCTCAATTTTCTCTCTCCTCTCCTATCTCATTGAGAAGGCAAGCAATTTGATATAGGTTATATATGTACAGTCTTTCAAAATGTATTTCTATACTAGTCATATTGTGAAAGAAAACAAAAAAAATAAGAAAAATAAAGAAAGTTTTAAAAGAATGCTTCGATCTACACTCAGACTTTATTAGTTCTTTTTCGGCGGGTAGAAGACATTTTTCATCATAAGTTCTTCAGAGTTATCTTGGATCACTGTATTGCTGAGAATAGCTTAAGTCTTTCCCAGTTGATCATCATAAAATATTGCTGTTACTATATATAGTGTTTTCTTGGTTTTCCTCACTTCACTTGGTATTAGCTCATGTAAACCTTTTCAAGGTTTATTTGAAAGCATTCTGCTCATCATTTCTTATAATACAATGATATTCTATCCCAATCATATATCACAATTTGTTCAGCCATTTCCCAGTTGGTAGACATCCCCTTTATTTCCAATTCTTTGCCACCAGAAAAGCTACTATGAATATTTTTGTACATATATCTCCTTTTCCTTTTTTAAAATCTCTTTGGGATACAGACATAATAGATAGTAGTCATCATCATCATAGTAGTAGTATAGCTGACTAATGGTATGCGCAGTTTTATAGTCCTTTGGGCAGTGTTCCAAATTATTCTCCTGAATATTTGGATCAGTTCACAACTCTAACAGCAGTGCATTTGTGCCCCTATTTTCCCATATCACCTCCATTTGTTATTTTCCTTTCCTGCCATATTAACCAGTCAGAGAGGTGTGAGGTGGTACTTAAGAGTTGTTTTAATTTGCATTTTCTAATCAACAGAGATTTAGAGCATTTTTTATGATTATAAATAACTTTGATTTCTTCATCTTAAAACTGCTTGTTCATATACTTTGGCCATTTATTAATTGGGAAATGACTTATTTTTTTTTAATAATTTTAACTCAGTTTTTGTAACATTCTGTTTTTTAATTCATTCTATTTTCCACTTCCATTTTATAGGTGAGTTCATTACATTCACATTTATAATTATGATTACTAACTGTATTCCCTTCCATCCTATTTTCCCCTTGTTTGTCCTTCTCTTTCTTTTCACCCTATGTCTCCTCAAGTGTTTTGCTTTTGACCACCACATCTCCCAATTCACCTTCCATTTTATCAGTCTTGCCCTCTTCTTTTATTTCCCTACCCTCCTACTTTCCTGCAGGATAAGATAGATTTATATAAATATAAAAGTTGAATGAGTATGCCACTAATGGAGAAAAGGGATATTTTCATAGAACCAGTTTGTTTTTTCCCTTCCCCATCTCCATTTTATGTTGATCAAAATATACCATTGGCCATTCAATTAAAAAAAAATACACATTATGCCTGTGCACATACACCAGTTACTTTATGCACAATGAAGAATGCGGGAAGGGAATCAAAGAAGAGAGAAAACTATACTGCAGTAGTCAGAATGTGGATGAACCAAATCTTGGTTTTCTAATTGTGAATGTATTATTTTCTTTGGGAACACAGTTTTAGAGTAGAGTTGTGAATTCTCTTTTTACTAAGCACTGCCTGTCTGCTGCTGGAATATATCCATTGAATCTTCACCCTCAATTTCCAACTGTGCAGGTATGTCTGTTTCATTGATTGGCTGCCCATCAAAATGGAATCTGATCTGCCTCACTGACAACCCTGTCGTTCACAATAGGCTTTCATTAGTTTACTAAGTGGTGTGTGACTCTTAATCTTGAATTGCACTGCTGAACCATCTTGCCCTGCCACCTTCAAATTAATGTGGTCATTGCTTTCAGTCTTGAGACCTTCCTTCGACTTTTTGTTGGCCACCATGAGTCCAGGGGTCTCCTTAGCTGCTGCTTCACAAAAGAGGCACCAGGATGATCTGCTCCAAGGGAACAGGGGGAGAAACAGCAGTGACAGGAGCAGGAGGAAGAGTAGGAGGAGGGAGATGATGGTGGTGATGGTGAGGAAGAGAGGAAAAAGAAAAAAGAAGAGGAAGTGGAGGAGGAGGAGAAGGAGGAGAAAGAGTCAATTTTTATTTTCCCTTCTGGTTCTAGAATATCAGGAAGGTTTCCCTTAGTAATTTCTTGAAAGGTGATGTCTAGGCTCTTTTTTTGATCATGACTTTCAGGTAGTTCAATAATTTTTAAATTATTTCTCATGGATCTATTTTCCATGTCAGTGGTTTTTCCAGTGAGATATTTCACATTGTCTTCTATTTTTTCATTCTTTTGGTTCTGTTTTTTATAATTTCTTAATTTCTCATAAAGTCATTACCTTCCATTCTAATTTTGATGGAATTGTTTTCTTCAGTGAGCTTTTGGACTTCTTTTTCCATTTGGCCAATTCTGTTTTTAAAGACTTTCTTCTCCTCAATGACTTTTTGGACCTCTTTTTTCATTTGGGCGTACTTTTCTTCAGTATTTTTTTGGGTGTCCTTTAGAAAGCTGTTGACTTGTTTTTCATGATTTTCTTGCATCACTCTCATTTCTGTTACCAATTTTTGTTCTACTTTTCTTACTTGGTTTTCAAAATCCTTTTCTGAGCTCTCCCATAGCCTGCAAACAATTCATATTTTTCTTGAAGGCTTTGGACTTTGTTGTCTTCTTCTGGTTGTATATTTTGATATTCTTCGTCACCAAAGTAAGATTCTATAGTCTTTTTTTTGCATTGTTTGCTAATTTTCCCAGTCAATTACTTGACTTTCTAACTTTTATTAAGGTAGGACTCTACTTTTAAAGTGTAGGATGTCCTATCTCAAACTTCAGGGGTTTTGTGCAGCTGTTTTCACAGATACTTCTAGTGACCTGTAAATTTTAAGTTCTTCCAAGGTGGTATGATCAAAGAAGAGGTATTTACTCCTTTCCTGGCTTATGCTTTAGTCTGTAAGTGACCACAAGTACTCTTTTGTGCCTTGGAACTGTGAGGAGGATTCTCTCTCCACTGCCTCCACATGCTTTGCCACACCAATATTCCTCCTTACCCCAGAATCATCACCTAGAACTGCAACCCATATCCAAACAGGGCAAAGCAAGAGAAATCCTGTTTCAGCACCAGCAAAGAGATCCCTGTAATCCCCTGCTGATCCCCCCATAGTATATGGACTGGGACCTCTGGAACAAGCCATTGTTTCTGCTGCTGCCACCACCACCATCATCTCTGCTATCCTATGCCTGGGGCCAGACTGTACTTCTCTCACCCAGATCAGACAGAGTTTTCCCCCTGATTTTCTACAATGTATTTGGCATTTTGGGGTTGAGAATCTGGAAACTGCCACAGCTATCAGTGATTTAGTCCCCTGAGGCCTGTTGCAACTCTGATTGTGCCAGCACAGCCAATGCTGGACTGGGATCTACTCCTAGCCTGTTGTGATAGACTTTTCCTGTCCATCTTCCAGGTTGTCTTGGGTTGGAGATTTGTTTCGTTTTGTCATTTTGTGGGTTCGTCAGCTCTAGAATTTGTTGAGAATAATTTTTTTACACATATTTGGAGGGGTTTTGGGGGAGAGTTCAAGCAATTCCCCACTTTTGCTCTGCCACCTTGGTTGTGCCTTTATGCCTCTTTTATGTGAGATAATCTGCCCCGTTCTACTTCTCCCTTCCTCCTCCCAGTGTATCCCTCCTTCTCACCTATGAATTTAACTTTTTGGGTATCCTCCCATTATAGTCAACTTACAACCATGCCCTCTATCTATGTATACTCTTCTAACTGCCCTAATGATGATAAAATTCTTAGAAGGTACAAGTATTATCTTCCCATGGAAGAATATAAATAGTTTAATCTTATTATATCCCTTATGATTTTTTATCTTGTTTACCTTTTCCTGCTTCTCTTGATTCTTGTATTTGAAAGTAAAATTTTCTGTTTACCTCTGCTCTTTTCATTAGGAATGCTTGAAAATTCTTGATTTCATTGTATGTTCATGTTTTCTCCTGAAGGATTATACTCAGTTTTTCCGGATAGGTGATTCCTGGCTGTAATTCTAGTTTTTTTGCTCTCTGGAATAGGTATTTCAGCTCTCAGATCCCTTAATATAGAATCATTTGTTTTCCTGACTGTGGCTCTGTGATGTTTGATTTGTTTCTTTCTGGCTGCATGTAGTATTTTCTCCTTCACCTGAGAGCTCTCAAATTTGGCTGTATTTCTGTGAGTTTTCATTTTGCAACTCTTTCGGGGAGCAAATGAAGGATTCTTTCAATTTCTATTTTAGTCTCTGATTCTAGGATATTAGAGATTTTCTTGATAATTTATTAAAATTTAATGGCCAGGCTCTTTTTTGATTATGTCTTTTAGGTAGTCCAATAATTTTAAAATTATTTCACCTTGATCTATTTTTCAGATCATTTGTTTTTTTGATGAGATATTTAAAATTTTCTCTTACTTTTTCATTCTTTTTATTTTGTTTTGTTGTTTCTTAATGTCTTAGAGAATCATTAGTTTCCAGTCATCTAATTCCACTTTTAAAGTTCTTTTTTTAGTGAACTTTTTTGCACATCTTTTTCCACATGGCCAATTCTGCTTCTTAAGGAGTTTTTCTCTTCAGTGGATCTTGTGCCTCTTTTACCAGTTGGCCTATTTTGTTTTATAAGGTATGATTTTCTTCAGTGTTTTTGCCCCTTTTACCAAACTGTTAACTCTCTTTCCATTATTTTCTTGTATTACTTTCATTTATTTTCCCCATTTTCCCCTCTGCTTCTCTTGTTTGATTTTTAAAATTCACTTTGAATTCTTTCAGAAATTCTTTTTGGGCCTGAGACAAATTCACATTTTTGATATTTTGGATATAGTTGTTTTGACTTTGTTGTCTTCTTTTGTGGTTGCATTTTGACCTCCCCATCACTATAACAACTTTCTATGATTAGGTTTTTTGTTGTCTTTTTGCTCATTTTTTCTGCACTACTTCTTGACTTTTATGCTAAAATATATAAATAAATAATATGTAATAATGACATACAATAATATATAAATAAAATGTATAAATAAAAATAATATCTTGACTTGATATTAAAGTTGAACTCTGTTTCCAAGTGGAGGGAACATTATCTCAAGCTTCACATTTTTGTGCTGCTGTTTTTAGAGCTAATTCTAGGGGTATTCCGGGGATTTGTAAGTTTTCAGTTCTTCTGAATGAGTGTGATCTAAGAAGAGACATGGTAACTGCTCTCCTTGCCTGTGCTCTGGTCCATGAGTGCCCAAGCACTATTTTCTTCCCTGGAATTGTGACCAGGGTCCCTGCTCCTACTTGTGTTCCTCCTCACTCTAATACTGTGACTAGGAACCATGTATGGGCAATGCAAAGCAAAGTCCTGCAGCCAACATCAGCAAAAGATCCTCTCTTTAATTTCCGTCTGACCCCACCCCCTTGTCATTTGTAGCCTCAGAGCTTCAGAAGCTGCTCCTACTGATTCAGTTATTTACTAGGGTGTGAGTTGCACTGGACTATGCTCCACTCTCACCCCAGTGAGACAGACCTTTCCTATCGACCTTCTAAGTTGTATTGGAGACAGGAAAATTGTTTCACCCATCCTTTTGCTGATTCTGCTGCTCCAGAATTCATTTTGTGGTATTATTTTAAGGTTGATTGGAGGAGAATTTGGCAAAACTTGGGTGAGTCCCTGTCTTTACCCTGCTATCTTGCTTCTACCTCCTCCAGTCTGTGAATCTAAGCTCTATATAGACCTGTTTCTGCAAGGGATATCACTTGACCCTCAGTCAAAACATGTCCTCCATTTTATAGTGAGGCTATTTAAAGGGAACTTTTCCCATATATCATAGGGGTTGGAAACCTTTGTGCACTGCTTGAAAGGCAACATTTTGGAGTAGAAAAGACTATGAGATAGGGAGTCAAAATTCCTTGGATGGAGACTCAACTTTGCCATTTATTAAACTAGGTGGGGGGCCAAATAGAGCATTGGGCTTAGAGCTAGGAAATGTGAATTCCAAACCAGTCTCAGACATTTACTAGCTATGTGATCCTGGGCAAGTCACATAACCTCTGTTTGTCTCAGTTTTCTCATCTGTAAAATGGGGATGATAATAGTATCTATCATATACTGTTGTTGTGAGACTCACATGTGATAACATTTGTAAAGTGCTTAGCACAGTGCCTGGCACGTAGTAGCTGTTATATAAATGTGTCTCTCCCATCCCTTCACCTCACATATAAGTCATTCAATTTCTTCAAGCCTTGGTTTCCTTCTTTCTAAAACAAGGACAATGATATAAATGTTGACATTTGTTTCATAAAGGCAATTGTGAGGATGCCACTTTAGAGACCTGTAAAGGGCTACATCAAAGTGAATTATTTATCCAGAATAGTACAGAGCTATTAGGCAAGAGGTCATAAATATCCGCATGTTGGTTGAAAAGTGCTTTTGGAGACAACTTGGATAATTTTGAATCACATGGTGGTCCCATTCAGTCATGAAGGGGAAAAGACTTCTGTAGGAGCTGGGATGCTTGGATTGAATATTCCTAATGAAAATCAACAGGCTAGAATTTGAAATTAGATGATGAGCTAAGTAGTCAATCCCACTTACTTATTGGGAGCAGACTCACCCAGCCCTCTGCCTGGACTCCCTATTGCTAAGTTGCTTCAATAAACAAATTGATTAATTGATTTTTTTTCTGAGGCCCCTTAGTGTACACTGCTCAGGTGGCTATGATGCCTTCTGGGTGCTTCTAGTTAGTGCTAACAGCACAATTTGTAGCTGAACTCTCATGTTCCAGATTGGCCCAGTGTGCCTCAGAATGCATCATATTTGAGGAAAAGTGACAATACAGTCCTTCGGAAATGATCTATGTCTAAAGGTTTCACTGTGCACATTTCCCCAGGAAAAAAGTGGTGTCAGAGGGTGTCTCTAAAGAGAGGTAAATGTTCATGTATTTTCTTCAGGGAGTATATAGTCATAGAATTTTAAAGCTGGAAGACTTGATGACATAGAATATAAACTGTCACACCTGAAAGAGATCTTAGAAGAGGATGTCAGATATAGAATGGACCTCAGGACATAGAGCATGGAATGATCAAGTGAGAAGGGTCCCACAATTATATTGCATTTACTTTGAATATATATTCTCAGTGCCTAATACAGAGTATGACACATAGCTTGATGAACATTTATTGATTCATTGATAGAACATGGATTATTAGGGCTGAAGGGACCTTGAGACGTAGACTCTTAGAACTGGGTTAGGGTGGGGCTTTGATGCTCTTTCCATAGTTAGTTGGAAGCAAAGCACCCCTGTCTACAGAGTCAGGATTACCTCTTAGGTTTGTTAGAGTGAAGATGTTTTTAGTTTATGGGTTGGCTGCCAAGGTCCCTTCCAACTTTCAGTTTCTGGAATTCTATGATAATAGGATTTAGAGTTGGAAAGGACTCAGTCCTGAGCCCCTAACTTTTTTTTTTAAAGCAAGTCAAGTTAAGGGAACAAGCATTTTTTAAATACTATTTCAAGGCACTGACTACCCCCCCAAAGACAGAAATAATCCTTGTCCTCAAGGAGTTGACAATCAAATTGGGGAAACAACATAGAGACAACAATGGACAAGATAAAACAGAAATAATCTCAGAGGGAAGGCACTTGCTTTGAGGAATGGGGAAAGCTTCTTTCAGAGGAGGAAACAAGTCTGGAGGAGATGAAGTGAATTGCCTAAGGCACAAAGAAGCTCACTTGTTATCTCATGATGCAAATGATTTGAGTCAGGGTCCTTTGCCTTAGAAACCATGGCTTTTCCCACTACATCATGCTATGCATCCCCTCCCTCCAATGAATAACAAATATAGATGAATAATAAGCAATATTAAAAAATGAACAAAATAGGGTCATAAGCACAGAAAAATGAAGATTCCCACTAAACCAAGCATTCTTCTCAGATTAGATGTAAATTTTAGAAAGTTAAGAATTGAATCTCTCTCCAGTCCTATTCCTTGCAGAGGTGGGGGGTGATGAGTGTGAAATATTGCATACGCCTTCAGACATGGGTGAAATGTTGGTCACTTTTGCAGAACTGCTTTCTCCCCTTCTTTTTGAAAGGAAGAACAAAAATCTTCATTATAAGGGATGACTCACTGGATGTGAAATGAGAAAAAAGAATATATTCAGAAATGAAGGTAATAAAAAACCCAATGGATATAAAGAAATAAAAATAAGATTTAAGTAAGAAAGTTAGAACTAGAAAGGGTCTTAGAGAAATCTTGACCCAATTTTATAGATGAGTAAACTGAAACTCTTGTTATTCAGCTAGTTGTAGGAACTTGCCCATTGTCATAAGGGCAAGTTATTGTAAATTGTAAATGGTAGGATTTAAATTTAGGTCTCTGGACTCTAAGTCTTCATCCTGTGTCTATTCTACCAGACTACCTCTCATAAAATAAGGCCCTCATACGTACATGATGTTCTTAACTTTAAACTTTGCAAAGAACGTTCACCCCTTTTGTTTATTCTGATCACTTTTAGGCCTTTTTTTCTCTTTGGTTAAGAAAAAGGTATTGGCTGTTAACCATTCTTTTCTGGCCACCCAATCTGATGCTTCTAAGGATTCCTTGAAGTAAGTAGTGAAAATATGATTGCCAACATTTGCACTTGAGGAGATGAGTGCAGTCTGTAAAAGGGTTGGAACTTGAACTTGGGTCTCCTGGTGCCCTGATACCCAGTTCTATCCTGTTTCCAGTAACACAGAGAAGTTTTTCTTATTAAATCCAACATATCCTTTCTTTTATAACTAAGAAAGCATCCTTTGCCAGTGATTTCTTATGTATAGCCTGACAACATGCGTACCCTTTTTTACACACTCCCAAGCACTTTGGTGATAAGCAAAACTATGAGCAGATCCACACCTTGGGGTTTTGGCTTCTCCCTGGGCATTCACTTTTCCTGTGTAGAGACAACTCTCTCAATTGCCTCTGAAACTGGGAGTTTAGAACTTTAGCAGTCAACAGGAGTCCCTCATCAGAGTTTCCAAAAATTACTCTTGCTCTGCAGGGAAATCAACAGTAAGATACAGGGCTGCATAATTTCTCCTACCAACTATATAAGCAGGTCCTTTTTCCTTTCCTTGAACCCACTCCCCCATGTTCCTACAATTCAAGATTCCCTCCTTTATTCTGATCATAGAAACTAGCACTTTCTGCCTTTCTTACTTTATACTCAGCCCCTAATATTTTAATATCTATCTGCATGTACTCAATAACTACTCCGTGGTTCTTAGCTAGAACTAGATCTTGCATGCCAACCTTGATCAGTTACAGTATTGACTTTCTTTTTAGAGACTAAACAGTAACTCATGTTTTTGGCTTGTCTTCCGTAATGTCTGCCTTTCCAATCATTCCTCTTACCATAACAGTTTCAGAAACTCAACACTTTGTTGACCACTATTAAGTCTTGAAGGTTTGGTTTTTTGATCATTCCCTGCTAGCCCTAAAAAGTTTCCTCCCTTTCCTCCCAAAGCCCATCCAGAAGCTGATGAAATGTAATATTCAAGTGCACTTATTGTTCTAATTTTCTAAGTTCCTGGACAAATGAGGGAACCCTTAATATGGGCCTTGTCCATATGCTGTCCAGCTTCCTTATATTCAGGGAATTCCAATTCTTTCCTGCTCAGGTAATCTGCCAAAACAGTCAGCCATGGGTAGCATCATCGTTAATCTTCCAACTCGTCCTTTTCATAATGTGTCATTGAAATAACTTATTTTATTAACCCCCCCAACTCCCCACCCCTTTGATTTACTGGACATGTGTCAAAAAAGCAGAGACCATCCATATCTTATCTTACATTAAGAAGAGTCATGTAGAAATGTCCCTTCATTACCAGGACAGTCATGTCAAAAAGAATCGACTTATTGTCAACGTTTCTAACCTAACAATGTTAATGGAGCCTTTAGACATCCTTTCTCCTCATTTGTTTCTTAGATGCCTATCAAGGAGACAGTTGCAAGAGAGTTACCAAGCTCTAGGGAGTAGTATGTGTGTGTGTGTGTGTGTGTGTGTGTGTGTGTGTGTGTGTGTGTGTATTAAATGACAGCACTCTAGATTGCTTATTATGAAGGGAGACGGGTGTGTTGGAGGATAGAGATGGAGGTGGGGGTTGGGGTGGAAATCTTGCCTTTGGCACATTGCCATGGTGGTAAGAGACTTGAAGCAAGACTTTGGGCTCCAACATAGCAATTGTTTCCCCTCCCCAC
The DNA here is from genome assembly GCA_023548195.1 of Bettongia penicillata ogilbyi. Lineage (NCBI taxonomy): Eukaryota > Metazoa > Chordata > Mammalia > Diprotodontia > Potoroidae > Bettongia > Bettongia penicillata. Next base: position 4,414,339 of record JAJHZJ010000135.1, on the reverse strand, counting down.
CCCCTCCCCTACCGTCTTTCCAGCACTGCACAACGAATACATTTATCGAGTATCAGCATCCTGTCATAAGACAGTTCCCAGCAGTGTTTAAAATAACTCTCCCCAATTCATCCACATGTCCTCAGTCCTCTGAAACTTACGCAATGGAGGAGATGAGGGAAAAATCTTTGGCTGGAGGATTTGTTGGGACATTCAAAAATTGCCTGGCATGGAGTAGTCATACTTTCAGATCAAGGCCACTCTTAAAGGAACCAGCTTTCTGCCAGTGTGCTATCAGACATCTAGGGCTGATCAATAGTAACAAGATGACAGGTTGATATTAGTGAACAGAGCAATAAGGCTTTTCCCCCACAGAAGCTTCACAAATGCCTTGTTTTAACAGCATGATACTATTGGAATTTTTCTAGGAAATGCCCACAGGCTCTTACAGTAAATCTCTTTCACATATGGATAATTCATCCTCCTTTCTTTTAAAGCACATGCACACTGAGCTCCTCTTTGGTCCTTAGTCCTAATCAACCCTATTCAATAGGCAAATGGGTTCTATTCATCAGTATGAAACCAAGGGAATTCTGGTTTAAGTGTACCCTAAGGATCTAGTGAAAATATCTTTTGAGGATATACTGGTACATCACAGGAGTTCTTTTCACTACCAAGACTTTCGTCATTGATCAGAGCAGTGGGTACTGAAATCCTGTACATTTATTATTCTTGATTTCTCTTTTTGTTTTGAAGGGGGGTAGACAAAAAGAAATAGAGGTAGTGGGATACAGTGGAAAATACCCTAGGTTCAAATCACTTAACCTCTTTACACTTCAGTTTTATCATCTCTAAAGTAAGGGGATTGGACTAGATGACCTCTAAGGACCCCTTCAGCTCTAAATCTGTGATCCTTTTCATCCAAGCTCTGCTACTTGTTATCTACGTGACCTGAGTGACAACTTATTTAATCTCTCTGGGCCTCAGTTTTCTCATCTATAAGGTGATGTTTGGGAGGTTGGGTTAAATGTTCTTTTAAGGTTTCTTCCATCTACAAATCCATGATCTTAATCCCTTCTCTTAATAGTTAGGGTTGCCTATTGAATAAAGCCTTATACTGGCCTTGTAGGCTGATCTTTCGCCATCTTTGTAGCACAAGGGAGCCTTGAAACTTTAAAGTCTACAAGAATCCTTTCCCAGTTTTCCTAAATCTCATTGCCTTCCCTCTAAAATTATCTCCAATTTATCATGTGTATATGTGTGTATGTATGTATGTGTACATATACATACATACACATATATGTATAGATGCACACACAGATATAGTATACACACACATATAGTTGTTGGCACATTGTCTTCTCCATTAGACTGTGAGTTCCTTGAGAGCTTGAACTGGTTTTTCCCTTTCTTTGAATCCCTAGTATTTAGCACAGTGCCTGGCACATAGTAAGTTTAATAATTATGTTTGTTGACTTGAGTTGAATTCTTGGGATAGAAGTGAGGTGGGGCATGTCTGATTTTTAAAGGACACAGTTTCCCAAAAGATTTTAAGAAAGAAACAAAATAGTTCTAAAAATGGAACTAGAGACCATGAGGAGAATCTCCATCCTTCAAGGATGTTTGCTTGAAGTTTAGGCTTGGGCTAGATTGATGTCATATGACAAATCTTGAACACATTGCATTTTATTTTATTATCAAATTGCTTCTGGTAGAAGTTTTGAGCAAACTTTTTTCCACCCTTTTTTGTGGGAAAAGGCTGGAACCTGGAGGATTTGGCCAAAAGCGTGTTAATGTGCCAACATCAAATGAATTCCATGAGTTTTCTAGTCATTAAGGCTCGTTTCCCTCCCCATAATTCACCTCCGCTCAGTTATGCTACTCCAGGGTGTTCTAGTAAAAAAGGGGGGGAAAAGCAGGGGGGCTGGCCAGAAAGAGGTTTTCTTGGCTTCCAAAGTCAAATTACACCTACCAACAAAGGAAAAGAGAAATACTTTGGCAAACAGTAAAGCTCAGAACCTACCCCTGCCCAGGAAAATGACCTAAGTGTGCTTAGAGTTCCCTTTCATTATTCCATTCTCTTGGTGCTCTGAGGTTGGAATGATGTATGTATGTGTGTGTGTGTGTGTGTGTGTGTGTGTGTGTGTGTGTGTGTATATATATATATATATATATATATGGTAGTGATTCAGCAATTAAAAGGAGATCACAAACTCAGGCCTAGTCATTCTGAACACCTCTGGCTCAATGTGACAGGGAAGCTATGGCCTGAGTCCTGGTCATCAACTGCAAGAAGATGGCTGTTTTTAAAGATGTAAGGTTTAGGTAAAAATGTGTTATCCGCAGTGGTAGATGTGATTGATTATATCACATTCCTGCTTAGAATCTTTTAGTAGTTTCTTGTTCATCAAATTGATTCTTTTATTTTTATTTAAAAATTTTCAATTTATGGAATAAAACAAGCATTTCCATAACATAGTATATATATAATAAAAAAAGATGATTGCTCATGAAATTACAAATCTAATAGGTACAACTTACTATTCATTTTAAATATATAATAGTTATAATGTAAGTTTCTTTATTTTTCCCTCCCTCCCACCAGAGATGGCTACCATTAGACACAAATATGTATATATAATGTGTATATCTATCTATCTATCTATCTATCTATCTATCTATCTATCTATCTATCTATCTATAGATAGATAGATATACATATATATATATATGTAAAATCATTCTGTGCATACTTCTATTTATCAGGCCTTTCTCTGGATGCAGATAGTATTTTCCTTTATATATCCTTTGCGGTTAATTTGGATATTTATAATAATCAAAATTACTTATTTGCTCAAAGTTGTTCTCTGAATGATTCCTTAATTGATTTATATTAATGTTGACCATAGAATTTCAGGGCTATAAGGTACTTTAAAGATCATTTAGTGCAAAAATATCATTTTACATTATGAAAACTTAGTCTTAGAGAGGGGAACTGACGTACTCAAGGTCATGCTGTGACAAAGCATGAACTAGAACAATGAATTGATTCTATTACCTGCCATTCCCATCCCTCCATGACTTAGCTTACTGGCTCTAGAGTCAAAGGACCTAGGCTGAAATGCCCATTTTGTCATTTATTATCTATGTGATCTTGGGCAAGTCACTAAGCTACCCAGGACTTTAATTTTCTCATCTTTAAAATGTTCAGTTTGGATTAGATTATCTCTAATGTTTTCTCCATATCTAAATCTCCTATTCTATTAGTCTAATGAAGCAGTGTGCCATAGAGAACAGTGTTGGACCTAGAGACCATGTAATTTGGCTTCCAATTTTGATTCAGATACCTATTAGTTGTTGACTTTGGTCAGGTCCCTTAACGTTTCAATATATAATTTCTTTATCTGTAAAATGGGGCTGTAAGAGCACCTAATGAACAGGGTTTCCATCGGGATCAAATGATAGATGGTATGTAAAACACATTGCAAACCATCAGACATTACATAAATGTCAGCAATTATTATTATACTACTTTTTCAGCCTTAACTCACATAATTCCCCCTTTATTCTTACCTAATCTCCATGCTCTAAAAATACCGGAGTACTTATTATTCCTTATACATGTCCCATGCATTCTCACCTCTGTACCTTGGCTCACATGATTGTCTATACCTTGAATGCCACCCCCTTCTCTTTCTACCTGCTGAGATTGTGTACATCCTTTAAGACTCAGCTCAAATGCCATTTCTTCCTCAGATCCTTCTATGACTGGCTCAGTTGGAAGTGGACTTTCTATCCTCAAGCTTCACCCCTGATGCCTTCGTATATCTGTCCTTCACTAAATTTCATATTATAGAGTTTTTTTTGGTGCGCTATCTCTTCTCTTCTAGCTATGAGCTCCACAAAGGCTAAAATATTTTATTTATCTTTTATTCCTTAGAATCTAGCACGTAGTAGAAATTTTTGTGAATTGGAATATTTCATGTGATAAGTTAGAAATCTGACACTGGAGAGTAAAGTATAGAAAGGTGCTTCTTTGGTATCATTTGAGAAGATGGATTGAACCACAGACATGGGAGTAGCCTAGAAAAAACATAATAGACAAATAGGGAATTTTAGATCCCAGAACCACTTTGTATAAGGGAATATATAGATTATTATTTATCATTTATTAACATTGTTGAACCTAGTTTTATGTGTCGTTTTGGCTCTACCAAATTACCTAATAAATTTCTTTCTAAAACAATTTCATATTTGGCGGAGAAAAGTGCTTTTCATGAACAACATGAAAAGACAAGACTGGGAATAGCAATGCTGTGTGAAAGTATGTTGGATCAGGAGGCATCCATGGGTCTAGTTCTTGCTTTGTCATTGTGTGACCTTGGGTAAGTCAATTCCCCTTTCTGAGACTAAGTTTCCTCAATGTAAAATGAGATTTTTGGACTACATTATCTTTAAAGTACCTTATAGCCCCCAAATTCTGTGACCAATAGGTCATATTTACATGATGTTTTAGGGTTTCCAAAGGTGAGTTACTTAGATTATTGCACTTTCCATAGATTCTCACAACAATTCTCTGAGGAAGGTTAATTATCTCCATTTTACAGATTAAGAAACTAGAGCTGAGAGAAATCGAATGACTTGTCCAAGTCTATCACTCTATTCACTATGCTGTTTCTTCATGCTTCTATAGCTCTCTGACAAAGCAATTGCATTCTAGGATCACTTCCTTACAATATGGAACAGGATACTTGATATAAACACATATACCCTGGAACCCAAAGTGATTGCTGTCCTCTCTCTCCCCTTCCTCTCCCCCATCACGTTAACCCTTTTCTAATTCTACTTCTAAGAGAAGAAATGAGATGAATGAGTACATGTGGATACACCTTCTCTATATTAGAATGGATATCAAGGAAGTCTTAATCAGAAATTGTGTGTGTGTGTATGTGTGCATGTGTGTGTATGTGTGTGCGCATGAATTCTGTCTTGTAAACTTTGAATAGTTAACAAGACCTGGGTTATTTCACATCTGGGTTATTCAGATTTGTTTGTTTTACTGCTTTAAAACAAAGAATGACAATGCATAAAGATCATATTCCCAAGGATGCATAGGAGTTTAAGTCCCCTCAGATAATAAATCACAAAAGAAAAGCTCATTTGAGTGGAAGTTTCCATTGTCCTTGTACACAAGCAACTGGAAAGAAAATGAAGTCAGATGCCTGCATTTCTTTTATTTGCTGTATCTATAGCATGGCATAGGATTTAGGGGATACTTATTGACAATAACTCCCTTATTGAGATAGATTTATTATTAGCAGTTATGAATGCCTTTCAGAGAAACCACAAAGTTAATTTTTTTTACCTTCTATAATGTAGTTACATGGAAGTCTGATTGCAATAATGCTTTGCAATTGTGCTGTAACTGAAGCCACAGAAAACTGCTCACCAGGGATCTAAAGCCTTGCAAACAAGTCTCTCTAAGCCTGCATGAAAAATGCAGGCTTATCCCTCAGTTTTCTTGTTAAGCTTTTCTGGTACTTTAATATATGTCTCCTGCTACCCCTCAGACTCAGCACCCAGGCCCAGGCCCCCTCACCAAAGCTGCCACTGGGGCCCCATGGTCTTCTTAAAAGCTCTGCTGTGGGGCTTGAGAACATTTTTATGGAGGTGGCTTTATTGGAAAGGATCTGATTACACTCAAGGTATGGTGAGTTGGGCCCAGTCCTCCCATTAATGATGCTCAGAAGAGTACTGAGAGATGCCTTTTGGCATGTCCTAGGAACATGGGTCCTTTCCTACCCCAACAGGAAGGGATCAAGGCATAGCAATGTGCCTTTAAGATAGTTCCTGCTGCAAGAGTCATTTTAAATGGATATCAGGGATGGGCCAGCTAGTTTCAAGCTTCTTCAGGAGCTCAGGTATAATTTCTAGGTAAGAGAATTCATGATTTCTTAAGAAACTTGGGTTTAATAGGAAGGATTTCAACACAGTTTTATTAGACAGAGGAACATACAGAGCTATAGCTAGTAATTTGGGTATTAGGACAATTCAGTTAAGCTGAAGTGAAAGAACAGGGCACTTTTAGGCCATTGCTAAGAATTCAAGAGCTCTGGGGATGACTTAGGGAAGCCTACCTGAGATGTAACTAATGTGACGATTTTTATATTAGCTAATTATTTTCACTAGTTAATGCCAAGCTTAGTTGTTCCTATGCTGTTGAAAGAATATAGGTGATATAAGCACTTTTTAAATTTTGTTTCTCTGGGTCAAAGCCCTAGTTGCCTTGCCTTAGTTTTGTCTCTGCTCATATACTATACTATGGTCCTCTTCTTGGAAATTACCTTCAATACCTAAGAAAGGTGGGTTTAAGTAGATTCAGCTACTACTGATTAGTTCAGAGATCATAGAGTTTTAGATCGAGAGCTTGAAAGGACTATCTAGGTCCTCTTTCCCAGCACTTTTATTTTCTTTTTATAAGGAAACTGAGTTTCAGAGGGGTTGAGTTGTCTGCCCAAGGTCAGACAAATAGTAAGTGAAAGAAACAGAATTCTAGCTCAGGTCCTGTGGACTTTATGTCCAGCACTCTTTCAAAGAATATTAGGTCTTTGACTCCTTGGTAGTTGTGAGTAGGAGGGGAAAAAGGAAACACACACATATATAATATATGATATATATATCATAAATAATTATATTATGCATAAATATATGTGGAATGTTTTCTATTTGGTGCACAATCTGCATGTCATGTTGGAGAATGAAATTCAATTAAATTCAAGAAACATTTATTATGGGCACACTGCATGCAATGTACTATGCTAGAGATTAGTCTATTCATAAAAGTAGCCTTCACTCAAGTCCAGGTTTCCTTTAAGTTATAGCTGCTACAATCTTCAACCCAGACTGTGCCCAACTACTGAATTAATAATCCTGAAGTTCCATTTTCATCACTTAGCATCCACACCTTTATTTTGACCTCTCCTTTGTCTCAGTCTTTTTTCTTGTTTTGGTATTTCTCTTTTTTAGTTAAATAACTTGCCTCTCAGAATTCTTGAGGGCAAGGCCTCTGTGTAAGTTGTCTTTGTGTCTCCCTTACCATCTAGCATGAGGCTTAATAATCATTCAGAAATCCCTGTATAAATGTGAGCCATTATTATAAGCAAAGTGTCTGATGCCAGGTACATACACTGTTGCTATTTCTTGAAAGTTTATCATTAATATTCTTTTACCACTGGGGAATACTCTTGGCAAATACAGAGAAGCAAAAGATAAATACATCTCTCCTTTCTTCCTCTTTCCTCTCCTCTCCTCTTAATTTTTAATTTTTGTCTGTTCCTGGCTCTCTCTCTCTCTCCTTTTTTAAAATAGTCTTTTTCCCTTGGGTTTTCATTCTCTTTATTCAGGGACAGAGAGCAGCAGAATAACAAGAAGCCAGCTGTTTCCACCCTTTCGGAGGTTTGGAATCTTACCTGGGGATGAGGAAACAGTGCACTGTCTAGCTTAGGTGATTATGAAAGATGTTCCACCCAGGAACACTAAGGGCCCCCCATCCCCCGTCAGAGCCTTCATTGATGCACAGAATAAAAGGCATTACAAGGGGAGGCAAGCTAGATCAAAAACATCTTAGGGTCCTGTATTTGGGGGCTGTCAGAGACCCTTTCCCTTTAGGCAAGGAGAACATCTCTCTGCATGGATGGAGAAATAGGGTCTCTTTCTTCCTTTGAGGGACTTGGAAATTGCTATGCTGGTTTAATCGTATGATAAGGAGCTTTGGGATAAGGGGAAGCTTTGTAATTACGTTAAAGACAGCACCTATTTTGCCCAAGAAGGGCAGAGCAGTATAGCAGGATGGCGTGGTTAATTCAGCTGGTGGTCAAAGAGCTGAATGGATGAAGGCATCCATCCAGTGTGTGAAAGTACACACTGACTTGTACACTGAAAAGCAGAGAAAAGAAAAGAGTGCGGGTGAGGGTGGGATGATCCAGGGTGACAAAAGACTTCTTTGGAAATTAAATTTGCTTAATATGGTTTAAAAGAATTAAACACAATAAAATAACAATGCAGTTTCCACAGGCCAACTCTCCTGCTAAACAAACACCAGCCATCATTAAATTTTCCAGATGCAGGGAATAGTTTCCAAAAGATGGATTCCTGTTCCCCTGGAAAGCTCCCAAGCAAATTATGCCTCTTTATTGGAAGCAAATGAAGAAAAAAGAGAATCCATAGAGGAGTGGGGAGCAACTTAATTGAATTAAGAAACTAAACAGTGCAGTCAGGGATTCCAGAGAGCCTCCCAGCCTTAAATTTTTGATGGACACAGCCTGAAGTTTGGCACCACCAAAGGGGTGGACAGCCTGGCAGATAGACTTGGGTAGGTGAATGACTAATATTTCTCTTATAAACTTGTGCAGTCTTTTAGATTGTGGTTATTTGTTGTGTGTTTGAAAGAGAACTATCCCTATTAGACTGGAAGCTCCCTAGAGGTATAGCCTGTATGTTACCTAAACTTTTTATTTCCCCCTGTACCTGGTACATATAGTGCTCTGTACTCTCTACACTTAACTAAGTTGAATTGGACTGAAGGGAGAGGCCTCACCTAGAGCTGTACCCCTTGGGGAAGCAGTAACTCTCTCATGGGTCCACAAGCAGATAGTGACGAAATTTGTTGGAAGCCTCCTTGTACCTCTTTTGCATGTAACTATATACATACATGTTACCTCCTCTAGCTAGACTGTAAGGTCCTTGAGGGCAGGTGCTATTTTGTCTTCATCTTTGTAGACCTTGAGCCTAATGCAGTGCTTGACTCATAGTAGACACTTTATAAATGCTTGTTGAATTCATGTCAAACTGCATTACTGTGTATTCATTAATGTGCTTAATACTTGGTTCCAAGCAAAGTATTCACTTTTCTTCAAGTGGATTCAAGAATCAGTAGCCCATGATCCATATGAGGCTACCTAAGGTTTTTCATGTATTCACTGGTCTCTTGGCAAGTGAATCTCTAGAATTTATTTTCCTCCTTTCTACCCAGCCTCTCCACCAAAGAATTTGTGTTGATAAGACACAGCAATAAGAGAGAATCTGAATTGGTTGGGATCAGATAGCAATTACAATTATAACAACAAAAATACCTTAATTTTGTATAATACTTTACATTTTTCAAAGCATTTTAATAAGTATTATATTCTTTGATAGTCACAATAGCTCTATTGGAGATGCTATATTAGCATCCTCATTTGGCAGGTGGGAAGGGAGGAAGGTGAAGGCAAGCTAGCATGAACAACAGTGATATTTGTCATTTAGCTATTTTAATGGTGTCCTACTCTTTGTGACCTGATTTGGGGGTTTCTTGGTAAAGCTACAGGCAGTGGTTTGCCTTCCTTCTCCAATCCATTTTATAGAAGAGGAAGCAAAGGCAAACAGGGTCAAGTGATTTGTCCAGGATCACACAATCAGTAAGTGCCTGAGGCTAGATTTCAGCTGAGGAATATGAGTCATCCTGACTCAAGACCAAGCATTCTGTCTACTGTGCCCCCTTGCTGACCATAACATGATTTCATATTTCCATAGTACCTTTTTGTTATAAAATAATCTACACACATTGCTGTATTTGATCCTCACAGGAATCCTGATAATGTAGGCAGTGCAAGTATTATCTGTTGACCTTCAGAACAATATTTTTATCAGTGGCAGGAACTCTTTTCACTGATACAGATGGGGAATCTTTTGTAACTTACGGTCTTAGATGGTGCCTGGTGGCACTGAGATCAGACTTGATCAGAATCATACAGCTAGGATGCATGAATCTAGGACCTTCCTACTGTGAGATGGGTCTATTAAACCATGCTGTCAAGAGGGCAAATAATATTCTCTTCAGTTTACAGGTAAGAAAATGATGGCTTGGGAGCAAAGCCAAGATGGTGAAGTAGAAGGATAGACCTGTGGAAGCTCTCCCCTCAAAGCCCATAAAATACCTATAAAAAATGACTCTAAAATTCTAGAGCAGTAGAGGCCATAAAATGACAGAGTGAAAGAGATTTTCAGCCCAAGACAGGCTGGAAAGCTGACAAGAAAGGTCTATTGCACTGGTCTCAGGGCAGAGCTCAGCCTATGGAGCATAGTCCAGCTTTGGCTGAGTGGCACAACAGGGACAGGACTGAAACAGACTTCAGGTGATAGAATCCCTGGCAGCAGCTGTGGTTCCAAGATTTCTCAGCCCACAAACACCAAAGACAGCTTAAAAGATCAGTGAGAAAGATCTTTCACCTGGGTGAGAAGGGAATGTGGTCTGGCCCTGGCCTCAGGCAGCAGCAGCAACCATTTTTGGAGCGCTTGGCCTAAAGACGGGGAAATTGAGCTGCTGATCTGAGTCTCATTTCTGAGTAGCGGCCCTGGGGTGATCAGGAACACTGCCTGGTGGAGCTGTGGAGGGTCTGGAGAGGGAATTGTACTTGCAGATCCTGGGCAGAAAAGCTTGTGGTTGTTCCCAGACAAGAGGGCAAATCAGGAGAGAAGTAGACTCCTGCCACCTTGGAGGAACTGAGAACTTACAGGTCCCTAGAGTATACCTTTCACTTGACAAAGGACTCAAAAGTCAAGTAAATGGCTGGGAAATGCCAAAAAAGGGAAAAAATAAGACTATAGAAGGTTACTTTCTTGGTGAACAGGTATTTTCCTCCATACTTTCTGGTGAGGAAGAACAAAGCATACCATTAGAGGAAGACATCAAAATCAAGGCTTCTTCATCAAAAACATCCAAAATAAATTTGCAATGGTTTCAGGCCATGGGAGAGCTCAAAAGAGATTTTGAAAACCACGTAAGAGTGGTGGAGGAAAAATTGGGAAGAGAAATGAGAGCAATGCAAGAAAATCATGAAAAGTGAGTCAACAGTTTGCTAAAGGAGACCTCAAAAAAAAACACTGAAGAAAATAATACCTTTAAAGATAGACTAATCCAAATGGCAAAAGAGATCCAAAAAGCCAATGAGGAGAAGAATGATTTAAAAAGCAAAATTAGCCAAATGGAAAAGGAGATTCAAAAGCTCACTGAAGAAAATAGTTCTTTAAAAATTAGAATGGAGCAGATGGAAGCTAATGTCCTTATGGGAAACCAAGAACAAAACCAAACCAAAAGAATGAAAAAATAGAAGAAAATGTGAAATATCTCATTGGAAAAACAGCTGACCTGGAAAATAGATCCAGGAGAGACAATTTAAAAGTGATGGGACTACCTGAAAGCCATGATCAAAAAAAGAGTCTAGATGTACTCTTTCATGAAATTATCAAGGAAAACTGCCCTGATATTCTAGAACCAGAGGGTAAAATAAATATTGAAAGAATCCACCAATCACCTCCTGAAAGAGATCTCAAAAGAAAAACTCCTAGGAATATTGTAGCCAGATTCCACAGTTCCCAGGTCAAGGAGTAAATATTGCAAGCAGCCAGAAAGAAACAATTTGAGCATTGTAGAAGATCTGGCAGCTTCTACATTAAGGGATTGAAGGGTTTGGAATATGATATTCCAAAAGTCAAAGGAAGTAGGATTAAAGCCAAAAATCACCTACCCAGAAAAACTGAGTATAATACTTCAGGGGAAAAAATGGTCATTCAATGAAATAGATGACTTTCAAGTATTCTTGATGAAAAGACCAGAGATGAATAGAAAATTTGACTTTCAAACAGAAGAATCAAGAGAAGTGTGAAAAGGTAAACAGGAAAGAGAAATCATAAGGGACTTACTAAACTTGAACTGTTTACATTCCTACATGGAAAGATAATATTTGTCACCCTTGAAACTTTTCTCAGTATTTGGGTAGTTGGAGGGTTTATATACACACACATATATACATAACAATATATATATATATATATATATATATATATATATATATATATAGAGAGAGAGAGAGAGAGAGAGAGAGAGAGAGAAAGAGAGAGAGAGACAGAGAGAGACAGAGAAAGAGAGACAGAGAGAGACAGCGAGAGACAGAGAGAGAAACAGAAAGAGACAGAGACAGAGAGAGACAGAGACAGAGAGCACAGGGTGAGTTGAATAAGAGGGATGATACCTAAAAAAATAAAATTAAGGGTTGAGAGAGGAATATATTGGGAGGAGAAAGTGAGAAATCGAATGGGGCAAATTATTTCTCCGAAAAGAGTCAAGAAAAAGCTTTTCCAATGGCAGGGAAAAGGGGGGAGATGAGAGGGAAAAAGTGAATCTTACTCTCATCAGATTTGGCTTAAGGAGGGAATAACATGCACATTCAATTTGATATGAAAATCTATTTACACTACAGGAAAGTTGGAAAGAAGGAGACAAGTGGGGTGGAGGGAATGATATCAGGGAGGGCAAATGGGAGGAGGGAGTAATTATAAGTAAACACTTTAAGGGAGGGACAAGGTCAAAAGAAAGAGTAGAATAAATGGGGGGCAGGGTAGGATGAGGGAAATATAGTTAGTCTTTCAAAACATGATTATTATGGAAGTCTTTTGCAAAACTACACATATATAGTTTATATTGCATTGTTTGCTTTTTCAGTGGAGATGAGTGGGGAGGGAGGAAGGGAGAGAAGTTGGAACTAAAAGTTTTAGGAACGAATGTTGAGAATTGTTTTTGCATGCAACTAGGAAATGAGAAATATAGGTAATGGGGTATAGAAATCTATCTTACCCTACAGGAAAGAGAGAAAATTGGAATAAGGGAAGGGAGTGGTGTGATAGAAGAGAGGGCAGATTGGGGGAAGGGATAATCAGAATGCATGGTGTCTTGGGGTGGTGTGAGGGGACAGATGGGGAGAAAATTTGGAACTCAAAATCTTTTGGAAATGAATGTTGAAAACTAAAAATAAACAAATTTTAAAAATTAAAAAAAAAAGAAAATGGTGGCTTAAAGAGATTAGGGATGTCCCCTAGTACTAGCATGATGATTTACATATAAGTATGGTTTGATTTTGGGAGTTTGGGGAAAATGTGTGGGAGGACCAAAAGTATAACTTCCCTGGTACAGGGAGCTCAAGATGAGGAAATTCTATCTGTGTAGACTAGTATAGGCAGTTCTGCTATAATGTGACATATGTGTTTCCTATAAGTACCATACTATGCAAAACATATAATAAAAACCACAGGGCTCATGGGAAAATGGGCTTAGGAGTATAATGCTCAAAAGCTTCATCAGTGTCACATAAAAAAGAAAGGAACATAATAAAAATAGTGGCATAGTTTCATACATGTTAAATGGTTAAGAAATATAAAAATACTATAGTGAATAATGACAATGTCAGAGGCCTTGGGCTGCTGTTCAGGCTATACCCTAGTTCTCATAGGGCCTGACTGGCAAAGTCTTCCACAAATTGGGTAGGCCACTCCATTAGGCTTTGGGGGTGTCATGGGCAAGGTGAGTGAAGGAGTATGGACCAGTCTTCTCCCCATCCCCCACCCTTATTACACCAGAAGATATACAATAAATGATGACACTTTACCTTGGGGAATAAACAAAAGAGACAAAACAAAACCTTGTTTCCCAGTAGACATAGGCCTCAGAAGGGTTACAGCTTGTGAGTTTTTGTGAGGTTTTATTCATTCTTTTTGTTTCTTACAAAAAAATTGTGCTTAAAAAAACTCAAGTTTCATGGCATACTTAAACTGTTCCCTAATATATCAGTTGAGTTAGAATAAATTCTTGATTTCAAAACAATCATTATAGCCAAACTGGCTGTCTTTACTTTAAAACTTAGAGTGCTGAATCAAAATCAGGACAGGAACCCAGGTCTTTCTGATGCTGAGGCCCTCTCTCTAGGCATGACATCACACTCTCTCCCAGAAGCGTACCATTCATGAGTTCAAGAATGAATGTTTGTTGCTGAGGCAACTCACCTATATTCTCCCAGAGGCAGAGAGCTCCTTGAACCCATTCTTCTAACTCGCAGGCTCATCTTGCTTCATCACACCGGCTCTCTAAAAAAGCTTACAAAATATTTTACTCCTCATTTTCACAGCTTTCTTTCCATCTTTCCCCAAGTTCTGTTCTTCCCTAATATTAATTGGAATAGACATTATAGAAAGAAAAGACTGAATGAATCATGTACTACCTAGCCCTTGCTTCCCACTTTTAGTGCTCTGGTTGAATCTTCTCTCCTTGAAGCCCATTGAGAAAACAGTATGAGGCTCCCTCCTCAATTCCCTCAAACCTTTCTTTGTTGGCACTGGGAGATTGCAACAATGAGTGGGGACTTGAAAAAGGTCCAAGAGCAGCAGCTGCATCGATCATAGATATCAAAGCGGCTCCAGAAACCCAGAGAGAGCAAACAATATTTAATCAGAGTGAGATTCATGGGTCTCAACAGGCCAGGGTTACCATACAAAAAACAAATCTCATGGTCCAGAAGCTCCTGGAACCTGTGTGACTAACTGGCTTTCTTCGACCCAGCTGATAGCATCTTTCTCTCTCTTTGAAGCTTTCTCCGTTTTGTTTTCAGTCCTTCTGAGAAGAGGCTCCCCTTGGGCTCATCACCTTCTACTTTCCTGAATTTCATAAACAAAGATGCAGCTCAGGCAGCCCAGAAGAAAAGCTATACTCCAGAGTAATGACAAGTGATTAGCCTTGTTGTGCGAACGAGAACAGTGTAGGGGAACACTTTTCTCCTTCCCTTCCCTTTCTCTCTTTATGTCTGTCTGTCTCTATCTCTCTTTTTTTCCCCTCTCATATGGAGGCCAATAGAGAGTGGTGGTGGGAAAAACCCATTGTTTGAGGAGAATAAGTTTACTCTGCAGATTTTCTTCTGATGGGAAGATCTTAGATTCTGAAAACTAGGGAACCAGATGAATCATGAAGGTGAGAGCCCTCGGAAGGAACTGCTGAAGGCCTGCTTTTAAATCTGGCAAAACCCCTGGATTTTGGAGGGAATTCCGCTCTTATCTCCCTCCTACTCCTCCTATCCCCCATTTTTTTAAATTCTGGAATTTCATGGGATAATGTTGCTAGCACAAAAGGGGCCATCATCACAAGGTATGACCTTGGGGGAAAGTGCTGATGTGCATACCTAATAATTACCTAGTGTTTTTTACTGGGACTACTAAGTGGCCCCACAGAAAAGGCATACTGATCTCAGAACAAGAGCCCTGGGTGGTGGAGAGAGAAACAGCCTATTCTTGGGGGCAAACCCCCTTTCTCCTTACATCCCTCTTGCTCTCTCCCTGGAATATCATGGAGAATCTCTTAAAGTAGGAGTTCTTAACTGGAGTTCTATGAACTTATATTCTTTTGTTTTGTATCTTGATAACTATTTTACTATCTTTGATTTCATTTGTACTTTATTTTAATTTTAAATTTATTTTAAATTTTAATCTAATTTTAATTTTTAATTTAATTTTAATTTTTTAATTTTATATTTATTTATATTTTATTTCATATATTTTATTTTAAGCATTTTAAAAACATTATTCTGAGCAAGGGTCCATAAGCTTCACAGAATACCAAGGGTATCCATGATAGAAAAACAAAACAAGAATATGCAACACCAAAAAATGCTAAGAATCGCTGTCTTAGAATTTGCATCCACCTATCCTAAGCCCTTATGGTGGCAGAGGACTTTGTTGAATTAAATATTTGTGATGGTTTGGGCTGGTTCTAGGCAATATTATGATGCAAATGGAACTTTGGTATCCTCCATTTTTTCTTTTGCTCCATTTCAACCCTCCCTCACTCAAAACAAAGTCAAGTGCAAATCATGTCATCATTTCTCTGATGGCATGGTTTTCTTCGGCAGCAAAGGATGAACATACACCCTCTTTCAGTGATATATCCCATGCCCATACTTTCCCCTCAAAACTTAGTTATCTAGTTTACTTTTCCCTGAGGCTTATATTCTCATTCATACAACATATAGCACCTACTAAATACCAGATATTGTTATGATTTCTGCAGGATACAAACAAGTTATATAAGGTATAGTTCTTGCCCTCAAGAAGCTTATAATTTACTTGTATGGTTGTGGTTTATCTTTTCATTCTTGAAGAGAATCATGACATCAGGGTGGTGATGCCATGACTTTCAAGTGAACTGGATTTAAGTGAGCAAGGACTGTGCAAAGTCATCAGTCTCACTTTCTCCTCCAGAGCCACTGGGGTCTAGTGGCCAGATATTGATCAGGACAACTGGAAATGACCCAGCTACAATTTACTAGAGAAAGAGCACAGGATCATAGATTTAGAACAGGAAAAGACTAAAAATAATCAAAATTCAACCCTCATTATTCACATATTAGAAAATGTGAATAAGGCACCCAGGCAGCAAGTACAGATCCTCTGACTTTCTTTTGCATCCATTATACCATGCCTCTTCTCATAAATATAGTTACATAATATATAAGTAACATTGAAAATGCTATATTATATACTATGGAGATAAGCATAGGGACTGGAAGCAGATCTGTAATTTCACTCATACAATGAACCCTTGAATAAGGAAAATCTTTCTACAAATGCAAGCCAGTCCCTTATTTTTAGCTTCTACTCTTATAGCCTTGCTTAGGCCACTGATAGGTTAAGTGACCTTGGGGCACACAACCAGTATATGTCAGAGACAGGACTCTATCTCAGCTCTTCCTGGCTGCTTTAGGACCAACTTTCTAATAACTCTGTCATAGATTATGCATATATATCCATATATATGTATGCACACATATATGCATATACATGAACATGTACATTATGCATACATATATGTGTATATATGTGACTATGTACATAATACGTACATGCATACATATATACAGAACAGTTGCCTTTTGGGTGCTTTCCCCTCCCCTACCTTTGACATATGTAAGTGTATGTAACTCAGCATTCCTGGCCACCAGTTGGTAGCTTGGGAGGTGCTGAGGCAGGCTTATGGTCATGCATGATGGCTTGGGTTCCCTAATGGACTGTCAAATCTCCATGAATATACTAATGGGGTTACCACTTCCCATCTGTCTGTGGTCCTTCTGGCTTCAAACTATAAAGATAACTTTCCAGGATATCTGGAAGATTATATGAGGGGGCCTCAACCCCTCTCTCCCCTCAAGCTGTCCTGCCTAGATAAGTCTCTGGTTGGAATATGGTCTCTTCTTTTTTGTGTCTCCTTTCCTTGGTATAGAGTCTTGTGCAAACGCAAAAGGCCCTGAAATGGGGGTAACTCCAACCTGACTGCCATGTGTGGTTTCTGTGGCAGCAGCAGTGGAAGTAGACTGGTAGCAAGGAAAGATTGTGTATCAGAAGATGAGAGGTCACCAGAAAGTGAATCCCACTTAGTATTTGACTCTATTGTGCTCAGCCAAGATGCTATATAAAAGAGCTAATTAGAAGCCATATGAAAATTATTTCTCCCCTCAAATGGGCTTGAATATTAGCCTTCCCTGTGAATGTTTGGCTTTGGGTGATGGTACTGAATCTTTAAAAGCCTCAGGAGATAAACGGAGAAAGATGCGATTTTCACTCTACTCTTCCTACTTACCCAATATTTGGAAATTCAACAAATATTTAGGTACCTACCATGCGTAGGCACTGTGCTAGAGATCTGTGATTCAAAGACAGGAATAAAGACAACCTCTCCTCTTGCTTTGTAGCTTTGTCTTTCTGGGTCCTTGTACATTCCCTAAAATGCAGTAGCTGTCATTGCTTTATTCCCTGGTGCCCACTTCTGAGGTTAAGCCACATGCCCAGAAAGTGCCACACAGCCCTAGCTACCCCCAAACACCCTTCTTTAGTCAGCTGTTATAAGCCACATGACTTGTTCTCTGCTGGTTGGACAAATGATATAGCTCAGCCTAACAACAGTCTGTAATCTGAATGAGGGAGGTCCTCTGCTGTGTGCAGGATCCCCCTCCTCCCTATGGTTGGTGTGTATCAAGTCTACAGTGATACTGCCCCTCCACCTCTTTCTTCATGTGTTTACAGAGAATTTTTCCTGTTGGTTTAGTTTGATTAGTATTCTCCAAGGAGGGAGCAGAGAGAGCCTTCTGGATCCTGTCCAACCTACCATAAACATCTTGGTAGAGCCCACTGGGGCTTCTTGGAGACAAGGAGAGAGAGCACAGAAGGTACCCTTTGCCCTCACTAAAAATCTTTAGATACTGCTCTCAATTAAGCAGAGCAATAGATTAAAAGAAAAGAAATTCATCCTGATGAAAAACACAGCACCTTCTCAGCAGAATGAGTACCTATTTCTGGGCACAGCACCAGATTGCTACTAGGACATTCTATTAAGGCATTAGATAGCATTCACAAATCCTCTATATCACGAGTGCCATTGTTCTGACCCCTATTCTTCAAATGCTGGGAAGTGGATAAGAGGAAGAGTATGTAAGAACACCAGCACTCAGGAGCTGTGCAAATAGGGGGCAATGGCAACAGTGACCAGCCTGTCTTAGCAGATGTACCATAGTGCCAACCTTTGCTCTATTATCCAGTAAATCTCCTCTGCTCCTAGCTAAAGCCTGCATCCTAGGATCTTAGGACTGGATCAAAAGAGAGATTGGAGATCATCTACTTTAACCCCTCTCAGTCTATAGAAAAGGAAACTGAGGCTTAGACAGATTAATGGACCAGTTTAAGACCATGTAAGTAATAAGATAGAATTTGAACCCATGTTGTCTGCCTGAGAGAATATAAGGTCCGTGAATTTAAGGACTATCTCATTTTCGTCTTTACCTCTCCAACATTTAGGACAGTTCTTGGGCTATAGTAAGTGCTTAATAAATGCTTGTGGATGAATTTATTTCCTCCCTTGTACCACAGAGCTTCCATGAAACTCCTGCATAGAGAACAACTTCCCCCGCCCCCAATAAAAATATACTTGACTGTGCAAAAAGGAAGGTCATGGATACTCCGTCATTAGCTCATTTAAGAAAATGATATGAATGAATCAATATTACAGCAGATTGTTAATTCTATAGGAGAAGTGTTCATGTACATGAGACAAGTAATGTGGCAAGAGGAAGTCAGCAGGTGCTCAGGGGAGTTAATGTCCTTGGTGCCCAAGAGCTGAATCAGAACGCTAATAACCATCTGATTGGCAGTCAGAATACCAGGTAAATCCTGGTTCTGTAACTCACTACCTGTGTGGCCTAGATCAAAGCACTTTGCCCCCCTGGGCCTCAGGTTCCTCATCCATAAAAGAAAGAGATTGCCCTAGATGATCTCTAAGATTCCTTCAATTTCTAAATCAATGATCCTATGATGGATTTGTCTCAGGTAACTCACAGAACAGTATACTATATATTGCCAGTGTGTACTGGCCCAAGAATGTCATGGCAGATTTTCATGATGGGCTGGTGGGGTTTGATTATTCATGTATTAATGTTATTATTTCAGAATAACTTGGGTCAGGCCACTGTTATGTGGAAGTATACCTGAGTGGAATAGATCTGTGGGGATGTTGTACTAAATGGAACATCTTGCTATTTGGATGACTTTTTTGATGGAAAATAGGGTAATTTTCTCTTCTTACCCTAGGCTCCATGAGTATCTTCACTTTTGAATTGGTTGTCCCTTATTGGGTTGAAATATAGGTTCAATAGAGGGTTCTGCTGCCCAAACAAAAGTACAGAATTAGCTTTTCTAATTTGATGAAGACCTGAATCAACATGAAAATAACCAAATGATAAGTTTTGAAGGTGAATAAGCAATTATTAGTCCACAGGCTCTTTAGAGGAATGTCTCAGATCCTATTTTTCAAAAAAAATATTTTAAGCATTTATTTTCCTGTATTTTCATTTGTGAATTGAAAAAGTTTTGTCTGCTGTCTGAGGTCTTATTCTTCCTCTTTTCATCCTTCCTTCTAATTCCCCTCTAAAAAGGGGATAAGGAAGATAGAGTAGATCATTTGATGGCAAAAATAACTTATTTTTTGGTTTAAAATTGAGAATTCAGACACATTAAGGTAGCAGAGGAATTATGCAGGAAGGAAGTAATTAAAGAAGCAAGGACAGCTAGGTGGTACAGTGAAGAGAGCACTGGGCTTGGAATCCAGAAGACTTTTCCTTATGAGTTCAAATCCTGCCTAAAACACTTACTAGCTCTGTGAATCTGGGCAAGTCACTTAACCCTGTTTGCCTCAGTTCCTGGATTATAAAGTGAGACCACTCCAGTGTCTTGGTCAAGAAAACCCCATATCATGTCTCAAAGAGTCATAATTGAAACAGTTCAATAGCCATGAATCAAAGAAACATGATTAGGAAAGAAAGTGAGATAGTTATGTAGTGAAAGCAAGGGATGAAGATGTCACAAGTCTAGCTGATAGCATCTAGATATCGAGTACACAAGGAAAGCTTTGGGCAGATCGCTTCTGCTAAGCTTATACACTTATAGAAAGTCACTGATGAACCACAAAGGATAAGCAGGCTTAGAAGAGTTGTGATATGCATCATTATCTGGAATTCTCAGTGAGATCAGAGATCCATCGGACTAAGATAGCTAAACTGATTTGACTGTGTGTGTGTGAGGCTTTGTTTAGAATTCCGTCTTTGCTACCTTACTGGCTGGGGACTAGAACCAGCTGAAACCAACAAAGTCATGTCGGATGGCTCTAGGAAATGGATAACTAAATAGAAATCAAGTACTCAATGCTTAATGTACTCACTCAGTGTATGCCAGCACATGCTTGTATTTCTTGTGGCTGGGGAGGCTGAAGCTGGTAAATTGCTTGAGTTCAGGATTTCTGAGCTGCTGTACAGTTAAACCTGCTTGGGTGTCCCCACTAAGTCCTACACCAATATGGTGACACTGCAGAAGTGAAGGGTCCAAGGAGACTGCCAAAGGAGAGCAAACTGACTCAGATTAGAGAAACAGAGCAAGTTAAAGCTTCCGTGTTGATCCCTTTCGGGATCAGGTCTGTGAATGGCCTCTGCACTTCTAGCCTGATAGAGATAGAAAGACACAGTCTCCACCAGAATGTAAACGAACAAAACCTGAAGCACCTTTAAGCTAATTTATCAAGTCTCACAAGATATTCAGAAGCCCACAAAAGACTATGGATATAGCCATAGAAATTTATTTTTCTTTTTTTTTTGCATAGATGAGTGTGAAGTCATCTTGACCTGAATACTTGTATCCTCGATTCCTTGTACATGGTGGATGAAAGGGAAAATAAGGAAGCTTAGGGAGAGATGGGAAAAAGGAAGTACCAGATAGGTCTGTCCAGAGAAGGAAAGAGAACAAAGGCAGAAAACAAAGAAGAATTGGATGGCCAAAGTGTGAAGCTGCTGGCTTATTTGGTAGAATCTTAGTAAACCTAGTGGTGCCATAAGGCATAGATCTATACTATGAGGTGTTGTCTGTAATACTTAGCAAACAGAGCAAGACAGTGTGATATTCATTGTGGGGCTTTGTCTTTAAGAACTGAAAAATGTGTGTGAGCCGGCCAGTGTGGAGACAGGAGAAAGAAAGAAAGAGAGAGAGAGAGAGGAGGAGAGAGAGGAGAGAGGAGAGAGAGAGAGGAGAGAGAGAGAGAGAGAGAGAGAGAGAGAGAGAGAGAGAGAGAGAGAGAGAGAGAGAGAGGAGAGAGAGAGAGAGAGAGAGAGAGAGAGAAAGGGGGGGGAGCAAGAGAGAGAGGGAGGGAGGGAGGAAGGGAGAAAGGGAGAGAGAGAGAGAAGGTATGTGTGTATTTCTGTGTGTGTGTGTGTGTGTGTGTGTGTGTGTGTGTGTGTGTTTTCCCCATTTCGTACCTCATTTGCAACCTGCAGGAGCAATTTCCCTAAATTAGCACCTACTGTTAATTGGCAGGAAGTAAAGAAGAAATAGAAATACAGGTTCATTATTGTATGCTTTAGGAAAAAAAAAGCTTTTCTTTCAAAAGGGGATCCATGAACAGGAACGCTTAATATCTGTATGGAATTGAGACTGTGAGGATCTCTAAAGATTTTGTAAATAGAACTCTCTTGGTCTGGGCATCAGCCTTTCCATTATCCTCTGGAGTACTCACCCATCCAGGGTAAGGACCAAATAGGGCCAAGTGAATGGTAAAAAAATGGCAGTTTAATTTATTTTGCTATTTATGGTTTCTTTTCCTGGGCATAGCTGATAGTAATAATTCCTTATATTTTGTATAAATTTTCATAGGTTGCAAAGTGTTTCCTATCCAAGATCTCATTTCATCCTTAGCAAAGCCATGTAAGGTAACAATGATAATAATAGCTAATACTTATCTATGTAAACTTTAAAGTTTGTGAAGTGGTTTACATAAATTATTTGAAATGAACTTTGCAGAAGTCCCTTGAGATTGTTTACAGTGTTCCTTCCTCTGAGTCTTTTAGGATCATTGATTTAAAGCTAAAAGGGACTTTTTAGAGTTTTTCTGGTCCATCTCCCTCATTTTATAGATGTGCCCAAAGAAGTCATGCAGCTAACTCAAGATCACATGTGTGACAAAACTGGGATTTGAAATCAGGTCTTTGGACTCCAAATATAAAACCTTTTCCACCAAACGATGCTACTTCTCTGTGTTTTGGTAGTGTGCAGTTCAGATTGGTATATATTAGAATAAAACATAATAAAAACATAGACTTTTAGATCCAAAAGGACTCTTATGAAAAAATCATAATGTCAGAGCTAAATAAGGTCTTAGAGGTGCTTTAGTCCTTCTGGTTCCTGAGAACCAATCCCTTCTTTAATATTCTTAAGAAGCAGTCATCTCTGGGTCTTGTCTATGCCCATAGAATTATGTGGCAATTTGTGGGTCTCAATCGTGGAATTACAATGAACATGCACATAGGAAATTACTAGAGGCAACCTTTTAGTACTGGTTGACCTTGATGTTGGCAGGAAACACTTCTATTTTATTCCTATTCTTCCTTTTCTCCCTTCCTCATTCCAGATCTTTATTAGGTAGAAAAGCTAAGGGGTTATAAAGATTGTCCACTAAAAGAGCCTCAAAAATCATGGGATAAATAGAAAACAAAATGAGATTTTATGAAACGGTACAGTCGATGAGCTAATGAAGATATGATTTTATTGATTCAAGAATGCCCTCCACTGATGCTGACTGTAACACACCTATGCCTGCTTATCTTGTGGAATTCTTATCCATATTCTGCCAAAAGTTCACCACAAAGAGCTTACCCAAAGGGCAGACCTATTTTGCTTTTGCTGATTGCCAAAGTACATGGGCTAATGATTATCCAATACTGAAGACTAATTCAAGGTTCACTGTCTACTGGAGCACATACCTCTGATAGGGAAAAGTCAGGCTGATAACTCTTGTCCAAATTCTGCTGTCAGGGAACTACTGAATGTTAGGGGAAACCAATACGAATGCATTGTTTTCCTCTGAATGGAATTTAGCCCTCAAAAAGGGATATCCCTTTCTCCATTTCCATTAAATGGAAAACAGACAATGTGCCACAAAGATACTCAAATTCCTCTCCAAATATTCAGCTGATAATCTGTTAAATTAAATCCTTTTTTTCATTTTCATTTTTTTCATTGGAGTGCAGGAAAGCAACTGCAGATTGTTCAATTTCACGTGCATACCAAAGACCTTAATTATGAACAGTTCAGTGCTGTGTTGGCAAAGGGAGAATCCTGAATCCTTCTAATAGGCAAAAGTACAGGCATCCGGAGCTGATCATTGTCAACAATGCTGCAGGAAGAGTTCCCTGCCTCCCCCCTATTGTCGAGGCTCATTATTAAATTACATGATTTTCATTTTTTCCATCCCTAACCTTACCACTTTAAACGCTCCATCCTTTGTAATCAAATACGATTCTCGAGCTTCATTTAGGAGTAACAATAGCAGTTTTGTGGAATGGAAAAAAGAAAAGGAAGAAAATATAGAGGAGAGATCTAATTTACTAGAACACATCTTAAGAAACTGGAAGAAGATAAATCTGTCTCCAGAAATACATGCTATGGCACAGGACCTAGTGTGGGCTCATAGAGTTATTATGTTTGCAGGCACATTTCTGGGAAAAGGAATATTTATTGGAAAGAGTGAGCATGAATTGGAGACCATGTCTACAGGGAAACACTGACCAATGAATTCCTGTCAACAAGATGTTTTGGTGGGGAGGACCTATCTATAAGATAGCAATAAAAATATTTTCCACTGCAAAAATGCTGACAAAATTGCGGTTGGTGATGATTTCTCCCTGGCTTCTGGTTAAATTCTTGAGTCTAGGGACATTTAAGGTTGAGTAATTAAAGGTATTCAGGTTTACACAAGGTACTTAGGTTTTTTTGGAAAGTAAAACTTGCATGCCCCTCATGGGGTTAAGTAAGGTTATTTAACTAAGAGTAGCAGTGGGGTGGGGTGAAGTGACTTGTCCAGGGTCACACAGCTAGTAAGTATGTAAGACAGAATCTGAACTGGGGTCTTTTTCATTCAAGGTTCAGTACTCTCTCTTTTGGACCATTAAACTGCCTATCAATTAAAGAATTGATAGATGAATTCTGGTACATACAATCCTTTAGAGATGAGAAAACTAAGGGAAAAAGATGGTAAGTGACTTGCCTAAGGTTACATAGCTAACTAGTGTTTTAGAATCTGAACTTAGATTTTTCCGCTTCTAAATCCAGAACTCTATTATTTCCTATGCAAACTGTCTCACTTTTCAAATGCCCAAATTCTCTCTTTTTAACACACACACACACACACACACAAATGTGTTGTACATTTTTAAAAAATCACTAACTGTAATAATTTTTTCTCTTCCCAGATGTTTCAGGATTATTGTTTAAACATTGAAATTTTACCATATCTGTGATTTTGGCAGTAAAGGGAACTCCCACGGAGAAAATTTCCTCTACCATAACAAATCTGCAGCTGCTCTGCAATTTATAATCTTGGGGAGTTATCCTGACACTGAGAGGTTAAATGACTTTGCCAGGGTCACATAGTTAATATGTGATGGTGGTAGGCTTTGCACCCTGGGCTTTGTGAGCAGGGGTTAACTCAGCACACTACCCTGAGTTGTCTCTAGTTATTGAAAGATGCAGATGCAAAAGTAGAGGAGCTGTTACCTGGCGCAAAAACCAAGCTCTTTTTAAAAAATTGTTCCAGTGATTAAAGATGCCTATGGACACTATACATTAGAATAATGAAAATGGCAGGATACTCACAAGATAGTGAAAAGACACATTGTGCTTATAAGCAGGCTTGCAGCCCATTACTAAAGATGGCCTTCTGGTATTGTGATGTAAGAGATATCATTAAGTACATAGATTAACTGGAAAAGGGGCCAGTCATGTGATAAAAGTCAAGAATAACAGAGGGACAGCTTGGATATTATTGCATTGGTGTCCATGAAATATTAAAATAACAAGAGTAAGGTCTATTGGCTGTTTTAAAACTCTGGGGAAGGGTATTCTTATCTCAGCTCCTACATTCATTATTATCAATTTGAGTCCACAGAACTTGAAGTTGACTATATCTCCCCTTTAGGATTGCTTAAGAGCAATCCTAAAGAGTTATGGAGGTCTTTTCTAATGCTGTTGGCTCAATCCATATTCTCCCCATGTGTTCACTCTAATATCCATCAGCCAGTTATGTCTTCAGGTATCATCTGCCTGGTGCCAGCTAATATCTCCTCAATATTGACTAACACTCCACTATCATTTAACCAATTAGCATCGATTTTTTTTTTGCAAAGGGGTACGTACTGAGAAGATAGGATAAGAGTAGCACAAAAACATTTTCCCTAAAACCCTAGGAAATACTCTACCTTAAATATTACCTTGAACCCTGGGGAGAATGGGCTCAGACTTAAAAAGATGACTACATGGCATTTGACTCACTGAGTTCACTTTCAAAAGTCAAAACTAATGAAAGAATTATTCTTTCCTGGGTGTGATCAATCCACTGCTAACTTGGGTCAAGCAAGTCACTCTTTAGGGCCTCACTTGGCTAAGCTGCAAGTAGATTTCAGCATAAACTCTACTTCTTGACTCTTGGTGCTCTCTTGAATTTTTAAAGCTCACAAAGGTGCAGCCTGGACTGTTCTATGTCTAGTTGTCCTTTACCTGATGCAGGGAAAGGTAGACCCAACAGGGGCAGAAGCAATAGTAGTGCTCTTAGGCCTTAGCTGGGTAGAGAGATAATGGTCCAAAGCGTACTCAGATGCTTATACTTTGTATTTCTTTGATCACCACCAGCTTAACTAGACTGAGTCACCCTTGTGACAATCTTTTCATATGTACTCTCCCTTCTGACTTAGCTGTCCATCAAGTAAATGGAGTGGAATAGAATGCTTTCATATTCTATGGAGGATTACATCAGACTGAGCCATGACTCCTGAGGGCTCCTACTGACTGGTCCTTCGTTATATTCTCCATTTTTTCCCCCAACTATCATAACATTTGAAATTTCTACATTGTTTTCCTGTTCATACAGCACTTTTGTTTTTGTCATTGGAAATTAAATATTTTTGTGACCCAGGTAGAGTAGATATTATTACACCTATTATAAAGATGAGAATCAAAGAAGTTGTGACTTGCCTAAGGTCCCACAACTACTAAATAAAAGAAGCAGGACTTGAAATTGTCTTAGAAGCCCAAGTGTTCTTCCCATTAGACCACACTGCCAGTGTTGTTGTTCAAATGGCCATGAATATAAGAGCTCCGTGAACTTACTTTCCCTGACTTTTCTTATGGGTTCTCCCATATTCCCTTCTTTATTTGCCTTGCAGAATTGTAGAAGTATAGCTATTTTCTTTTTAATCTGCCTAGTTACACTCATTTTTAAAAAAAAATACTTTTCTAAAGGACCAGTGCATCACATTTTTTTTTGTTGAGTATAATAAATGTTCTTGTTGCTTATTAACCTTCAGAATAGGTAGCCCCTGTCATTAGGGCTTATGGTCTGTAAGAGACAGCATAAAACAAGACATATTCTCCCCCATGCACATTTGAAATGAAATGTAACAGAAGGAAAAATAAAATAAATACTTTAAATGGTTTATGTTGGGAAATGGTATATGGGCAATAGCAGTGCATCAATGGGCTTTGGGCAGAGACTTTGATAATGAAGGTTAAATGAGGGAATGGTACAGAAAAAATTCACTGTCCATAAAAATAAATCTCGGGTATGAGTCTGAATGAAATGAATGAGCTTGTAGGAGCCTGGAGCAGCCACGGTGACCTCAGTCTCAGGTTGGTAATAGCCAGACTTGCTGGAACCACACATTTCCATCTCAGCAGGGTTCACTTACTTTCCTATTGAAGGTACATTGAGTTCCTGGGCCCTTGGGGGGCTGGGGTATCTCTTCAACTATGCCACTGAAAAAAATAAAGCTCAACATTTTCTCTGAAATTTTCTCTCTACCAGGCTTGGCCTAGTTACCTTGTAGCACTCATGTTCCTGGGGTAGTCTTCCCAGGCTAAATGTGGGACACCATCATCCACACAAAAAGTCAGCCCTCAGTAAAGTGGCAGTGCTAGCTGCTTGTGATCCCCTGTGGTGAGAGTTACTTTGTCAATGATGGGTCACCGTTCACTTAGTGCCGGCCTTCTATGTAGCTAGAATAAACAGGTATGTTTTGAAGATTGGAAGGACATACCTCCCAGAAATAACTCCCCCCTTGTCCAATGTGACAGAAATCCTGTCCTTAAAAACTAAATCAAATCATTATCAATTCAATAATAACAATTATTTTTAAATTTGCCTACTATGTATCAGGCACTATATTAAGTACTAGGGAAGAAGAGATTAAAACTCAACATAACAGGGCCTGTCTCAAGGAGTTTATATTTCTGCTAAAGTGAGGGGTGAGGTAATATAGTTGTATACCGGGCTTCTTAATCTGTCTCTAGGGGCAGATTACATAGAAGGTAGGGGATAGGGTGGGTTGTAAATTTGGACAGGGTGGGGAGGTTTTTTTTCACTAATTTTGAATTGAAATTTGGCATTTCCTTCAATTATTTCCAAACATGATTTTGAGAAGGGGTCTGTGTCTATAGGCATCATCAGACTGCCTAATGGGTCACACAAACATTTAAGAATCCCTGCATGTAAACAAACAAGGAAATTCAAGGTGAATTGAGGAGGAAAAGAGAATTGTAAGATAAAGGGGAATAGGAGAGCCAGTCAGAGGAAGGGGCATCTGAGCTGTACCTTGGAAGAAGGTTAAGATTCTGAGAGGCAAAAGTGAGGAGTGACAACATTCCAGGCTTGGAAGTCTGTGGAAAACCAAAAACCATAGAGGCAGGAGATAGAATGTTGAATCTGGGTAGAAGCTGGCTGTCCATTTTGAGTGAAACATAGAAATACCTATAGAAAAATAAAAGTGAGACTAGAAGTGTAGGCTGGTAGCAAAATGTGGAATTTATATTTGAGCCTAGGATCAATAGGGAACTATGGAAAGTTTTTACTTGGGGAATGATATAGACAAACCTATGCTTTAGGAAAAATATTTTGGCAGTTGCGTGGAGGAGCAATTGAAGACAGGTAAACAGAGGCAGTGAGACAAATTAAGAGACTATTACAATAGATGAGAGGTGATGGGAACCTGAATGAGGAGAGTGGTGACTTGGTGAGTAGAGAGGAGGGGGATGTTGGAGATATTGGAGAGCTGGAATTGACAGGCTTACCAACTGATATCATAGCTGGGGCTGAGGGGGAGGGAAGAAGAAAAAATGAAGTTTGAAACCTGAGTGACTGGGAGGATGACAATATGACCCTCACCAAAGACAGGGAAGTTTTATTATCCACGGTTAAAATGCAAACAAATGTAGTGGGGGTCGCAGCTTAAACTCTTACGTCATTCATGGCTTAGGGAAAATTTCTTTAATAGACTAGTTCTAGCTTGGCAACTAGCAGAAAGAAGTTAAAAAAAATGATATAGCTAGGTGGTGCAATGGATAGAGCACCAACCCTGCGGTCAGGAGGACCTGAGTTCCAATTAGACACTTAGATACTTCCTAACTGCATGACCCTGGGCAAGTCACCTGATTGCCTCCAAAATAATAAATAAAATAAAATAAAGCAGAAGTTGATAGGAGAAAATGGGTCCTTCCACAATGTATTCAGAGTTGAGCGTTACCTAGGTTTTTCAAATTGGGCCCTCTGGCAGCATGGTACTGATTTTGAATGTCCCACAGAGCTTTTCAGTGGACTATTGCTTCATTTCTCCCTCTCCTTTCTCTCAAGCCATGGGACTCTAACCATCAGTTGGCAAGGGAGGCTTATTTACTGGCAAGGGGTTAGGAATGTTTAATGGGGGAATTCCATATTTCTCTCTCAAGGCCAGGGGTTATTTTTTAAAGAAGTGAATTTAAAAGGTTTTAAATGAACAAAACCCCACTTTTTTCTCACTGCCTCCCCCCCCCATCTTGGGGGCAAAAAAGGAAAAGAAAAGCAAATATGAAATAAATATGCACATTCAAATAAAATGAACTCAAGTCAGGAATTCTTACTTTTGTGTATGTTGTGGACCCCTTTGGTAATCTGATGAAGCCTATAGACAGACCATTTCTAATAAGAATGTTTTTAAATAATTGAAAGAAATGTTTAATTTTGGCTACAGGTTAGTGAAAATAAAGTTGTAAGGGTTTTTTTTTTGTTTTCCCATTTGTATTTATGAACCTGCTCAACTCTATCTATGGACCCTAGGTTAAGAACCCTTAATTTAGGCCTTATGCCTAATTGACCTACCAGGACTGGGGCAAAACAAGTAATTTTGGGAATGGAGAAAGAACTCTTTTTTTCTTTTTCTTTTTGTATTCTGTTGGTATATCCAGTGTAAAGGAAATGTAAAGTGTAAAGGAAGTGGATGGTTTTGATAATAATGTAACACAACATATTTCTCCAGAAGCCATATTTAATGAAGAGGTCAAGAGAAATCAAGTTAAATATCAAATGAGGTACCCTTGCTGATGACTGATGGTATCTGAATACGATAGAGTTTAAGAGTTTAAAAGAGCAACCCTTTTCGCTATCATAGAGTACATAGGACTTGAATTTTTCTTAATAGAAAACCACTGGGTCTTCTGACTGGATTTCTATTGCCTTTGATGATTAGTTGGCTATCTTAGTAGTTCATTGTCTCAGCTCCTAGTCAGCCCTCCCCCTAAATGGGAGTCGCTATGTCATAGCTGCATCAAATATTCATTGAGATAGTGCCTTTAATGGACTTGCTTGGAATTAAGTCAAGTATATTGAGCGGAGCCCAGATCTGAGGAATACCAGGGCATTATCTGAACAAGCCCTATGAGGTAAAGAGGTATCACCTAGCAATCCCTTAGCCAAGAGACACAGTCCCATACCCTGACAGGTTGCAGGAAAAGAATGCTAAGGGTTGATGGGTCTATTCAGAGCTAAGCCCCTTTCCTTTAAAATATAGTCTAGGGTTTTTGAAACATTTCCTGTTAACTGCAACTTCTGAAATACAGTAGAACTCTTTTAAGATCTGTTTTGAGAGACAATGCTAACATCCCACTTCTGGATCATTTAGTTTGTGGGGCTACCAATGTTTCTAAAAACAATAATGCCTTCCATTTACATAATGTTTAAAAATGATATATATATATACATATAGAAAATGATACATATGATATAAATGACAAAATATATCACGTATAGAAGATATAAGTGACATAAAAATGTTTAAAAATGAAAGAACATTGAAGTTAGAGGAGTGACTTGAGTTCAATTATGGTTCAATTAAATTCAATAAGCATTTATTAAGTGCTTACTATATACTAGGAAGTGCTGGCGATAAGAAATAAATAAGAAAATGATTATTAAACAAATTAGAAAAAGCACAGTTCCTGCCCTCTAATGAAGAGAAGACAACACAAAAAAGGAAATTAAAAAGGGGCAAGGAGGAGGGTCCACCTAGGCCACTCAGCTCTGAGGCCTGATGTTTCTGAGAAACCAAGTAGAGCTAATGATGAGAAAAGGAGTGTCACCAGCAAGTTCTGAGTCTTCCATAAAGGAGGATTTGGGGAGGAGTTTACTCCAGTCCTCCAATCAGAGAGGAGAGGCAACCAAAGGAGTTAAGAAAATATTAAATATCAAAAATTGAATCAGTCTGTATGGTGATGAGATTTCAAGTGACCAGCTTATCCTGGAGAAGGCATGATGTTCAATAAAGAGAAACCATTCAGAGCTGCTGAGAGGAAATGGAGAGTGGTTCTGCCCCTTACAACCTATGAGCTTTGGAAGAGTCACTTAAATTCTCATGCCTGAGGTTCCTCATCTGTGAGTTGGACGAGATGGCTTTCAAAATTCCTCTCAGGTCTGCACTCCGTTACCCTAGTCCAAATATTTCTTGAGGTGTTTTTATGCATGTTGAATTTCATACACACATACACACACAAACATACACGCATACCCAAACAAAACCCTATAAAGACGGCAGATATCATAGTCCCCATTTTAGAGATGAAAAATAGAGGGACAGATGATGGTTGTCTAAGGTCACTTGACTTCCCATTTAGTATTGGTCTCTTGGCTCTGAGTTAAGGAGTATCTTTGATAGATTTTTACCAATGGCATTTTCAAATTTACATGATAGTGTCAATGTTATATTTATATTGTGCCATGTCCTGGTAATAGCAGGTAGACATCTCTTCTGTCTAAGATATGGTTTCCCAGTCTCTTTCATGTCCTGTTCAATATTCCTTCCAACTTTTTACGGCTTTGTGGCAGTTAAAAAATAGTAGCAGAATTCTCTACCCTGACCTTAATGTATGGATTAGGTAAGCTTACTCTGTGCTCTTTCTTTCCTGTTTTGTGCCACATGGTACTAGGGTGTAGAGTCAAAGAACAGGGGTTCAAATTCTGCCTCAGATACTGACTGTGGAGCTTTAGGTAAGTTATTTAGCTTATCAGGATCTCCCTTCTCTTCATCCGTAAAATAAAGGGATTGAACTAGATGACCTCTGGATCTTTGATCCATCCCCTTCCATTTGCACTGAGTTCTGTGTATCTGTTATAGACACCACACATACCTGCTGTGTGATATTGGGGATGCTGCATTATTTTCTCCATAGTCTAACTATGCATTTGGTAAAAGAGAGAGAACGATTCTCCTTCCCTAGAATAGTATGGAAGAAATTTACCTATTAGCTTTCTTGGCCTTTTGTCCTCTGGGGCCGGGTGTGGCTGGGGTTTTATTTTCACAATTATTCCACTGAAGTAACAAGCAATTATTGAAAAATCTCTAGGATAATGCTGCAGCTGTTTTATGGGTCAGGGCTCAGTGAAACTGTGGAGATGTAATGACCACCTGGGAATGGACCCTGCGCTGCCTGGCAGAGGATGTTACTGTTTCCTTGGTGCCTAAGTCCTCAGAGAGACTGTATACTCATCAAGATACTGATTAATCAGGGTATTGCCAGGGGCGCTCTCTCTAGCCCTGCAAACAAGGATTTTTTTCTCTTAAAATAAAATCTATCAAGATTTAATCACACTGCATAATCTCTAGGTCCCAACCTTGAACATTTGCATGTGTGTTTTCCTTTGTCTCCCAGCCCAGGGGGCAGAACCTCCATGGAAGCTATGATCCCTTTAGGGTTCTATTTGAGTGGAAGAACCAAAGATTCCTTTTCTGTCTCCTGCTGGAACTGTCCTGAAATTTAGGATATCAGCTGCTGGAAAAGAGGGAGTTGCTTTTGTTGGGGAGGGAAGGATAGATGTGCAATCGGGGTGTCCCACACTCGGAAGGAAGCAGTATCAGGCCAGAGTCCTGGTCCATCCATGAAAAGGGGGCTATCCCACTTGGCCAATGGAACATCTTTTCTTCTGGGAGCCCCCTTCTGGCCCTTCTCCAGGGAGAGTGCATTGGCGTATGTGCTCTCCAAGACGATTATCCTGCCTAGAAAGCAGATGGGCCCCTTCCTTTTGTCCCTTTCTCCATCTGTAGTCCTAACCGGACTCTGCAACCAAATTTATGCCAGCAAGGACAGGGTGGATAGATGTAGCTGACTGTGTAATTGAGAAACAACACGGACACTTATGGCCTCGGTATTAATTAATGGAATTTGATGTTTATTGCTGTCATGTCAACTAATCATTCCTTGCACAAAATTAATTAAATTTTCAGTGGGGGTTGGGAGGCTCTCCAAACAAAGCCCAAGACTTGGTAGGGGGACTTTGGGCTCAGGGGCTGGGAGCTGGACCTTTGGTTTAAGAATGAGTCATATCCAGAACCACAGACTTATATTCCAGTCCAGTGACCGGAGAGAAATGTGAAGAAGTACTTTTCATGACTGTATCTTGACCCCCAAATCTGCTCCTTTCCCTAGTCTATCCTTACTCTGTTTTTCTAATAATTTACCTCCCTTCCCCTGCAATTCTGGGATTGGTTCTACTAATATGAGACGTGGGGTGGGCTATACATTAAGCATTTATCATGAAAAAATCTCCCTGGGAGATCTATTTAGGATAAGGTGAACAGATGGCCTATATTAGGAAGGACAGGCCTTGATTTAAACTTCCTGTTTATCCTGATGTGTTCCCCTTTCCCCTTCAATGTCCCACATTGCCACATTTTATCCTTTTTTGGACCCACGTCAATTCTCTCTTTGTCTGCCATTGTTTCTGTTTTTCTGTCTCTGTCTCACCTCCATTCCCTGTTTCCTTCCCTTTCTTTCTTTAACCTTTCATGGACAAATAAGAAATTACATCTTTTTTTATGAACCTCAAGCCTCATAGTTATAATTTCTAGGGGAACTTTGTAGTTTGCCTTATTTTCCTGTCATAATTGCTTCTATATCTGGATTCACTGATATCTTATTTCTCAAATTAGAGATTTATCAAATTCACCATCTGTGTCCTTTCTTCTTGTTATCTGAAATCTGGTAACCTAGCAGGGATAACTCAGAAACTTTGTGGAAGGCAACCTTCTGATTAGATTGTCAGTCTCTACACAGAACCAACAACTGGTGGTAAATCTAGTGAAACAGATCAGCCAAACTGGTTGCTGAGTGTCAGTGAATTAATTGAAACAAACAACCTGTGTAAGGTTGTTGTCATTGTAAGAGAATCTCTTTAGAATATAAGCTAGGAAATGAATTGTTTGTTCATTTTGAACATGCAGACAGGATAATACAGCAAATACTATTGTTGTCATTATTATTCAGTATCCAAATGCTTAGATGGATCTATGATCTCAGCAATATATGTGTTCTCTACAAATCATAGCCTACCCATGTCTGCCTGTCTGGTACAAGTCCTTCTTGGAAATTCCCATTAGTTTGCCACAGGAGGTCCATTCATCGTTCTAGGAACCTTCCTCGCTTTCTCCTGGAATCCCAAGGGTACCACCAGTGGAACACAGAACCTTCCATTGGTTTTCCCACATTTGTGCCATGAGTCTGGGTCATTTCATTCAGTGATAAATTTACCTGACAACATTTTTATCTGGATCTTTATAGTTCCTTGTCTGTTATGTGTTGTAGTCTGCTCACACCCACCATGAACTTGTCCATTGTCCTCTCTATGTGATGGTTTTTTTTTTTTTTAGTAAAGGAGGTGTGCTTCATTAAAAAGTTGTAATACTCTATCCCAATGGATACTTCCCCCTGCCACACACATCATTATTATTAGATTTAACATTGATATATGATGCTCTTTTAAAAGAATTTTAGAGACTGTAGTATTTTAAGACTTGCAAGTACACTGTAACAACTGCAGAACATTGGTATATAGGATCTATATCTATCTGGAGAGGAGAGGAGAGGAGAAAGAGAAGAAGGAGGAGGGAGGGAGAGAGGGAAGAAGGGAGGGAGACAGGGAGGGAGAGAGAGAGAGAGAAAGAGAGAGAGAGAGACAGACAGACTTTATATAACCTACACACACACACACACACACACACACTCATTTGATCCTAACAATAACACTGTGAAATAGATACTTTTATTACTCCAATTTTACAGATGAGAAAACTGAGTCTGAGAAAAGTTAAATGACTTGCCTAGGGTTATATAAGTAGTGTTAAGTTTTCCTTAGTATAGTGTTGTTATTGAACAGGTTAGTCTCTCCATAATGCAACTCTTGAATGCCAGGACTAGATGATTCTTGTTTCTTTTAACCAACTTGCTTCACTTGTAACTGAACTCTACTCTATTAGATAGTTGTAGGTGGGATGAAGAAACCTCCTTTTTCTTTTGAAACTCTACTAGAAACTCTCCAAGAACTGGCTGTTTAGATTAACTCCTTAGAGAATATGTGTCTGTGCAGCAGGTTGGCTTTTTAAGACTACCAGGCATGTGGCTTATCCTTCACCCTATAATTCCATCAAATCAATGAAGAAACTTCTTCATACTTCCTAAAGGAGCAACAAAGTGTAAACACTTCTTAACACTTCCTTTACAAGCTGTGAGTGGGTCATCCCTATTTTCTCCCCATTTTCTCTCCATCTTTAATCAATGGATAGGTCACTCAAGGTGTGAGCCACTCAAGGTCTCACTTGCTTTACAAGGCATAAAATGATCTGCTCAAAATATGAAGGGGGCAGACACTTTACAAGGTGCAAATTCGACTACTTTAACACCTCATTGTCTATGTTATCTGCCTCTTGCATACTTTGATTTCATCATTGTGGGCTAGGAAAACTCCCAACATGTACCATTCAGTAGTCTTTAACATTTTTGATATATGTATGGGAGAGACACTTTGTGGGTAAAGAACACTTAAGACAGCAATTTGATCTACCATATCAGGTTAAAAAAAATCAACAAACAAAATCATTAGGATTTTATATTCTTTTACTCTTTCATCCAATTTATAATGGCAAAGATGTGTACTATATAATACCAATTGCAAATACCTGCCTCTTTCTTCTCAATATCTTCATTGAGGAGACCTTTGATATCTGTGTAGCTGATTTTTATTAAAGACAAAACTTTATATTTATGCAAAAGTAATTATTCATTTTTTCTTTCTCCTGTATATGTGTCTGCATATAAGCACACATATGAGAGTGCATGAGGTAGTGATATTGTAAAAGGATGAAGGATTTTTCTGCATTTTTGATACATCCCCATCTTCAGACACTGTTAATTGATTCTTCAATACTCTTAGTTTTGTCACCTTCACCATAGATTTCCTTTTTGTCTGTGTGGTTCAATACAGTTGTTTTCCCTGTCCTTGTTCTCTTTAGTGCCATTTCTATTTCTCTGTAAGCACAACTGTAGCTGTGAGGTTACAGTCCAGTAGTGGTTTCTCTATTGTCCTTGATGATGAATAAGATCAGGGATAAAAACTTTTGCAGATCTTTTCCATTTTCTTCTGTTTGCTGTCTCCCTTTCATTTTTTTAAAATTTATTATTAATTGCCCTTGGATTGACTTTGTTAACTGGATCTCTTTCCAATCTAAACCAACCAACCAAAAATCCATCTTACTCTCTCTGTTCTACAAGATGATATAGGTAATAATTTGCTATCACCTTTCTTTGTAAGATTTTATAAATAAGTTTATATTCTAAACTAGTACTCCCTTTGGTCCCTGCACCTATTTACTTGGCATATAAGTTAAGTATATTTGTTGACTCAGATGCTTTTTCGAATCTTTGATTATCTTTGTCATGGCAATTGATTGTTATTGGGTAAACTTCCATATGAAATTATTATAGTTTGTATCTATATATCCTGATTTCCATCCATATCTCATTTTTATAAACAATAACTTATTTGAATAGGTCAAAATTGAATTGTTTCCATTATATGCCATATATTTTCTTACTTTCACTTTTTTCTGTGTACTCATTTTGATATCTGCTCTCACAACTCAGTGATCTAATTTTACACAGCTAATTGAGAAATGACTCATATATCAGTAATGAATTGCTTCTGTTAAAATACAACCCATTTCATTTTTTGGTGAAGTTATTCACAATGCCTAACACCTTAATGATTCTTTTTCTTGAAGGAACTACTCATGACATAAATGGAAGAAGCTTTTCTTCAGCTTACAAGTTTTAGCACCCTTCATTCTTTATACTGGTTCTATTGTTTAATATATTTCTCTCCATCATCACCTTTGTATTGAAATCACCATGTTATCAATGAGGCTTTAATTAGATCTACAGCCAGAAGAGACCCCAGAGGCCAAATAGTCAAACTTGATTTTACAGATAAGGAAACTGAGACCCAAGAAGTAAAGTTAGTTCTTCATAGAACTTTTCCACCTCTAGGAAAAAAGCTTGCAGTTATTTCACTGGTTATCTTTACAAATAGTTATCAGAAGCATTAAAATGCAAAATGACGAAATATTCCATGAAGTGCTGTTTCTTCTTGTCTTCTTATCTATGATTAAGCTAGCTCTGCCAACTCTTTTTTTTATTTTTGCTTCTCTGAGAAGAAGCTATGAGCCAGCCTTCCATTTCTCTGTAACTTTTTTTTCCCTGGATTTCATTTATAGCAAGAATGACATGATTGCTAGGTATCCATTCCTCTAATAGTATATGCATCTACTGATCATTGGACAACATCATTGCAGAAACAGTAGGCTATTATCCAGGATTGAGGGCCACTTTGTATTTTCCTTCATTTCATGAGTTACCATGGTTTAATAATTCATCATGAAGTATACTGGCTATTGATAAAGAGCCTCCATCTTTAGCTTATCTCATTCTAGGGAAAAAGACACTGTTGTCCAAACCCTACTCAAAGCCTTTCCAGCATGGTGGAACCTGCCACAATTTGTACTCCACTCTTATAGCCTCCAAGAACCCAGGCTCACCTCTGCCTAAAGGTTGGGACTTTGTCATTTAATGAATTGAACTGAATAGGGTGGACATTTAACTGTGTGCTTTAAAACAACTCTATGGGCAATAAATTGAAAGATTGATGTGTAGAACTGGAAATGGGTGAGATATGCAAAGAAGATAAATCCCTTTCTGACTGTATACTCTCGCCTGAAAGATCTTTTTAAAACAATTAGCTTTGTACTAGCAAGGAAGAAGTTTGGGCAAGATGGGACCACAACAAGAAGCCGTGTTGCTTGAAAAATCTTTCCTCTGCTCAGAAAATCAAAAAGAAGGAAGGTAGGAAGAAAAGAAGGAAGGAAGAGAAAGAAAAGAAAGAAGGAATTAAGGAAGGAAAAAAGAAAGAAAAAGAAAGAAAGATGAAGGCCCAGCCAGAAGCAGGAAGAAGCTTAATCTTCTGAGGAAATAACATGTTCATTTACCATGGAACTAACAGAGAAAAGCTGTGGAGAGACTGCATGCTCCTCTTAAAAGTTAGCTTGCTTCTGTCTCTGGAAGCTCTGCTCTTTCTCCTCCATCTACAAAGACCTAGTGCTGATTTGATGGTAGTATAGGTAGGACCTGTTTACAATTCCAGGATTCTAGGATGATAGGGTTTAGATTAGCGAGGAACCTGAGACCTGTAGATATAAAATAATTTGCCTGAGTCCCCACAAATGCTGAAAAAAGGCACCCTATTCTCAATCTCTTCACATAACAGTAGGGCAGTAGAGAGAGTACTTCATTTAAAAATGGAAGACCTTGGTTAGAATCCTAGCTTTGTCTCTTGTTCTTCCCATAATCTGTAATCCAGCCAAACCATTTTATTTCCTCCATCTCCCATCTCTAGTGCCTTCACACTGACTGCCCTTCATTCCTGGAATCAGAAAGGCACGTTGACCTCAGCTCCATCTTCAAAAGGTATCACTTTCTTCAGCACTCAGCTTTATAATGCATTCTACATAAAGCCTTTCCTGACATTCCCAGCTCCTGGTGTCCCCCTAGGCTCCCCCCCTCTTCCATTTATTTTATATATATTTATGTAACTCATGTTTCAAGTCTAGAGCATTTGTATAAGACTCTTCATTGGTGGAGACCATGATGACTTAATACTGTGCAGGACTATGTGAAGGGCAGAGTTGGTGTGAGAGCTTTCAAGATGACAGACATTTTTTTCTTGTTTTGACAGAGGACTCACGTGATTCCCTCCAGGGAGCTCAGCCCCTCCTCCTCCCACCCTAGAGAGAGAATAGACTTTGTAAGGCAGACATGTAGGCTGCTCTACATCAGGGTATTCTACATGTCCCCAATTTTTGCTTGCCTCCCTAGAGGCTTTGAGGAATTTCCCCTGGGGCGAATTTAGGGATTCTTTTTCGTTTGAGCTAAGATATCTCATTCCCACTGGAAGAGCTGAATCATTCTGTGTATTATCCGGTATATTCTAATCTGCATATCTTCTCTGATATGTTTATGCTTAAATGTTTGCTTTTTCGCCATTTGTTATGGTCTTTTATGTAAGTAGTGTTTAGTGGAAAGGAACCAGACCTTAAGATATAAACTTAGGGTATCCCTTTTCCTTTTGAGGGATAGAAGTCAGGAAAATGTCCCAAAGCTAAAAAAAAAAATTTCCTACATTAACAATATTAGAGGGGCAGTGGAGAAGGTGGGTGTAATTCTATTTTGGTACTTCTTTCTTTCAGAAGAGAACAGAGAGGGCAATCTTTAGATGTCTTTTCGTGCTCCTCCAGGCAGGAATAAAATTTTCTTTGAAACAGAGAAGGCAAAATTCCAGGCATAACTATTGATGTCTCCCTACAAGCTCCATTTAGACAACTTGTATGAATCTATACATCTTACGCAGGCAACATATCTTACATTTATTTAAGTACATATTATCTTCTCCAATAATAGGAAGCATCATGAGGGCAGAGATTATTTAATTTTTGTCTTTGTATCCCAGAGCCTAGCACCATACCTGTTTACATTATAGGTGCTTATAATATAACATAACATAATGTAACATACATAGCACAGCGTAGCATAGTATAGCATAGCATAACATAACAAACATAACATAACATGACATAGTATAATATAATGTAATAAATATAGCATAACAATATAACAATAATTATAACAAATGATTGCTGACATATTACCTTGGAAAAGTCATTAACTTTTCTAGGTCTCAGTTTTTTCATTTATTAAATTGGGGTAACCTAAATCAATGCTTCTTAAACTGTAGGTCACAACTCCATATGGGGTCAAGAAAAATTTGGCAATAGTAAAATGTTTCTGAATGCTTAATGATCAAAAATTAATTTGAAATCAAACATGTAATGAATCCAAGGCGTTTCTAGAAGTGCTTGCCTGTATTGTGTTACACAGCTTCACTGCAGCCTTGGTTATGAACACAAAGCATGTGCACTTTGCACTGCACTTGCCCTTAAGTCATGCAACTCCAACACCAACACTACCAAAACCACTAAAAGGGGGAAATGGACAAACTTTAAGAAGCCCTGACTTAAATGACCTCTAAGGTTCCTTCCAGCTTGAAATCTATGATTCTATAGACTTGTTCTGGGCTACACTATCATTTATACCCTTTATCTAGAATGGTGAATACTGACTGGAGCCTATGCATGGGTCTGGAGCTTGGTGTATAGTGACAAAGACCAGGTCAGGGAGAGCTGTGCATAAGGGCAGTGTTGGAGGTAATAAATGATCCCAGATCTTTGAACAGTGGGTCTTCCAAAGAAATAAGAAAGGAACAAGCATTTATTAAATATCTACTATGTTCCAGGCATTGTGCTTCTTTACAAATATTATCTCATATGATCCTCATAAAAACTTTGGGAGGGAGATGCTTTTGTCATCCCCATTTTACAGTTGAGGATAACTGAGGCACACTGAAGTTAAGATTCTTGCCCAAAGTCACAGAGTTAATAGGTTTCTGAGGTCAAATTTAACCTTGGGTCTTCTTGATTTAGAAAAGGCACTCTATCCACTACCCTATCTAGCTGCCTCTATCCATAAGTTTGTTCCCAAACTTACTTGATCTATCAGTCCCTTTTAAAAAAATTACTCAGCACTCCCCTAAAAATCTATTTTCCTTAACTCTTTAAGATTTAAAAAATATTGTATCATTTCAAAAAATACCAAGCCCCTGGTTCATCCCAATGCCCCACAAGGAGCTTTATTACCACTTTGGGAACTTATGTATTTAGGTGAAAAAAGAAGATGCGACATCCTAGGACTTGAGTGTGTATGTATTAAGGAGCCAAATGGTGGAGATAATATTAGAGGAGGCAATATGAGGCCGTGGAAAAAAGTTTTGGGTTTGAGGACAGAAGTCTTGATTAACTCTGCCATTTATCCCAGTTGAGACTTCATGTAAACCACTTAACTAGCCCTCCCCACCAAGGTTTCACATCTGAAAAATGTAGGATTTGGGCTAGATGCCCTCTAAGTTCCCTTCAGCTCTCAGTGTATGGTCTTACATGTAAAGGAACTGGGAAGGAAAAAGAAATGACAGAAAGGAATGTAGATCTTAGTTTAGGCAAGTAATCATTATCATCCAGACCAAGAAAGGGCAACCCAAATGGTGTTCAGTAAGAAGTGCTTAGAACAAAAAAGTCAGTCATGTTTCTGCAGCAGAGGGCTTGTGATAGAAATGAAGTGTTCCAGAAAACTCAATTCCTCATCATAGTTTATTTTCAGTCAGCTTAGGTTATTCATATTTTTGATCTAACTCTTGTCAAAATTTTATATTTATATTCATATCTATATCTGTACCTTCATCTGTATCTATACCCATATCTATGTTTTATCTATCATATACATCAATATATATACCTTTATGTTTATCCATAGTCATATATCATCTGTGTTAATATCACTTATATCTATATAATATACATTGGTTTTTGTATCTGCGCCTATAAATGGGTATCTATTTATATTTCATTTATAGCTATATCTGTACTTATACCTTTATCTATATCTTTATTATTTATATCTATACATATACATCTATATCTGTTCCTATACTTGTATTTGTATCTATATACATATCTATATTTCATCTATATCTATACCAAATGGATGTATATCTGTACCTGTACTTATATCTTTACCTCTATTTCCATCCACATATCATCTGTATCTATATAGTTTATATCTATATAATAAACATTGATATATGTATCTGTACCTATACCTTTATATGTATCCATATCCATGTATCATCTATATATCATATACATCTGTATCTGTGTCTATACCTTTATCTGTATCTATATCTATGTCAATATATCATCTATATCTATACACAAATGGATACTATACATGTACACATAACCTGTATGCACTACCCTATATACATGTATCTATAACTGTCCCTAACCCTCCTTCAGTCTCTATAGCTGTAGCTATTTCTAATCAATAGACCAGCACCTGGTCGTTCTGGAAGGAAAACTAAACTCTTGAACAAAAGCTCCGTCTTACTGAACAGAACAGAGGGAGTAAGTTTGAAGAGAGGTTTCCCATGCTCAGATACACGGGATCATTTGCACTCAATACAAAATGCCTTCAAGAGCAAAGTCTGTGACTGTCTGGCTCCAGAACTGGTTAACCTGTGGGGATATTTAGTAGATGAATTCTGTTCCACGATCTCTTCTTTACTATTCCCTGTGACAACGCTGTGGCAGCTGCTGCTCCCAGTCCCCTCCAGACAGAGAGCCAATCTCACAGTACCAAGGGAGACAATAAAAAAAATGCAAATAACTGAACACTGATTAATTTCACCAGCTGTTCTTCCTCCTCCCTAGTCAAAGGGTTGACCACTTGAGCTGCAAGGCAGCTGGACAGACTGAGGCTTTTCATAGGAAGAGTCCTCTAGAACTAAAGACCTTTTTCCAGGTCAAGTCCTTTGAAGGAGCCAGCAGAGTGGATGGGGGCTTAGATGAAAAGAAGGATGGGGCATGGGGGATCTCGGGTCTATTCCTGGGTTTATGATTGGGCTTGCAGCAGAGTGCATGACCCCTTTAGATCTTAGTTTTTCTGCCTGACACAGCCTTCCAACAGACAGAAGGTTGTGAAAAAAGGTGAATGGAGGGTACCAGATATAATAACTTGCATTTAAAATTTTTAAAGTGCTTTATTTATAGTAATCTTATGAAGGTAGTTCTGATATTATTTTCTCCTATTTTACAGATGAAGAAGCTGAAATTTAGAGAGCCAGAAGAGATGAATTCTAATACAACATCCATAGACAGTTTCAGAACCAAGGTGCCAGGTTCAGTTGAATTCAACATTTCTTGCAGTATTTGGTATGTCTATAAGGCATCATGGCATAGCTGTATAGAAAGTGGACCTTAAAAAGTATGTGTGTGTGGTGGGGGGGGAGGTCGCAGCTAGGTAGCTCAGATATTTACTACCTGTGTGACCCTGGCCAAGTCACTTAACCCTGACTGGAGAGAGAGACAGAGAGAGAGAGAGACAGAGAGAGAGAGAGAGAGAGAGAGAGAGAGACAGAGAGACAGAGAGAGACAGAGAGACAGAGAGAGACAGAGACAGAGACAGACAGAGAGACGGAGAGACAGAGAGAGAGACAGACAGAGAGAGAGACAGAGACAAAGAGAGAAAGAGGGAGAGAGAGAGAGAGAGAGAGAGAGAGAGAGAGAGAGAGAGAGAGAGAGAGAGAGAGAGAGAGCATCTACAATGAGGAAGACCTGGGTTCTAGCCTGTCCCTCGTACTGGCTGCATGTTCCAGGGCAATTCTCTAAACCTCTCAGAGTCCCAGGAAAACTCTCTAAAGTCTT
This sequence comes from Bettongia penicillata ogilbyi, assembly GCA_023548195.1. Classification (NCBI taxonomy): domain Eukaryota; kingdom Metazoa; phylum Chordata; class Mammalia; order Diprotodontia; family Potoroidae; genus Bettongia; species Bettongia penicillata. Next base: position 4,370,882 of record JAJHZJ010000135.1, on the reverse strand, counting down.
TGTTGGACAGCAATGACTGAAAGAAATGAGAGATCATGTCCTATCTTGAGAACAGCAAGCACCCCAACACTCCAATCCAGTGTTCTTTCCAGTCTACCAGTGGTGGCAAATTCAAACAGAAACAGAAAGGGGAGGGTGCAGTAATCTGTATATAAAGATCCCTGGGGACCACAAATTGCCTTAGTCTTAAAATGTAACATTATCTGTGTTTTATTGTATTTTTATTTGTTTTATTAAACATTTCCCAATTACATTTTAATCTGGTTCTGCATATGCTGGAGGGCCATGTGTTTGCCATCTTTGTACTATACCATGCTACTCCAATCCGTAAGAACCCTACAAAGGATTGCATTGTATTTATTTGGTTTTCTTTTATTGTTTTCTGAATTCCTGCATCAGGCTATGACTAGTAGAATAAAAATAGTCAGAAGAGTAGACTGATTTGAGGGAGAACCAGGCATCTGAAGGTCCAAGATAAATTTGTGAAAGGAGATCAAGACATGGTTTACTGTGGCCAAGGGCAAACTGGAGGTCTTTAATAAAAGTGAGCAAAATCAGGTGGAATGAAGCATATAGGAGAAGTGATGGCAGCAGTAAAAGTTGTTTGGAGGTATAGCGTTAGAGTGCCAAATATAGAGTAAGCCTGATTCTAGAAAGAGGTTGTTTGCCCCCTACTCCTCTCTCTCTCTTTGAAAAATTAATTTTATTTTTAATTTATGGAATAAAACAAGCTGCTCCTCTTTAAGTTTTAAAAAATTAATCTCTTATTTTTACAACACTTGCATTTTCAAATATATCATTTCCCCTTCCCTGCAAAGGGAGTTATCTCTTATAATGTAGAATGAAAAAAGAGAGAGAAAATTTTAGTTTTGTGTAACACCCCACATATCAATTGATTCTGAGAGTGTTTTTGCGGTGGTCTCTCACTTCTGAGAAGAAAGTAGGGAATTATATTTACTCAATTTCTTTCCAGGGCCAAGCTTCTCAATTATTAAAATTACACAGCGCCCCATTTCTTTTTCTTGTTTTTTTTTCCCACTCACATTGCTCTATTTTTTTTGTGTATTATTTTCCTGATTATGGTTTAGGTTGCATTAATTCATGTAAGTCTTTGTCTCCAATGCTATCTTTCCTATTGCCTGCCAAAGTAAGAAGTATTCTCAGGCTCTAGATCTTTGGGTGAGGGAGGGGAAGTTAGCTGGAGTGGAGTCAGGTAGAGAGCAGGGTGCAGTTACGGGAGAGGGGAGGCCAATCCTGAGGCCTGCTTAGAAATGGGGGTGTCATGGACGTTACTAGAATTAGAGACTAAATAGGTATGAATTGAAAAATCATGTAGATGTGAGAAAAGATGAAAATGCCCATTAAATGGGGAAACCCTGGGGACGTGGGCATTTTAAAGAATTTATGTGATGGTTCTATACATGCTGAGGCTGATAGACTTCAACCACCTGAGAAACTCAATTATCTCTCTAAAAGCCTTGCCTGGGGAGGACCCCAGGATGCGGTGATGAGGTAGGAAGCAGTCATAAAAATGGGCAAAACAAGTGTTTATCCAGGCACCCACCCCACCTTTGGAGGGCCAGTCCACTGGCTTGGTTTTTCCAGGTTTCTAGCCAGCCTCCTCTTTTCCCTGTTCCTTTAACACCGCTTGCAGTCCAGACCATGCTCTGCAGCTTCATAAATGATTAATGTCCATTTCCCCCTCCCCACCCCGCCCCCCTTTCCCCATCTTAAATGCAGCTGCACCACTGAGCACCTAACCCTGACAGAAAAAAATACAGCCCTGTCACCATCTTGTGGCAAGCTGGATCTCCCAGCATTAAATCACCACCAAGGGTCATGGCAGCTTTGGGGTTTTTATCCCGTTTACAAATCAATAAAAGCCCCATGTTATCTGGAGCAGGAGCGCTTGTGGGGAGGCTGCAGTAGCAAGTCATCTGCTGCTTCTTCATCCGTATGCAGACATATATGTGCCCATATGGAAGCATGACAGATGTAACAGAGGGGTTCTTTCTTAATCCAGACTCAGGATACTAGGCTGGGGTCAATGGGATAGATAGGGAGGTAGCCTGGGAGAGGTGGAGCAATGCTGGATTTAGAGACAAGGATTTGTATGACCCTAGGAAAGTTATTTCACATCTCAAGAGTTTCAGTTTCCTCATCCTTGAAACAAAATGATAATAAATTAGAGATAATAAGAATAACAGTCAGCATTTATATAGCTCTTTAAGGTGCACAAAGAGCTTAATGAATATAATCTCGTTTTTATTTTCACAATGACTTTAGGATATAGGTGCTATTATTAACCCCATTTTACAGATGAATAAACAGAGGCACAGAACAGTTAAGTACCTTGCCGAGGATGACAAGGTGTCTGAGGTCAGATTTAAATCCAGGTCTTCCTGACTCCAGAACCAGTACTCTATGCACTCTACCATCTAGTTGTCAGTGTAGTATAATAATATAATATAGCAATTGTGTTTATTCTGCTTCATAGGGTTGTAATTAAAAAAGCAATTTATGCTCTGAAAACATCGTAGAAGTGCAAGCTGCTGTTAGAGTTGAATCCTCCCCAATCATCTGCACAACTCACACTTTTTGAGCATGCACAGTTTGCCCAACATGGAGGCTATACACGAGTGAGGGTGGCCTCTGGATTGGCTGCCTACATCTTTAAAACTGAAAAACTGTTCCTGCATCTCCCCCTCCCCTTTCCTTCAACCACCTTTTGGCTGCTTTCTTTTCATTCTCTCATGGATGTCACAAACTGAACAAAAGATCTTACAATTTTATACCATGTTAAACCTCCTTCTCCAAGTGATTTCACATTAACCATCTCATTTCATTCATACATGAACTCTATTGGGAAGGTAGGGCAGTTGGCTTTGTTTGTTTCTTTATTTTAATTTTTGGTACAGACTTAGGATTCTAACAGTGAAGGCGAATCCCTAAGTGAAAATTTCCTTCACTCGTGTAGATCAACAACTCATCTCTAATGTATAGACTTGAAACTTGAGGAATTGAGAGATTAAGTCATTTACCCAGTGTCAGACAACTAATATGTGTTAGAAACATGGACTTGGGGCTTCCAGAATCTATTCACAGGTGCTATTCATGATACAGGTGTACCTTGTTTTATTGTACTTTGCTTTATTGCACTTTGGATATCTAGCTCTCTAGATATATATAATCTAGATGGATAGATAGATAGATAAAGATATAGATATAGATATTTTTTGCAAATTGAAGATTTATGGCAACCCTGTATTGAACAGATCTATTGCTGCCATTTTTTCCAACAGCACATGTTCACATCATGTCACATTTTGTTAATTCTCATAATATTTCAAACTTTTTAATTATTATTATATCTGTTATGGTGATTTTTGATGTTACTGTTTTAATTGTTTTGAGATGCCATAAACCAAGCCCATATAAGACTGTGAATTTAATTGATAAATGTGATGTGTTTTCTTAATGTTCCATCAATCAGCTGTTCCCTCTGTCTGTCTGTCTGTCTGTCTCTTTCTCCCCTACCCCCTTCCTTGGGCTACCCTATTTCCTGGGACACAACAATATTGACTTTAGACAAATTAATAACCCTACAATGGCTTCTAAGTGTTCAAGTGAAAGGAAGAGTCAATCGATGCACAAACATGATTGTTGTCTTATTTTTAAGAATTATCACAGCTACCCCAACCTTCCACCCACCCTGATCAGGCAAAAGTTATCAGAAAAAAAAAATCTGAACTGAGGGCTCAGAGGATGGTCAGCATTTATTTTTAGCAATAAAATAATTTTAAATGAAGATAATGTACATTTTTAAAAAGACAAATTATTCTTGCACAGTTGATAGTCGCTAAAGTATAGTGTATATGCACTACATGACTCACTTTATTGTGACACTTGATTGTGGTGGTCTAGAACTGAACCCACAGCATCTCCAAAATATACTTATGCTATGTTGCCTTTCTTAAGTATTATTATGCCTGTATTATGCCTGAATAAATGCAGACCCAGAGGATTAAAGGATTTAGCCAAGGTCATATAATGCTTCAATGAATCATAGGTCTCATGCTTCTAATGCTAAGACTTTTTTCACTTGTGCACAACATTATAAAGCCTATCTCTATAGAAGAGACAGAATGGCATGGAGCTTTGGTGTTGGAGAATTTGCATTCAAATCCCACCTTTAGTGCTGCCTCTCTTCATGTCTTGAGTGAGTCACCACATCTCTGTAATGTCCTCATTTATGAAATGAGAGGGTCAGACTAGACAGTGTCTATTGTCCCTTCAATCCCAAATCTAGGTTTCTATGACTATTCTTTCAATTATAATCATGATGTGTCCAAAAACTGGTGAGATTTGGTAATTTACTCATACTTGTTTCAAAGTCTTCATGCCCTATCCTTTTAGGATACCCCAAATTATATGGTACTTTTACCTTTTCCTAAAATGAACTTACCTTTGACCTATAGATGCTGCTAATATACTTGGCCTCATTATAATGATATTCTTTTTCATGCATTAATATCCTGGGGCAGCTAGGTAGTACAGTGGATAGAGTGCTTGACCTGGAGTCAGGAAGTCCTGAGTTCAAATCCAGCCTTAAACCCTTAGTAGCTATGTGATCCTGGGTAAGTCACCTAACCCTATTTGCCTCAGTTTCTTCATCTATAAAATGAGCCAAGAAGGAAATGACAAACCACTCCAATATCTGTGCCAAAAAAACTCCCAGAAAGGGTCACAAGGAATCAGACATGCCTGAAAACAGCCAAAAAAACGATGCAGATATTCCCAGGGCTACCCAAGGACATTTGGTTGATGAATAGTCAGAAGGACTTCCTGACAAAGAACTTTCTCTTTCTAAGTCGACTCCCTAATACAGGCTCCGAGAGCTACACTGTATGAAATTCTGGTCTATTCTACTCTTGATTTTGGTTTTGGTTTCATTCTTTTGCTCTGTGGCCCACAGGCATTACAGTGAATTGGAAAGCAATTCCAAGGTTTGGAGTTAAGGGACCTTTGCTCTAATTTCAGTTCTGCTACAGGGTGACCTCAGACAGGTCTCTTGCCATCTTTGGGCCTTGATATCCCTACTTATAAAATGAAGGGATTGGTCTGGATCATGTGGAGGTAGGGCCCTATTAACTCTGAAATTCTCTAGCCTCTGGTCTAAGGGCCCTTTCAGCACTACCATTCTATGATCTATGCAGGTACGGTCGCCTGTCAATGTCATCTGTTTTCCCTTGTCAGCGCTTAATGGGCAGGCATGATGTCTGAACGCTTCTCTTTGACAGTGCCTAGCACAGTAACCCCATGTGAAATCTGGCACTTAATAAGTGCTTTTTTGATGACAAGTGATGGAAAGGATAGTGCACGGTATGCAGAGAAGAGAGGATGTTTTTGTTCCTAGCTGGGATGTGGAAGAAGGAAAAAGAAATCAACGTATCTGGGTTTTTCTATTTTGTGTGTTCATTCAACAAGCCTTTTTTGTGCACGCATGATGTGTAAGGCTCTGAGTTAGCTGCTGTGGAGGGCTCAGAGAGAGGTGTGCATAGTGTTACAGTGGAAAGAACACTGAGTTTGGATTCAATTGACTTATGTTTGAGACCTGGTTTTATCACTTTTTACCTTTTTGACTTACTGGTGAGTCCCAACCTCTCTGAGCTACAAGTCACCATTTGTAAAGTGATAATAGCACTTCCACTGTAAATACCCCCAAAGGATTTTTGTGAGCATCAAAAGAGACCTGGGATTAGAAAAAGCTTTGTTTAGTGTCATATAAATGTAAGAACCTGGGATGTCCTCATTGTCAGTGGTCCCTCTGTTAGATTGCAATTGGTGGCATAGTAGATAGATTGATGGGTCTGGAGTCATGAAAATGAGTTTTCCTAAGTTCAAATCTGACCTCAGACACTTACTGGCTGAATGACCCTGGGTAAACCACTTAATCCTGTTTACCTCAGTTTCCTCATCTATAAAATGAGCTGAAGAATGAAATGGTGCCCCACTCCAATATCTTTGCCAAGAAAATCTTACAAGAGGTCACAAAGAGTTGGTCATGACTGTAAACCACTGAATGAGAACTATGAAGTGAGCATAATCCCAAAATTCTTAACCCAGACCCCACTCTGATGACAATGCTCTCCAGACTAAGCCAAGTCTGTCTTCAGATGACAGTCACAACATTCATCATTAAGAATTATAGTAAAAGTAATAAAAATCTTGATGATGGCAACAGACACTCCCCTTTTAGAGATCATTGTCACCAAGAAGCATTATGATTCAGGAAAATAGGGATATTGTACGGTGCCTTCATGGAGTCTATAGTTTTCTTAGGGAGATAAGACAATGGCAAAACTCATTACCATGTAGGCCATTGGTGATTTTATATATCACTTACATGCAAAACTGGCTACTATGTAGGCTATTTGTGGCTTTATATATCAAACATTTACATAGCTTTTTAAGATTTACAAAACATATTCCTCATAGAAGCCCTGTGAGTTAGGTTGTATAGGTATGATTCCCAATTTTATCAGTAACATGGCCGCAAACCACTGAACTGTGCTTATATAAACCAAGTACAATCTTGGGTGCTTTTCTCTAAATTTCTTTCACTTGTGATTTTAAGAATATAACAATTAGGTTTCTGTCCATGTTACTCCTCTTTCATCTCCTCATCCTCCAAATGGAAAAGGTCCTCAGCTCCCTTGCAAGTATTCAGGCTAGCAGAACATTAACCGTAAGATAGATTTTATTTAACTTGACAGAATCAATACAAAGGACTTGTTCCTGAGCCCATGAGCTCTGAGCCCAGGCCAATACTTCTTCTCTTTCTGGTAGGTCTCAACTTTCTCCAAGAACCTGTGCAATTCTCTTAATCACTGTGGCTCTCACGGATTGGCCAATAATAGGTTCCTACCCAAGCCTTACTTGCTTATCGGGTTTTAATGCCTCAGAGTATAAATAGTGGGTGTAAGTATTCTGGTCAGGAACTCTGAGGATCTTTCTCTCCCAAACTGATTCTTTTGCGAAGGCAGACTAGGCCATCTTTTGCCTCAATTCTTACCTAGCCTATAACTACCAAATAGGTATTGTTCTGGACAAACTGAGACATGGGAAAGAACTTAGCTTAAAAAGGGCAAGGTCTCCTGCTGCATCGGGGGTCATTAGCAAATGTCTTGACCTATGTTTTGCCACTGGACCCCCGATGACCCTGGAGAACAAACTAAAGCTGATCATTTTGCACAACTCTGCCTTACTTAAAACCAATTCACTTGCAAACCATGACATCACCCTCCATGATGGCACTGGTCCTCTTCAAGATGGAAGAAGGAACTCCGGTAGCAACAATGTGGTTCTCTAGATTTATAATGCTATTCTGAGTGGGTGTTCTCCATAGCTAGGGTTCTACTCAAGGTTCTACTCAAGCAATTGATTGCTCTGATAAGCTCCACCTTCCAAAAGATCCCATGTGGTCACTCCATAATTATAATTCTGCCTTGAGTTGGAAGTCCCCAAATGGAAAGAATTTGTGGTACCCCATCCTCCTCCTCTGCACCTATTCAATTCACAAAACTCATGAGAACAGTGAAGACCATGGTCTAGGTTTCTTTCTTCTTCCCATGGTTTCCTCAGTTCCGGCTTACACAGTTCCCTGGCTTGAACTAGGTCCTTAGATGAACCAAGAAATTCCTCTGTTCTTCTCTGTCACTGTTCAGTATCTGTTCTTCCTTACCTGAGATTTGTGGGTGTGTGGTGCCCAGGAAAGGTCATTGCTCAACCTCCTCCAGGGAATCAAACCCATGTGTTTTGCATGTAGCTCCTCTCCCTTCAATACAACCTTGTTTTCTGGCTCTCTAGCTTCTTAAGTCTCTGTATTGTCTCCCTTTAATAATAATTACTTCTATAATAGATTTGTATAGGTTTTAAGGTTTATAGCATACTTTATATACATTATTTCATTTCACATAAAGCATCTGAATCCCATTTGCCCAAGATCACACAGCTAGTATGAGTCTGAGGCAGGACTTAAACCCAAGCCTTCCTGATATTAAATCCAGTCAGTGCTTTTCATGCTCTGCCAGGCCATCTCTCCTTTTAGCTCAACCACTGCTCCTTCCCTGTAATGAACTATCAGTGGACTATTCGTTGCTGTAGTAAAGCACAATTGGTAGAAGCTTAAAATCATCAATCATCTGTATTAACCTCAATAGTACATTGTGATCTCTGATCTACTCTTGCTCACAGCTTTCTTGTTAGGTCACTGGGGAATCAAGTTTTTATCAGGGAAAGATGGGACAATTCTGTCTAGACCAGTAGATGAGTTGCAAGGCCTGACCAGGTATCCAATGCTCATATACCCAGAGGAAGCCAAAAGCAATGCTAGATGCTAAAGAAGGAGCTCCAGAGATTCATTTACAGAGGCAACCAAGACCCCATTCTATTCTGTAAGCATAGCCAAAGTGCTGTTCCTAAAGCCCATGATACTCCCCAATTGAATAAACTCCAGTGGCTCCTGGTTACTGTTTAGAGCTAATATAAACTCCTCTTTTTGTCCTTTAAAATTGTTCACATTGTATCTCCATCCTACCTTTTCAGGCTTATTATATGTTACTCAATGATAAAGCTTCTAGTTACACATGCTGTTGCACCTCCAGTCTTCCTGTTGTCCATAGCCTCTCTTCCTGGAATGCCTCTTTCTTTACTTCTGTGTCTTTAATGTATTGCTTCCTTCCAAACTCAACCCCAGTCCCTGTAAGGGCAAGTAAAGTAGGATCTTTTGCTGTTTTTGTTTTAGTATAATGAAGGGCCTCTGATTGAAGAAAATCTTCCCCACCCATTAGAAAGATTTGGAAAGATTTGTTGAAAGGCCCACACCTTTTGGTAATGGGGCATTTGTTCTCAAGGGTTGTGATGCCCTTTGGCTCTATAAAATATATAAAGACTCTGAAGTGCAGTTTTACTTTGGGTTTTAGATGAAGCTTTGTGTGCCACATGAGACTCTGGGAAGCTGCTAAGTAGCTCTCCAGCTTTGAAAACCTAGATGTTGGTGCTTCCCTCTCTGGTAACTATGTATGTATGTACATAATGGTCAGACAATTAGAAGTATACCTGTTGATTTTGATTTCTCTGTATTTTCTCTGAAGTTCAGGGTGCTGACTTTTCCCCTTGAATTAAGTGAATGATACATGCACTTGATTAAAGTGATTGTTGACCCCTCAAAAGCTGCCTTTCCTTTCAGAAAAGCAGATCAAAGAATCTGTGATAGCAGACCCCTCTGTGTATGTTGGGGTGCTTACTGATACAGTGCCACTTGGCATTTCTTTACAAATGTGTAGCATATCGATTAATACTGGTACCCTCGCTGAATCCATGTGTCCAGTGGTCAAATACCACAAATGGTATGTGAGGTGTTCCAAGGGAAGAAAGAGTCAACAGTAATACTTTTATTCAGTCATGTGTTTTCATCATATTGTGACATATTAGGAAAAACCAAATGGCGTAGTGGATGGAGTACTAGAATTGGAACTGAGAAAATCTGTGTTTGAATTCTGCCTCACTTACTAACCAGCTGTGGACTCTGAATAGGTCATTTAATCTTTCTCTACCTTAGTTTCCTCATCTGTAAAATAGGATAATTATAGCACCTAGCTCACAGGATTGTTGACAGGGTCATATGAGATAACATATTGAAAGTGTCTTGCAAAACTATCTATCTTTGTTGCTATTATTATTATGCTAACATAATTATATATTTTTATTGCAGCTTATATGAGTCCAGTTAAGTGAATTTATGTTATCTAATTTTCACTAAATGAACCTGCACAAACTGGACAAATAGCTTCAAAATTATCCCTGCAAAAAAACCACAGACAGAAAATAATAGTAGTACTTTAAGTACAACCAAACAGCCAGAAAACTGCACACATGCAAAGCTGACACTTCTTCCCCCCGCCCCAGTATAATTGCTTCATCAACCACAGTAGAAGGTAAAGACAATGATGAAATGATAATAGCTGACAAGACATCAGACAAAAATATGTGAAATTACCAAGATCATTTAAAGTGTGGAATTATACTCACTCTCATCAATGAGGAGCCTTACCGTAGGCATATATTGTGTCTTGAAATATTAGCTAATGATAATATGAAGCCAGTATGATTGGAAAGAATTTTAAAAATAAGACTTTGTGACCAAAAATGATGTGTGTCACCTCTAAAATCCCTTACACCTGCACACTTGAAAAATGTAGAAGTGGAATTTTTCTTACCTGTTTAAAAAGTCTTACAACTGATGGGATTTGGTAGGTGTAGAGCCCATTCGTGTGTGTGTATGTGCATGCATGTGCGTGTGCATGCATGTGTGTGCATGCATGTGTGCGCGTGTGTGTATTTGATACCTGATGGTTAGTTTGCAACGACTGATAGATGTCAGAGAAAATGGAAATTATTACTTGAATTTCAAAAAAAAACCCAAAAAACCAAACAACTCCTTACATATTTGGTGGAGGAGGTTGAAAAATGAGTGTCATTATTTAAGCACCATCAGTGAGACAGTATGTCCATCTGGATCTGCATATCTTTGTCAGGTATCTTTTTCATTTGTAACAGATATTAAGAAAATATTTGAATAAACAAAATTAAAAGCAGATCTCTGAATCACTGTTAGAGAGAATTAAACCAAGATTTCAAAAAATAATGAAGTGTCTTCAATCCCATTGTTCTCACAAACAAGAACAAAAAAAAAAAAAACAAAGCCACATATCTTTTTTTTCTGGTTGGGACCCAGGTTTTTTAAATCCCAGTCCCACCATTCTTTCTATCACTCCACCGTTGGAGACATTCTTACCCAATCTGTGTCTCCTACCCTAAACCTGTGACTTGCTTCTGTCTTATTTTAAAGCATATGCCTGCCATTAGAACAGTGACTCATTGCAACACCTTGTTTCCACCCACATCAGTTCCAGATGTATTTTGCAAATTACATTTGCTTGTAATTTAAAGACACACTAGGTCAGCGCTGCCCTGCCAGTAAGAACTGGATTCTCCCTTGCCTCATATATCATTGACACATTTGCCAGCCCCATCTAGGTTCCTGGATCTTTGCTATAGGTGAGAGCTGCTGATGATATAAGACACATACAACCTGATTTTCAGAGAGCAAACTAAGCTTGCAGGGAAGTCAATAAGAAAAATCTTATTTTTGACCCCACAGATTAGGTTCATTTGATTTGGAAGCTATTGTTGGTGAAAGAAATATGGGACATGAGGATGTCATCCTCAAGTTCTTTCTCTGATTATAATTACCCTTATGAGTCAGTTTTCTCACTTTCAATCTCTCCTCCGCCCCCACCCCCTCCTCATTTCAACAGCATCTGTATGAGGGATTAAAGTGGAGAACCAGGACGCTCAGGTTCTCTGGGTCACCCCTTCCCCTCGCTGTTCTCAGAAGAAGGGTTGGAATAGCTGTGTATATGTTGCCATTTTTTCATAGGACCCAGTCCACTGACTTCAGAACCCCTAGGGGATGAACCTTGGCCGGTTACTACTGCCTATGGGGATTCGTAACGCTAAAGTCACTTCCTTTTTTCTGAAACTCAGTTTCCCTACCTGTAAAATGAGTGTTTTGGATTATTTGATTTCAAAGGTCCTTTCCAGTGAATCCAAAGTATCCATGAAACAAGAATTTTTAAGATATTAAGCTTAGCAACGTGTAAGAACAAATTTCTGTCCTGAAAAGCTTTACTTGATGGACTCTTGGTAAAATGGTAATGGACAATAATAAACAATTTCTAGTTACACTGACATTGGCTTGAGAGAGGATAATCTCACACCGTTATAAAATTTTAAAAAAGGAAATCTTAAAATCTTCCAGTCTGTCCACATCTGATTTCTTTTAACCTCCCTTCATACAAAAAAGAAACTGAGATATAGAGAATTTTATTCTCCCACCCTATCTCTGACCCCCGTGATTTTATCCAGTTACAAAGTTTAACAGCAGAAGAGTTAGGACATAGGAATCTTGATAATAGCAAATGCCATTCATGCAGTATTTAAGGTTTTCAAAATTACATAAATATATTATCTAATTTTTACATATTCCTCTTATATAATATGCTATCTCCTACCTCTGTGCCTTGTCCAGGCTATTCTCCAAATCTGAAACCCTCCTTGCTCAATTCTGCCTCTTAGGGTCTTATTTCCTTCAAAGCTCAAATGCCACCTTCTGCATGTCTCCTTTTCCCAACTTCCCTAGGTCAGAGGTCAGTAAAATGCAGTCTAGCTGTCATGCCTGCTGCTTGTTTTTGTACACCTAGGAGCCAGGAATGGTTTTTATATTTTAAGATAAAATTTTACTGTATTTTAAAATATAAAAACATTCTTAGCTCATAGGTTGATACAAAATAGGTGAAGGACTGAATTTGACCCTGGGATAGTCATTTGTCCACCTCTGCCCTTCATTTAAGTAAAACAAAAATTATCATGTGTTTATTTTGTTCCTTTTTTTAAAGAAAATGAAATTATTCCATCAAGTTATATTTATTATGATAACAAATCAACATTGAGAGTGATAGAAAATAAACCACTTGGGAATGATGCCCTTAAGCTGGCATTGCTTTAGGCAGTCTTAAATTTATCAGCAAATTGGCTCCTTGGCTCCTACTAAGGGCTGATCTTCAGGAGAGTCTGATCATGTCTCTCTGTCTCTGCCAGTGACCCTGTTATTTTTACAGTTTACAGTGACCATAAGTAGCAAGCTTGGTTTTGTCTAGAGTTCTTTCACACACAAAAAAAAGCCTATGGTCAGAGACAGTCATTCCCACAAATATTACATTCCACTGGACAGATGGTCATGGGACCAACTTTTATTCCTGGCATGGGGGAACAAGGAGGGAAGAGAGGCCTGGGAGGCTCTCTGAGTGACATATTTTGTATTCCATAGATGAGGGAGGCTCTGATAGCATTATAAAACAGAAAACTTCTATCAGTTTAATCCAGATATATACCAATTATAGGCACAGGGACTTTAATTTGCTGCAAATTAAGCCTTCTTGGATGCCTAAGTAGAATCATTTCCTCTATTCTCACAGCAAAACATGTACAAATATTCAACTGAGTTCTGAGTTGTCTTCCTCTTCTTGATATATTTTTAAAAATTTGTTTTTCCAGCAATCTGGGTTAAGTGACTTGCCCAGGGCCACACAACTAGTAAATGTCTGAAGCTGAATTTGAACTTGAGTCCTCCTGACTCTAGAGCTGGTACTCTGTCCATTTTGCCACCTAGTTGGCCTTATTTTCTTCTTCCTGAGGTACTTGGTAGAGATCCCCAGTGCCCTTTGAGGTTACTTACTCACATCTACCTCCCAGTAGTATCTGCTGGAGCTGAAGGCTTGATGACCAAGTACAAAACAATGAGATTTTTCAGTACTGTTATACTAATTTGGACAGTCTTCCTTCCTTCTTTCTTTCCTTTTGTGTGTGTGTGTGTGTGTGTGTGTGTGTGTGTGTATTAAATGACTTGCCCAGGGTCACTCAGCTAGTGAGTATCAAGTGTCTGAGGTCACCTTTGAACTCAGGTCTTCCTGACTCTAGGTCTGATGCTATATCCACTGCACCACCTAGCTTCTCCTTTGTGGTTGAGCTTCTTACAGATGACAGCCAGCTTCAACAGGTACACACTGAGGCCAGAAAAGTCCTGGGAGACTTCCCTGCATTCAGGGCAAGAGAAATCTGTGACCCCAGCCTCCTTGCTCCTGGTCAGATAAAACTCCAAAAGTTCTACCCACAATTAAGGGTGATAGGCTTTCAGAAGAATGTCAGAGAGTTTCTGCAAGTGGTCTCCTGATAGTATGACAGCATCTACATTCTTTTCCTTGCGTCTTTTCTTCAGCATGGATCTGCCTGACTCAGAGTCAAGGGCTCTCCTCAGGCAGTGGCTCCTTCCTCTGGAGATACAAGTCTTTCCATCGCCCCTGGTTTGTTCCAACAGCTTGGTACAGAAGCTCAGAATGTTTTCTTCTATTTTGTTTCTGTCTGTGTGTACATGTTGTTTCTGCAGATTGAATATAATAAGCTCCTTGAGGACAGAGACTGTTTCGTTTCTGTCTTTGTGTCCCCATCTATTGTATATTTTATTGTTAAATGACTAATATATTTCCATATTAGTGTTACATAATTACACATGTATAACCTATATGTGATTGCTTATGGTCTCAGGGACGAGAAAAGGAGGGATAGAATTTGGAACTCAAAACTTAAAAAAAAACATTAAAATTATTTTAACATGGAATTAGGAAAAATACAATATGTAAAAAATTTTGTTGTCATTGAATCATTTCAGTCATATCTGATTCTTTGTGACCCCATTTGAGTTTTTTTGGCAAAAGTATTGGAGTGGTTTGCTTTTTTCTTCTCCAGCTCATTTTACAGATAAGGAAACTGAGGCAAACAGAGTTAATAGATTTGCCCATGGTTCTTCAGCCAGGAAGTATCTGAGGCCGAATTTGAACTCAGGTTCTCCTGACTTGAAGGGCAGCACACTATCCACTATGCCACCTAGCTTGCCCACTGTAGAACGTAGTGGGCTGGTAATAAAAGTTTTTTGATTGATTGACTTAATATGTAAAACAGACCAGGGCATGGGGGAATTGACAAAGATCTTACAGATATTATTAAGCCCATTTTACTGATGAGGAAACTGTCTCAGAGAAGTCAAGCAACTTTGAGTGACAGGATTAGAAGCCTGATATTCCTGATTCTGTGGGCATCATTCTATCCCCTAGACCAGAATGTTTCTGAATTTGCAGTCCCCTGCTCTTCGGGAATTATGGCAGTATCTGACTCTGTGGGTTGTGAGATAATGAAGGATTAAAAGGGTGCCCGTAGAATCCCCGTCAAGGAGGATATTAGAGAATATGATAAACAGCAGTCTGTTTTGGAGGATTTACTCATTACTTTACTGCTGATCATAAAGAAAGTGATAACTTTCCACGTCCCTCCTCCAACTACCTACAATAGAGCAAAGTCAGGTAGGCTTCCTTGGAACATTTGCCAGTTGAACAACTCCTCTTTCCCAGATACAAGCTTTCTTGGCTCTTTGGTTCCTGTACCCATCAGATAAGTCAAGAAGTAGAAGAAAAGAAATGAAGTCACACAATAAGGGAGATATTTGCTCTATATGTAAGAAGAGAGATACTGGCAAAACTCAGAACTCTGGTGGACCATAGAGAAATCGACTATTTCAAATTTAAACAAAAAGCTATTTCTTGAGATCTTGTAGGATCATGTCTTATACTGACAGTTATCCAAATGGTATAAATGAAAGAGTATGCTTATTAGATATTTTGTCCTGTTATTGTTTACTGACAGGTTTGCAGTAAAGAGAACTACCACTGGGTTCCAGAGCTGTAAGGCTTAGTGAGCTTCCAAAAGTATTCGAGCCAATGACCATAGAGGTCCTACTTTGGACAAATGATGGAAGGGGACCTTGGCTTTTGTTTATTGCAGATTTTGCATAATCTTCCAGTTTTAAATGTCTCAAAGTCTTTATGTTTTCGCTGTGTAAGTCAAGGAATTTTAGAACTCGAAAGCACCTTAGAGACCCATAGAACTTCTGAATGATTAAAGCTATCCCAAAATAGAATGGTCTGCCTTAGGCAATAGTGAGCTCCTTGTTGCGGAAGGTATTAAAAAAGTGGCTGAGCAACTGCTTAATGGGGAAGTCATAGAAAAGATTCATGTTTCAACCAGGAGTTGACTATTGTTGTTCAGTCGGGTATAACTCTTTATGACTCCATTTAGGCTTTTCTTGGCAAAGATACTGGAGTAGTTTGCCATTTCCTTCTCCAGATCATTTTTCAGATGAGGAAACCAAGGCAAACAGGGTTAAGTGACTTGTTAGTAAGTGTCTGAGGTCAGATTTGAACTCAGGTACTACCTGAGTTCTACAGGTTCTAAAAGAGTTGAAGTGAAGTGGGGCTGTATTCCAGACATGAGGACCTTTTGTCTAAAGGTGTGGAGACAGGAGATGTAATATCACATATGGGGAACAAACAGCAGACCAATTTAACTGAAATGAAAATGCGTGAAGGGGAGTAATAGGAAATAAGATTGAAAAACTGGAAGTGGACTGGGAGATGCCAAAGTCCATTTTGATGCTAAAGTCCTTTTACAGGGGTTCCATTCCTAGGCATTATTGTGAGGCACTTTGGTAATGTCATAGATAGAGCTGGACTTGAAGACAGGAATAGATGAATTCAGATCCTGTCTCAAATACTTACCAGCATATGATCCGGAGCAAGTTACTCAACCTCTCAGCCTCAATCTTGACATCATCATTATTATCCCCCAAATAAGGATCTCTTAGTGTTGTGAGCATAAAACAAGGAAGTCTATATAAAACACATTGAAAACAATAAAAGACTATATAAATGTCACTTATTATTATTGTCCTGAATACTTGTTCCCACTCACCAAGGCGGAGTTTGTACTGACATCGAATATAGTTCTCTATACATGGTGGACACATGACTATTAATACTGTATTTGAAAGTAATTGATCATGTCATGGATGGTCAGATACCTTCACCACATCCTTGGACTCATTCTTTATATAGCAGAAGAGAAACAGGCAAAGATGAGGGAATCACATTTGGCAGCACTGGAGAAGTCACTTGGATAAATAGATACTACAGTTTGAGAGACTGATGTGGATCAGGAAACCCACGTAGTCCTTGGAAAGGAGGCAATCACATGACCCACTGCCTCCCCCACCAAATGGCAAAAGACCAATCATCAATCAATGAGCATTTATTGAGTATCCAGGTTCTGCTCTAAGGACTGGAGATACAAGACAAAAGTGTTTTAGTTCCTGTTTAGTCCCTACTCTCAAAAGAGCTTGCATTTTAGCCGGGAATCAAAATGTGTACCAAAAATAAAAGATCTTGACAAAATAGATACAAGGTAATTTTGGGAGGAAGGATCTGGAAAGGCTTCATGTAGAAGATCATAGTTGAACTGAACAGTCAAAGAGAACCAGGAATTCTGAGAAGTAGGAGTGAGGATGAAATGTATTTTAATGGGGGATGTCCCAAACAAAGGCCAGGCAGTAGGAGATGAGGAACAGTAGGAAGGATAGTTGGGCAGGATCAGAATATTTATGAGTAATATGGAGCGAAACTGGAAAGGAAGACAGATTTGGGTGAGACTGAGAGGAGCTTTTAAAACTGAATGGAAGAGTTTATATTTGATTTAGCAGAAATAGTCAGCTAGTTAACAAATATCTATTAAGTACGTAATATATGTCAGGCACTATGTTAAGCACTGGGATACAAAGAAAGGCAAAAACATGTTCCCTTCTCTCAAGGAACTCACATGCTAGTGGGAGAGCCAACATGGAAATAACTGCACAAGATTTATTCAGTATAAATGAAAGATAATCTCAGACTGAAGGGACTGGGGAGCATGGCTAAAGCCTCCCACAGAATGCAGGATATGAACTGAATCTAAAAGGAAAACAGAGAAACTAAGAGGCAGAGATAGGAAGAGAGCATTCTAGGTATAGGGGAAAGAAGATGGAATATCCTGTGGAAGGAATGGCATGTAAGCTTATGTAGCTGTATCATACAGTTCATGGAAGGTAATGAAGCATAATAGGACTGGAATGATTGGAAGAGTTATGAAGGGCTCTCAAGACCAAGTAGAGAGCTTTACATTAGATTTTGGAGCTACTGGGGAACATCAGAGTTTATTGAGTTGTATTTGTCCTTTGTTCTCAAAGAGGACCCCATGACATCAAGATGATGACATGATTTGGAATTGACTTTGGGTTGAGTGATGGAGGGCTGTGCAAGGTCAACAACTTCACTTTCTTCTCTTGAGTCATTTGGGTCCAGTGGTCTGATATTCATCAGGATGACTGGAGATGACCCCAGATGCAATGTGAGACCCTGGCCATTTTAGGCTAAGGTCTGACCACATTTTCACTTTGAGTGAGATTCACCCATTCAATGAATAGACTTCTTTAAGTAGTTACTCAAGGGATGGCCCCTTTTAAAAAAAATCAAACTGTAAGGAGAAGACTCTCAGGGTTCCTGGGTAAAAGAGAAACATATGTTTTGCACATAGACAGGATATGATTTGACAATTTATTGGAAATGAGGAGTGAGTGAGAATAAGGAGACGTATAATACTGAGATGGGTAACTATGATGATTGGAAGGATGGTATGCCTTTTATTTAAAAAAGGAGAAGTTCAGGACAATGAGGAGTTTGAGTAAGAAGTTGATGAGTTCTGTTTTCGACATGTTCAGTCTGAGATGTCCCTGGATGTCCAGTCCAAAATGCCTAATAGTCAATTAGAAATGCAAGACTGGATTTCAGGAAAGAGATCCAGAGATTTGGGCGTCATTTACATCGAATCGGTAATTAAGCCCATGAGAGCTGTTGAGAACAACTAGAAAAGGAGTCAATAGAAAGAAGAGAAGAGGGTGCAGGACAGAGCTTGGAGGGTCATCCACAGTAAGGGGGCAGCAGAGGAACTCTGAGGAGTTTCTTGGAAGCCTAGAGTTTCAGGAATGGGAGCTGACAGCAATGAAATGGCAAGAGTGGCATGATAGAGGAGCAAGCAGGAGGAATTCCTGTACCAAGAATCATGAAAGGAGAGTTGTTAGACAATGCTGTGTTACCAAGGTCAGTTAACAGAGGATGATGTAGAAAAACGTGGCATAGGTCCTGTGGGATCAGGAGTGCTAAAGCCCAAAATGGACTGGCAAAGAGCAACAAAAGAGGAGAGGCTTTTTTAAAGTGATATTTTGGGGAATGGAGAGGGATACAATAGGAAAGGAAAGGATAGACTAGGAAAAACATAGGTTAGTTTAGGATAGCAGAGAACAGCATAGAATTAAATAGAATAGGGTAGGACTGCTTCTGAGGGTGGCTGATGATGATGGCTGACCAAAGACAATAGGCAGTGATAATTCTACTTTTAAAAATTTATTTTATTTTTAATTTATGGAATAAAAGAAGAATTTCCATAATGTGGTACAATAAAAAAGATGATTGAACATGAAATTGCAAATCTACTGAGCACAATTTACTATTCCTTTCAAATACACAGCAACATGTAAATTTCTTTTTTTCTTTTTTTTCTCCCCCTCCCGGAGATGGTTATCACTAAACAAAAATTATACACACACATATGTATATACACACATATTAAATATTATGTGTGCATATGTTGCAATATACATATATATAATTATTCTATGCATACTTGTATTTGTCAATTCTTTCTCTGGATGCAGATAGCATCTCTCTTCATGTGTCCTTTATAGTTAGTTAATTTGGGTATTTATAACAAACAAAATAACTCAATTTTTATTTTGCTTCTGATTTTTATGCTCGTTATTTGTTGTTATTTTCATAATGGGGGTGGACTGCCCAGGGGGGCCAATCCTTGGAGCATGATCAATATTCTCTCACCAGGTCCTCTCCAAGCAACCATATGGAAGCTTCATGTGAGCTTACTTCCAGCCTTGTTCATTCCAGAATTTGTACTGTTTGATGAAGAAAAAATGTTCTTTAATTGACTTCAATAGCCATTATAATGGAAGACTCAGTGGAATGAGTGGAACTAGCATATTCAAAAGAGTTAATCAGTGTCTCTGTCTCTTTCTCTCTCTTTTCCCCCTGTCTCTGTTTCTCTCTGTCTCTCTCTGCATGTCTTTCTCTCTCCCCTTCTCCCTTCCATCATCGGTATCTCTGTCTCTTTTTGTCTTGGACTTTCCCCACTCCTCTTTTCTCATTCCCTCCCTTTCCTCCCTTGGCTTTGGAGCTTTGAAGCACAAAGGCTACTTTTAGCTGCCCATCTGAATGCCAGGTAAGGGAAGGGTGACTGCCCTATATCTTCACCTGACTAGTGGTGGACATGAATATATGGTTGCCTTTATCTCTTTTGTATTCATTTCTCTGAGTAAGTACAAACTGGGAAAGTATAATTAACAATTTTCCTGAAAAAAAGATCTGGAGTAGGGTTGGTGGGGAGCGGAGGTGGTGGGGAGGGGTGGTTAGAGAACTGCCAAAACAATATAAATCATCAACATTGTGACATGGAAGCCAAAAAACCAACTGAATTATTAGATTGCCCTATAAGAGGTATAGCTTCCAGGAACAGAAAGACGTTTGTCTTGCTTTATTCTTTCTGGCCAGAACACATCTAAAGTAATATATCCAGTTCTTGACACTAAAGTTTACAAATCAATTGACAAGTATTAAGAGCCTACTGTGTGCCAGGCAGCTAGATGGTGCAGTGGATAGAGAACTGGGCTAGAGTCAGGAAGATTCCTCTCCTGAGTTCAAATATGGTTTCATATACTACTAGCTGGGTGACCCTGGGAAGGTCACTTAACCCTGTTTACCTCAGTTTCCTTATCTGTAAAATTAGCTAGAGAAGGAAATGACCAACCAACCACCTCAGGATCATTACTAATGAGACCAAAATGGGGTCATGATGAGTTGGACACTAAAACAACTAAATATGTGTCAGGCACCGTGCTAAGTTCTCAGACTACAAAGAGCAAAGAAATAAGAGAAACAATCTCTGCTTTCAAAGAGCCCACACTCTATTGAGAGAGACAACATGTACTTAAAGTATATTTATTCTATGAATAATAAATATAAAGCAGTTAAAATTAGTGAGGGAGAGAAAGTACAGCTGGGAGATCAGAAAAGGCACTGCATAGGAGATGGTACTTTAACTGTCTTAAACAGAGGTAGGGATTTAGTGAGGCAGATGTGAGAAAGGAGTACATTCAAAGTGGGGTTAGCCCATGCAAAGGCAGCCAGACAGGATGTGGAGTGCTGAGCATGAGGAACATAGAGGCATCTATAAACTGGGGAAGGGCAACCAGAATAGTGAGAAGGACTTGATCCCATGCCATTTGAATGAATTTAGGCTATTTTGTTTTAACAAGAGAAGATTTTGGGGGAAATGATAGCTATCTTCAAGTATTTGAAGTCTTATCATGTGGAAGAAGTAAAAGCAATGGGTGGAAGTTAGAAAAAGGCAGTTTTAAGTTCCATGTCAGCAAAAAATTCCTAACATTTTATGCCATAAAGAAGAGGAGTGGGCTCCCTCAGGAGATCAGCAGGACTCTTTTTGACTGGAGAGTTTTTTGTTTATTTTCATTTTAATTGATGCTGGTATGCTCTAGTGGAAATTCTGTTTGGGGCATTACTTGGACAATATGGCTATGGAAATCCCTTCCAACTCTGGAATTCTGTGAGTCTGTGATTCTGCTTGGCTTTTGTTTGCTTTCCTATCCTATTGTCAGGGTCCTTCAGTCATGGTAGTAGTATAAGTCGGGATGTGTGTGTGTGTGTGTGTGTGTGTGTGCGGGTACATGTGTGTGCATGCATACTCACACAACCTCATGTGCTTTTCTTAGGTAGTGGTGGTAGAGATGAAGATGGCTGTTAATTCTTTGGACATTACTATGGGTCTAAAGGATTAAATTGGTCCCTAGGAGAGAAGAATACCACCATAAAGGGAAGGAGAGTTGTTTTGAATTCTGATGGACTCTACTATGGATTCTTTCTACTTTTGCAATTTTTCTGTCATTAAATAAAACCTGTCCATATAAATAGATGATGAATAGGTAAATAGGTGGATATATACATAGGTAGATAGATACATACACAGATAGATATTATTGTTTTTGTTTATCTTTCGTTCTCAAAGAGGACCATGACATCAGGGACGTGATGCCATGACATCAAAGTGAGGAGGGCTGTATGTACAAAGCTATCAGCCCCACTTGCTCCTCCTGAGCCATCTGGGTCCAATGGCCAGATAGTGATCAGGATGACTGAAGATAGCCCTGGATATAGTGGGATAGATAGATAGCTATGGCTATGGATGGATGGATAGGTAGAGAGATAAAACATTTATTAAGCACTTGCTATGTGTTTATCCCTGGGCTAAGCACTGAGGTTTTAGGCACAAGCAATCAAGCCCTTCAGGAAGCTTATATTCTAATATAGGAAGACAGCACATAAAGGAAAGTGGATGGGGCTATGGGAGGGTCAGAATGTGATCTGTAGCATGGTTTGGAGGTGGCCTGGAAGTATCATGGGAGCCTATTTCCAGACAAAGTAAGGAGGAAGCTCATCATTTCCCTGTGTCTCAGGAGTGGAGTTCAAGAATGGAAGGGAAGGAGGGATTGGGGAAGATGTTGAAGATTACTAGAGTGAAATCAGCATGATGAAGAGATGACTGGGAAGTAATGTGTTGATTGAATGAGTGCCCATATGGATGGTGAAGTTCTTTTTTTACTTTTTAATGCAGAAAAACAGGTACAAGCTATAATCTGATGTTTCCAGGGGGAAGGCTTGGGTGAGACAAAAGTAGATAATATTCTGATGTTCCCAGGAGAAATCCTACTTAGGTGTATGAACCAAAGAGTGTGAATTGTGAGAAGCTCTCAAGATAGAACCTGGCCAGTATAAACATAGAATTGCTGTTTTGGGCCACTGGTTATATTAGGATCTTATTTTGGAGATGAGAGAAGTGAGGTCTGAAAATGCCAAATAACTCAATGCAGCAAGAATTAATTAGTTCCTTATACTCATCAGCTGATCCAACTGCAGATGCAAGATACCCTTATATATGAAGTATGAGCTAGCATTGTAAAGGAATATGAACCCACCTCACTCATGGGACATGCTTTAATATTTGGAGACTGGCCTGGGAGAGTAAGAGTTAAGTCATGTGCTTAGACCATGGACAGACTTAATGGCACCTTTGTCTTTCTTTTTCTATCAGTTTACTCCTTACATTCCTATGCTGAAAAGCTTTCTTGCTCAGGCTTACCACTCCAAAAGAGTTATGGGTTTATAGATAAGTTCCTCATCTCAAGGCCATAAGAGCAGTCCCCATCTGATTGCAATATATGATAAATTTACAAGGTCAGGCACCAATTGAACTAACTCCTCCCCTTATCCGTTCTTTTCTTCTTCTTCACATCTCAACTAACTGTAATGCTTAAATATTCCAAAGTGCAAACCTGGAAACAAAGACAATAGATAACCCTTTGTTTTTTCACTAATTAAAATCATGGAAAATACAATCTAAGGCAGACAAGCAGGAAAACAAATGATAACTTCAAAAAAATAGACTTCTTAAGTTATGAAAGCCCAGGAACTGAACTCTCATGCATGTTGCCTACCCTCCACTGATATAGGAGCTCATCACTGGTGGGGAGATCTGAAAACTATCACATGTCTGGGGAAGAAATTGGAAGCAATTATTTTCCAGCATCCTTTTGCCTTAAGTATAGATTCAAGTTGATTGTGTACTATTGCTCAATAAACCACTTGGAAGTTTTGTGTATAGTCAATATTTTGTTGTCTTTGATGTAAAAACATGACAGACAAAAATCACCTGTCAATAAAATAATTGATGCTAAAGGGTAGGGAAATGAGCAGAAAAGCTTTTTGAAAAATTGTAATCAGGGTGGAGTATGCTGTCATTCATGTCTCTGCAAACATATCATTCCCCTGTGGCCCTATTATAATTAATCAATAATTAGTTTTTGTACAAGGGGTGGGAGAATTGTCTATTTGCTAACAGTTCTTAGCCTATATCTAGATCATGCCAAACAACTGTTCACATCAGTAAAATATTCAAATCACTTCTTTGGTATCTTATTGACTAAAGAATCTGTCAACTGACTTTTCTTCACTTTTTTACCTGGTTCATAGCATCACACAAATAGAACTGGTTGGGATTTTAGAGGTCATAAAATACATTTTTCAGATATGGAAACTAAGGCAGAGAATATTAAGTGATTTGCCCAAGGGAGCCTGAATTTGAACCCAGGTCATTTGATTCCAGAACCAGCATTCTTTCTACCACACTACACTGCTTATCTTGGTTGTCATGGAGCCATGCATATGCCGTTCAAATGAACTAATCCAACTAATTATTGCAAGGCTAACCTTCTTGTCTGCTATAGGGAATCTATTTTGTTGATTGCAAATAAGGGTTTTTCAAGGTGGCCACAGCCATTTTGACTGGCTTTACTCTAGGATAGTTGCTACCTTTATAAAGGATGACAAATTGAGGAACAGCTCTGGCTACACAAATAAAGGTTGCTAAAATGCAGCCTTCTACCTCTCATATCCTATTAGCTTCCTAATGAATCTCACAGGAATCCCCCGGTAAGTGATTCTGTCCCTGCAAATTTTTTCTTCAAAGGAGAAAAACCATGACCCAAGCAAACAGTACTCCTAAATTATTGACACATTAAAATTTAAAATGTTAATTAACAGAGCCTCTTATCTGAGAGCAGCTGATTTACCACTATTCGCCAAACTCGCTGATTCGAGATTCTCTCCTGAGGTAGATCTTTTGTTTGACCTGAGTTGCTTGGAAGTTTTCCCTGATGGGTTTTGGATTTAGAATCAAAGGGGCCTCCCAAGGTACCAGAGAGGGAAAGTTTCAGAATACTGCGCACAATGAATCAAATAATTTTCCTTTAAAAATTGGGGGAAAAAAACACATACAAAATAAGAGTTGAACGTTGATAAGGATAGATTCCTCTGTACTCAAATTATTTCTATCCAATGAATTTAAAACACTCAATTAGACCATAAGCTACTCAAAGGTCAGTGTTTGTATAGTTTAACAATAAAAGTGCTTTCTAGGATATAGAGGTCAAATTTGAGGATATCCAGAAACAAAGGCAGGGGTGCATTCCATTTCTATCAAGCTTCAGAGCTTATTGGTAGTATGGAACCTGCTAGCCATGCTTAACTTTTCTGTATGTCCTTTGTCAGTCTAGTGAAGCCCATGGATCCCTTATCAGAATAATGTTTTAAGATGCATAACATAAAATACATAGGATTATAAAGGAAAGCAACTATATTGAATTTCAGCTATCAAAATATTAACAGTTCATAGGCTCCTCCCCTCACCAAGAACCCCTGCGTTGGGGAAACACTTACTTATACGCTCCACTCCTCTTGACAAACCCTCCTCCTCATTTCTCAGACCCCTATATTGCCCTTCCCCAACTGCCACCATCTCACCATTTCCTCCTTTATACCAATCTCTGATGAAGAGGACAACCCCTTTTTATTTACCTTTGATCCCACCCCTTTCTTTCTTCCCCAGTAGTTTGCTCCCACTATCATCTCCTTTGTCTGGCTAATCTTCAGTCTCTCTTTACTTATTATTTTTTTTGCTGCCCATAAACGCACCTATGGCTCTCCTATTCTCAAAAAAATCTTACTAGATCCTATTATTCCAGCTAACAATTCTCCTTGAGCTCTCCTCCTTTTCTCATCCAAACTCCTTGAAAAAGTTGTGCCCTAATTTCTTCATTCCTTCCCTTCTAAACTTTCTTTAGTCTGGTTTCCAGCCTTATCATTCAGCTGAAACTACTCTCCTAAAAAGTTATCAATAATCTGCTAACCTCTGAATTGGATGACCTTTCCTCAATCTTTATTCCTTGACCTCTTTGATGCATTTTATAATACTGACTGACCACCCCTTTTTCTCCTTTCTGAGTTTAGAGGACACTCTTCTCTGTGGTTTCCCCTACTATCTTCCTAATAATGCTTCCTCATTCTACTCACTGAACTCTAACTCATTGACTCTGTTATTGCCCCTCCAATCAAATATTACTCCATTACTTGAAATTTAAAGTCCTTTAGAACCTGGCACCTTCCTACTTTTCTTGTCTTGTTCATTCTTCACATTCTGTATTCTAGCCCTCTGGGCTGGCTTGCTGTTTGGCACCTGCGATGGCTTTGCACGGTTGTTCCCCATTCCTGTAATGTACTCTGCCATGGAACCCTTGGTGTCTTCCAAAATTCAGTGGACTAGAACCTCTGGTGTGAGGGCTATTAAGCCCTTTTCAGGATTGCTTATCCACCTTTGGTGTTGCCTTTTCTCAACTCTTACCTGTGAGTCCAAGAAGCTGTGGCATGTGCAGTGGTCATACCCTGGTAAAACCATCTTGGCAGATAAGATAAACTAGGCTGAGGGTAACTGACAGGCCTTGAATCCATCAGTGAGTTAGGGGGAGGTCTACCCCAAACATGTGAAGATTTATCCCAGGGGAATAAGCAGATGAGAACAATTTGTTCCAACCATCACGAAGATGGCTAAGGTAGGCTATGTGGAGTGCTTAGAGTCTGGGCAAATGTCAGAGACATCATGGTCATCCATTGCACCGTGGGCCATCACCAGTCATTCTGACTTTTGTCTTACTACTGGACTTTGATAACTCTGGAAGAGAGAATGAGGCTGATGATTTTGTGCGACTCTGTCTCATTTAAATCCAATTCATGGGCAAGTCAAGACCTTGTGATGTCATTGGTCCTCTTAGAAATGAAGGACAAACAACCATACAGAAAGTATATAGGATATGTATACTCTCCATCTCAGTAGCATCCCTGTGTGTCTGGTACAAGGAAATTAATGAGAAATAAAGCCATACGCTTGCATAGAAGAATCCCAGGCAACCAATCTGGTCTAGACAAATGTCTGGTTCTAGATGTCCCTCAGATATTATTGTGCTGTGGGGTTTTATACTTAGGTAGGCAAAAGGAACTAATGTCCAATAGTGGATCAACAAACCCCAGCTACCTTTTAATACTCCAGTCCTGACTAGTTCTGATAATACCAAACACAGAAGTTCGTGATATTCTTTTTCAGTCAAGGTCTCTCCTCATGGCATTTGTTAATCATTTTATCCTTTGCTATCTGCATGTCCCTCTTCCTCCTCCTCCTCTGGATCAAAGGGCTGATCTAACCTGAATGAAGTTGCACTGTCTCATTTGATCCTCACCACAATCCTCTGAGGTAGATAATAAGAGTTTTACTTCAGATTGGTATTGTAATGGTTTGTTCTTCATGTTCAAAGAGCATCAATGACTTCAAGGCATTATATCTTGACTTGCTTGTGAAGCATATTTAAGTGAGGCACAGGTGGACAAAGTCACCTTTGTGGCTGTTGGAACAAATTATTGTCATTCTCCCATTCTGCCAGGGAAAGTCTTCATACGCTTGGGGTAGACATCCTCATAACTCACCAATGGGTTTGATGTTTGGCTGTTACCCTCAACCTAGCACATTTCCTGGGCCAGTTTCCTGGGGTATGGCTGTTATCTGTGCTACAGTTTCTTGGAGCTACAGGTGAGAGTTGGATGAATCAGGTGGATGCCAAAGGTGGATGCACAACCCTGAAAAGAGCTTGGCAGGCTCTCAAACCAGATGTACCAGTCGTCCTTGAACACCTCAAACACCCCTACTTCAAAATAACAATTGTAATAGTAGCCAGAACTTATAAGACTGCTTTAAAGTTTGCAAATGTTTTATAAATATTATTTCATTTGATGATCCTCATAACAATCCTGTTATATAGATGCTGTTTTTATCCCCAAAGCTGAAGGAGGTTAAGTGACTTGGTAGTGTTACATAATGAAGTGTCTGAGGCAAAATTCATACTCAGGTCCTCCTGTAACACTCTATCCACTGTGTCACTTGGATGTTGTTTCCTTCACCAACATATCTATCAGCCTTCTACATCTTAGTACATGATCTTATGAGTTGCTGTGGGTGAAAAAAAACATCATCTCCTGATGGCCAGCCATCTGATAGTGACATTCAATGAATTTAGCAAAGTTGGTTGTCTGATGACAGATATAAAGTCCAGTGCGGGAGTTACACTTGAAACCTTTCCAAACTGTCAGAACTCATATTTCTCTAATATAGCAATTCTCAAAATGTGGTCCAAGAATCCCTTGGGATTCCTAAGACCCTTTCAGGACATCTTTAAAGTCAAAACTGTCTTAATAATAATACTAAGACATTTTCATGTCTAGTATGACAAATATCAATAGATATAACCCACATAAACAAAAGCTCTTTGGGATCTTCAGTAAATGTTGAGAGAGTAAATGTATCTTGAGAGTAAAACGTTTGAGAAACACTGATCTAATATATATCCACTGAAAACTTTTGGTCACTTCCACTCTACCATGTGACACTGAAGTAGAACTTTGGACTTCATAACTACCTCTCAGAATCTCTAGCTTCCTCCATGGCTCAGCTCACATGCCCCTTCCAACATGAAGCCTTCCATGATGCCCCTCCCTCCCCTAGTTATTAGGTCCTTCTCTATCCCAATAATACTTGGCATTTATTCAGTATGTATTTTATATGCATGTATCTACATACATGTTACTTCCTCCAAAAGTAATGCAAACTTCTGAAAGGTGCTTAATTAATACTTTTTGAATGAATGAATGTCAGTTACTTTCCACATTTTACAGATGAGGAAACTAAATGTCAGAGGGGTTAGGATCATTCTCAAGGTCACACAACATGTAAATGATGGAATTGGGAACACAAGTCTTCTGACACAAGATCTAGCTCTCTTTCCACTGAACTATGTTGCTTCTCTCATAGAACTCTATTTTTAGTATCCTCTCTAGTGTTTATTAGAATTCAGGATACTCAGTGAAAAACAGACTAGGAAAAGTTGGGAAAAATTGAATAAGTTCCCAAGTAGCTCAAGTCCCAATTCTAGTACCACTTAATTATGTCAGCAGAGGTAAGTTACTACTTCTCAGGGTTACTATCTGTAGAAGTGAGTGGGTAAGATTAGATTCTAAGTTCCCTTTCAAAATTATCAATGTATAATAATTCAGTGATTCTCATGTTTTATATAGAAGGCATAAAGTAGTAGAGAATGCAATAAGTTAACAGTAAGTAGTCAGTAACTATTTATTTAGTTTTTACTATGTCCCAGGCATGATGCCAAGTGCTACGGATACAAAAAAAAGGTCAAGGACACCCCTTGTACTTGAGGAACTTACATTCTAGTGGAATCTAGGCTCAAGAAGTGTGCATTCTAGTTTTTTCTGCCATTAAATAGCCATAAGTTAATTTAATTTCATTATCAATTTCAAATTCTCTCCCTCCCTCTTTGCTTTCTCCCATGCATTGAGAGGACAAGAAAAGTAAGACCCATTACAAATATACACATGCAAAACAAATTTCCTCAATAAATAATGAATAGCCATGCTAGGGAAAGGATAGATTTGGACCTGGTCTGTGGCCTTGATGAAGGGCAGTTCTATAAGTTAAAAGAGGTAGGCCTTATGAGAAAACATGGGCATTCAGAGTTGCAATGCTGGGAGACTGCCAAGCCCCTGAATTCCTAATCAAGAGACTTTTACAGAAAAAGCATTTGGGGATCATTTGGCTATAATTATCCACATATCCTCCACTCAGCAAAATCCTGGTATGCCCTGTTTATCCTTATACCAATACTTTGGGAGATTTATTTAAAGTCAGCCCCACACGTAAAGTGGACACTTGTCAGTTATGTACCTGAAGAGTATGCATACGTTGAGCAGTGTCAGCTAAAAAAGAGTCTGACTTCTTGCATTTAAAACGAATATGGACCAAAAAAAAAAAAAAAAAAAAAGGTATGTGTGTGTGAGGTGCAAATCAAAAGCTAGAAAATGGCTGACTCAGACCAATGCCAATGCATATGGCGTGAAACAATGTCATTAACAGAGCCAGCCAAGGTTGGAATTATACAAGAGCTTCTTTCAGCAAAACCTAAGATGTTTGGGGAAATAGTCTTGGAGATTCCTGTGAGACAAGGTCAAGAAGAATGGGAAGATTGCCCTAGAAGCTATGTAGGGACTGGTTTTGGAAATGTTAAGGTTGGGAATCCCATTGACAGAGAATGAGATTTTTTTTTTTTTGCAGACAGGAAAGGAGAAAATGATTCTGTTGAAGTTTACATTAACACTTAGTATTAAAAGCAAAAGAGTTACCCAGCTCAGTTAATAAGTAATGGGCTCATAGCCCAGAGTATTGTATGAACATTAGAGTTCTAGAAAGGAAATTGTGGGAATCTATTTTTAAGACTCTGATGAATGATACACTCTGGAGGCATCTTAAAATCCTAAAGTGTGGGAAAAGGGTTGAGAATTTGAGGAGAGGATGCCTAAAGAATGATAACTTATATTTGTCCAGCACTTTATATTTTTCAAAGTGTTTTCACATCCATTTTTTCATTTCCCCTCATTTTTTCCCTTGGGAACTTGAACATTCTACTTTGAAATACTTATACACATACATACATATGTGTGTGTGTATATTCCACATACATAAGCCTGGAGGTGTCTATATATTTCTTATCCACATCAACACTTAGCATAGTGTTCTTCTCCTGTAGTCAGAAGTAAATAAATCTTGTTGAATTGAAATTGTGTTTCACAACAAATCTGGGAGAGAGAGAAGTTATTATCACTCCCTTCTGAAAGATTAGGAAACTACTGACCAAGGAGATTGTGATTCCCCAATTGATACCAAGTTAGTTGCAGAATCTGAGCTAAAAACAAATTTCCTGTTGGCTAATGGAAAAAAAAAAAAAACTTTTTCCTAGGCCACAGACCACTTTAGCCATTGAGTTGTGAAAGAGAAAAGTATGACATCAAGGTAAAGAAAATTTAGTATTATAAGTGGGAAATCAGGGTGTCCCATCGTTTATATTCATGGAGGCTGAGTTTTTGTCTAAAATACTGTCAAAATGACCAGTAAATTCAGTTAAATTTGAACAAACCACTGATCAAGTCAGTCAAAAAGTGCTTTTATTTTGGACTCATGTAACTATATATTTTTAACAGCTTGACTACTCAAGTCTTTCAAGACTGAAAAGCCAATTTGTATATGCAAATATAGCCTTAATTAGGGGGAGGTGGAAAGGGAAACATCAACAAACTCAAAAGTCCAACTGACTGATTCTGTTTGACTGACACATTGACTATTCAGACAATTCAATTCAAACAGTCATTTTCATAAAGACTGAGCTTTGGAGGGAAGAGCTCAGGGCAGGGAGAGACAGGGAGAATGCACAACTTTAAAGGAGATGGTAAATGAATAATAAGTGACTTCGCAAATCTGTCAGAGGCAAACCTAAAAAGATGAGAAAGAATAAAGGCCGGTTAATGGATGAGAATGGACTTGAATCTAATGATGACTCAGAAAAAGCAAAGAGGTTAAGGTTACTTCGGAATCTGTCTTTACCGAGAGAGGTACGAAGAAAATAAATTTGGTCAATTAGGAAGTAATGAAGACCTTGCAAAAATAGCTATTGACAAAAAGCAGGTAGGGGAATTCTTTAGCAATTTGAACATAGCACATACTATCGAATCAGCAGGTCAGGGTGATATGCTTCCTAGGAGATTAAAGAAGTTGATAACATACCTATTAAACCTCTGGCATTTGTTTATTTTTCTAAACAGAGCGGAGGCCTGGGACAGTTCCACAAACCTCATTGATGGAACATCTGTCTTCAGAATGGCAAAGAGACAGCTTCTTAGCTACCATGCAGTTCAGGTATGGGTGATCTAAGCTAATGAGACTAACCCTCAAGTGGAAAATCTTGAAAAGCAAACACTGTAAAGGAAAGGCAAAGGACAGATAATGTAGACTGGCCAGAGAGCAAATCCTGTTAAGGAAATTAAATGGAAATCTCCTATGTAAAGAGTGTAAGATTTGAAATCGGGATATCTGACTTTGAATACCAGTTTTTCCTTTTGCTATCTGTTACATGTGTCAAAATTGCTTCCCATTCTGGGCCTCAGTCTACTCATCTTTACAATAAAGGGGTTGGCCAGGACTCAAAGAGACTTTCCGAGCAATAACTTAGAGCAGGTATCACACAAGACCCATGGGACAAGTAGCATAAGGGCATCATCCTTTAAGGGGAAAGAGAAACAGCAGAGTTGGGTGGAGTAGAAGACTCACTTCATCAGTCCAGAAGCTTCCTCCTTTAAAGAACCAATTCAATAAATTATAAAATCTTTCTCTATTTGTTTTTCTGGCTCTTAGTTTAGGAGTCAAGCAAAGTAGGTGCTTAATAAATGTTTAACCCAATTGCTAATTAGGGGTTAAATTCTGTTATTTGTACCCTACCGAAGGACTAAGAGAACTGTAGTCTCCCTTGGATTTCCTTGGGTCAAAGCCCTGATAGCCCCATCCTAGTAATGATTGAATACTTTCCAGCTCTAGACCTGAGATCCTGTGAGAAGATGAAAAATCCCACCTGGATACAGATCTTATTATTATCAGACCTCTGGAATAACACTAAGATAACACTAGCTAGCAGTTATATAGGGTTTTAAGGGTTTCATGGCACTTTACAAATATTTTGTCTCCACGACAACTATGGGACATATCGTTTCCATTTTTAGATGAGGAACCTGAGATAGATAGAACTTAAATGACTTGCCCCTGGTCACAAAGCTTTTAAGTATCTGAGGCCTCCTAACTTCCTGATTAAGGTTCAGCATTCTGTTCAGTGGGCCACCTACCTTTCTAGCATTTTAGAACTCTACCCCATAAAACAAAGCCCTTCCCTCTACAGGGGTTCAAAATCAAAAGCAAAAAAAAAAGTATGCTTATTTCTGGTATGACCAGAAGGAAAACTCTGTTAGTATGAAATCTTATGAAATTAAACACAACTAAATCTCAATACCACAGCATTTTTTTTTCCTTTTGTAAGAAATTCTAAATCTGTTATCCCATAATTTATCCCATAATTTTAAATATTTATTGGTTTGAAATAAGAACCAAATCCCATAGATAGTCACTTCACCAATGTGTCTAGCACCTGGGCTGGGGTAAAGGGAAATAATTCCATTTGCAGAGTTAGGGAGGTATTACACATATTTATTTTAAACTCTTGGTTTCTGAACTGAATCATTAACCAGTCCACTAATGAAATGTCTTCAGGATGCCAAATTGAGGGCATGTGTTGCCAACCCTAATGAGGCCAAAGAAATAATTCTGGAGGTAGAAACTAACAAAATGAAACTCAAGTCAGGAAAAAATGCAAAGCCGTGTCCCTGGGGGAAAAGTCTGAACTACAAATATTCAGTGGGTAGAGAAGTACTGGAAAGTAGTCCTACTGACTAGGGAACAATATAAACTGATGTCCAATGGCAGTCTTTGTTGGAACTGAGTATCAAGAGCTATTATGTCAGAATTAGGACATTTTTTATCATCTCATATCTGGAGTCTCATACTCTGGTTTGGGGCCACCTCAGAATCAGAACAATGTACCAACACTGGAATGAGTCCAGAGGAAAAATAACCTTTAATTTAAGAGATGAGGAACTGATTTACTAAAAAATTATTGGAGCAATTAATTTTATGGCTTTGTCACAAAAGGGAGGGGTCTCCTTGACATTCAATGGGGACTTCAATTTGCAATAATGAGTAATAGAGGAAGGAACTATGTAGACTGGATTTAAACAAACAAACAAAAAACAGTGCCCCTGTAAGGACTAGTAAATTGGTTCCTGTGGTGGTTAGATGCTTTTTAGATTATCAACAAAACTGGCATGGAAGACATCCCTGAGTCAGCCTCAACCATTGAATGTGGATTGGGATGGGGCATGGTGCCAGAGCAGTAGGATTATCAACGGTTAAGTAGTTAGTAAGTATTCATAAATCAAGCGTTATTTCCGTTGAAAGACTGCCTATAAATGAGGAAGAAGAAAGAAGTTAAAATGACTGTTACAGATGAAGCATTATTTGCTGCACATTGCTAAATTTTAGAGATGTTTGTGGGTAAATTATCCAGTGGAATTGTAAATTGCTTGAAGATAGAGACTCTTGGTTTCAACTTCACCACCATATTGCCTTTCATGTAAGAAATACTCAGTGGAGGTTTGTTGAGTGAATCAGTGGTTTAGTTTCAAATCCAGCACTAAAATATAGGAATGGGCACCCCCTAAAGCACTCCAAAAGACCGATCAAATTGCAAACTATTCCCTTTGTTTTCTCACTATGCTTTTACCATACTCAAGAGGCTAAGATTCTTGCTTAGGGGACTGATAAAAGAAGTTCTTTGACCAACTTAGTGAACCTTTGAGGATGGCTTGGACACAGACAACTTCCTTGAGAGGACTGGAAACATCTATTCAGGTATGCTCAACAGCACTTCTCTGAGGAACAGGACATGTCCTAAGTCAGTCTGATCATTGTATGGGGATGAGTTGATTTGGTAGGGTTGTGTGGAGGAGTCACCTCTTTTTGAGATAGTATGTAAAAGGGATTCGTTAGTTGTAGGTGTGGCTTTTCGATTCTTTTTCTTTTTTAGAAGGTAGAACAGAGCACAGTACGACTAAGGTCCTGGGGAAAAGAACCACTTCTATAATGTGAGGTATAGGTCTATGGAACCTACTTACTTTCTTGCCTACATGGGACCCTACATTTCTGGTCCCAGATTTGGAAAAAAAGTATGGACACAATCTGTTAACCAGAGAGATGGCAGTTCTGTGGAGAAGAAAACCAGATGGTCTGAGAATGGGAATATTTGAATTCAAGTTTTCCAGAGTAGTGCTGAGAGTTCCTGAACCTTGCACATTTCCCCCACACTCCTCAAGAAGGGGGGATTTCCTGGTTGATATTAGCTTCAGGATTGGTAAGCTAGCAACTACAAGTTTGAAAGTTCTGGGCTATTGTTTTCTAGAGAGAAAAAGGTTTTCGACTGACACAATTTTTTTTTGGAGAAATAAAAGGATTACACACGTAGCTACTTAAACTGGAGAAGGAGAAGGGGTGGTGGTGGTATAAGCTGCAGTATGGAGGAGAAAACAAAAGACTTAAACTTTTCCCTGTGGTGTCATTATGAGTTGTTTAGACAGTATAGGTCCAATGAGGAAGGAGATGGCTCTTCTAACAACTCTACTTACATTTCCTTCCAGGGAGAGGCTAAGCCTCTTCAAGTACTACAGTAGGCCTAAATGACTGTATAGGTTTCTGGGGATGAGAATGGGTTTTTTTGGAATGGAAAGGGGTCACCTGTTCATCATTCTCAAAGGTGTTCCCTCAGGGGGTATTTCCAAGCCACATGACTGGATACTTATCTGGTGCTATTGGGTGAAAGGATTCACTATTGAAGGTTTGCTTCCTTAGCAACCTTGATTACTTTTCTTCTGAAGATGTTAAAACCACAGGGTGGTGCTATGAGTCTGTAAGATTTTAGGACCCTGGGGAAAAATGGGATTCACTAGAGAGGAAAGAGAATTGTCTTGATGGATTATAGGTTACTAAGATTCTTTTTTAATAATTGTCTCCACTTATACGTGAGGCTGTCCTATACTGAGAGATGTATTTGTTACCTTGAGTGCCTGTAGAGGATCTGAAGACTCTTACATGCAACCTGTGATTCTACCCCTAGGATTTATAGCACCTTCCTACAATAGTTTAGATTCATTTCTACCTGGGGGCCAAAAGATGCAGTATTGAATATAGATAGACCCTGGTCCAACTTCGAGCTAAATTCTAAGATTTCCCAGGTCCCTCTGTATGGGGACAACCAAAGTCACAGGAACTTTAATCTGGATAAGGGGGAATCTGCTGGGGGTGTTTGGCCTTAGGTTGCACTAATAATTGGGTTCACTCATTTTCTGTTTACCTATCATCCTTGTCTCCCATTAATGTGGGAGACCATAAGCTGGCTGACAATACATTTTATCAATAACCTTTATCAACTCTTTTTGTTATAAAACAATATGGAAAAAACTATGTTATTACATAAGGTTTTATATATCTTTCCAAGGTTCAAGCTGATGAAATTATAATCTCCCAGTTCCTGGAATATTACAGTTTCTAAATAAATGTTTGTTGGTTGGCTGACTGATCACCTCAGAGGTCCAATAATTGATATTTCCATGTGATTGGTTTAGCTACCTGCCTGGTTATGCTTCATTTCAGTTCAGGAAACTTTGTAGACATAAGACCAAACTCAGCATATGATTATTATTCTTTCTCCTTTGCATCAATCCTGTGTTTTCTCCCCCCTCCATAAACTCCTTTTCCTAACCAGCCTACGTGGTAGTCATTTTGATAACGTGCCACAGGGATCTCTGAAAACCTTATTTTCTGTTGTGAATTGCTATGGCTTCTTCCATTGTTGCTTTATAAGCAAACTCCTAGGCTGTTTGGTGTGCTTCCAGCCTTCATGCATTTTTAATGATTTACAGGGAAAAGATAGTTTTTTCTCCTTTTAAAAAAATAATAAATTTAATGACTTAATACACATCAAGTGGAATTGTTGGTTTGTGGTGACGGTTTTATAATTCCAGGTTCAAGTTTTTTCTATTTAATTATGCACAATAACTCTCTTGGAATATAATGCAATAACAAAAACATGCACTGATGCTGGCATAAGAGCCCGTTGTTTATTAGTATTGGTCCTGTGCTTTATGTTTGAAATAAAATATTTGGAACTAATGTTGGCCATGTTTCCTCCAAACTAGACAAAAAAAACTTCCTCTCTGAAAATATGGAGCTACAATCTTTGGTGCGAAAAGCCAGCAGCTCCAGAGATAGCAAATTAAATTGTACTTGTAGCAATCCTTGTGGCACATTTTGTTGCTTGCTCAGAGTTCTTTTAATACTAATAATTTAATAAAGCAGAGGACTGATACATTGACCCAAAGATCTCCAAAGCATCATGGAATTTCCTGAGGTTAAAAGGCACAGCTTTGCTGAAAGGTTGTTTGTTTTAAACTCGCACATTCGTTGTTTTTCTCTTTTCTTCCCTCTTTTCCCCCCTCCCTTCCTCCCTCCATTGCCAAGACTCAGCTCGGGTTTTGGAATTGTCTTTGTTGGATATCAGAATCTGGAAGCAAGTCTTTGTGAGCCCTATGAGATAAGACTTGCAGTTCTTCAGATCTTGGGGAATGAATTTTTCTAGTACTGCATAACATAAATACTCATCTCTCATGGCTTAATTTTCTTGGGATGAATTGGGGTTTCTTAGGAGAAAGGAAACAGATGTCCAGTTCTCTAAAACTTATTCTGCAAGGTGGTTTGGTCTTCCCTTTTCTTATAGGGAGAACAAGTGGAAACAGGATTTTGGTTAGAGATAAAGAAATACACTTGCTAAACAATGGCGCCCTTGCAAATAGGCCCCATCACTGAAATTCACTACTTCTTCAACTCTGTCTCATAGAATCCCCAACTTCTTTCAGAGTAAAACTGAGATGCTACCTCCCCATGACTAACACCATGAATAACAGAGTGAACCTTACAATTTTTTTATCCTCTAAATTGGTGAATTCACTGATTTTGGGAATTCCCAGTAAAGAAACACCTTCTATCAACTAAAGCCAGCAACTGCTCAGCAGCATCAGATTTTTGGAGAGTTATTTAGTACACTGACAGATCAAGTCACAGAGACTGGTCCTAAGGCTAGCTTTCTGTCCATTGTTCCATTAGGCTTCCTGCATTAAATATAATAGGCTTTTAATATTTATTTTAAATTGAACAAGCATTTATTAAGCACCTACTGCAT
This sequence comes from Bettongia penicillata ogilbyi, assembly GCA_023548195.1. Classification (NCBI taxonomy): domain Eukaryota; kingdom Metazoa; phylum Chordata; class Mammalia; order Diprotodontia; family Potoroidae; genus Bettongia; species Bettongia penicillata. The sequence goes on along the minus strand of JAJHZJ010000135.1, from coordinate 4,333,474 downwards.
ATCAGATACTGAAATGGGTTCAAATACAAAGTCAAAGAGTTTATAGTTGACTTGGAGGAAGCAAAAGTTACACAGATAATAGTTATCTCTTCTGCTCTCCATGACCTAAAAAATCCACTTAAAATTTTTTGACCATACCTTCATACTAGAGAAGAATTCTGAATGCTTTTCTTTTCCTTTTATGAAGTGTTTACAGTACCTTATTATAAAAAAAAGTATTTGGTCATGGGCTCTGTCATCTGCTAGCTTTCATGAGTCATCTGTGGCTTCAGCAAAACTCACCCCAAATTCCTGTTTAATTTCTTATGATGACCCATGATATATAGAAATTTTGATGGGGAAAATTGTGATGTGAAAGGGATAACTGCTTTCAGTTAGCAGCAGTCAGTCAAAAAGCCTTTATGAAGTATTTAATAGGGGCCAGTCACTGTGTTATGGACTGGGGATACCAGGAAATGCAAAAACATTGTCCCCATTTTCAAGGAGCTCACCTTCTAACAGGGGAAAAGACATGTAAATAACTATGTACGTGCAAGTTATATACAGTGTAAATGGAAGGTAATCTCATAAGGAAAGCAGTAGAAGTGGAATGTGGAGGGATGTGGGTTGGTGGAAATGTAGAAAGACCTTCTTCAGAAGGTGGAAGCTGAGCTCAGGGTTGAAGAAAGCCAGGAGGCAGAGATGAGGAGGGAGAGCATTCCAAGAATGGGGCATAGTCAATGAACAGGCAGAGAGTAGGGAAATATGGGACCTTGTGTGAGGAAAAACAAGGAAGCTAGTGCCACTGGATTACAGAGTAAGGGAGGCTGTCAAGTGTAAGAAGACTGAAAAGATAGGAAGGGGCCAGGTTGGGAAGGGCTTTAAATGCCAAACAGAGGACTTTACATTAATTTTGGGAGTAAAGGGAGCCACCGGAGCTGATTGATTCATGGCATGATCAGACTTGCACTTTAGGAAAGTCACTTTGGCAGATGCTTGGAGGATGAATTAGAGTGAGGAGAGACTTGAGGCAGAAACCAATTGCAAGAGTCCATGCATAAGGTGATGGGGGACTATACCAGGGTGGCCAGGTAGGGGAAAGAAGGGGACATATTCAAGAGAAGCTATGAAGATAGAGCTGGTAAGACTTGATTACAGATCAGACTCTGGGGTCAATGTGAGTGAGGAGCTGAGAACGATACTGCTGTTTCCAGTCTGGGAACTTGGAATGTTTGTGGTGTCTTCAGCACTAACTGGAAAGTTGGAAAGGGGAAAATCTTTGTGGGAAAAAGATACTGAGCTCTGTTTTGGACTGTGAATTTGAGATGCCCCAAAGACATTGATTGATGTGTACCTGGAGTTGAAGAGAGGGATTAGGGTTTGGATATACTGATCTGAGAATCATGTGCTGATAATAATTGATATAATAATTGATGGTAATTGAACACAAGGGGGTTAGGGGAAACACCAACATCTGGGAGGTCAGGAAAAGCCTCATGTAGAGGGTGGCATTTAAACTGAGTCTTGAACAGAGCTGGGGATTCTAAGAAGCACAGGTTTAGAGGGAGTGGATTCCAATTTGGGGCACTTACCACACAGGGAGTGCCTTTCTGGGCAGTGACGCAGAAGTAAGAGATATAGAGGGGCCACTTTGGCTGGGATTGGCGAGACAAAGAGAGATGTGAAATCAGTCTTCTAAGATAAGTTGAAGCCAGGTTGTAAAGGACTTTAAAAACCAAACGCAGGGACATGAAGCTGCTGATATTTCTTGAGCAGGGGAGTGGAATGGTCAGATTTGTGCTGTAAGAAAAATGGTTTGGAATTAGAGAAGAAAGAGATTGGAGGTAGGAAGCTCAATTAGGAGGCACAATAGTATAAGGGAATTTAGCCATGGAACAAGTGAGCAAGGTACATTATAAAGTATTTTCTAATAAGAAGAAAAGATTTGTATCTCTCTGAAGTACTCTGAGTTCCTTTTCATTAACTTTTAGGTAACTAAATATGAGAGATGTTAAATGATGGTCACGCTTTAGGGCAGCTGGGTGGTGTAGTAGATAGAGTGCTGGGCCTGGAGTCAGGGGTATTCCTCTTCCTGAGTTCAAATCTGTTCTCAGACATTTACTAGCTGTGTGACCCTGAGCAAGTCATTTAACCCTACTTGCCTCAGTTTCCTCATCCGTCAAGCAAGTTGGAGGAAGAAATGGCAAACTACTCCAGTATCTTTGCCAAGAAAAACCCAAATGGGATCGTGAAGAGTTGGACATGACTGAATGAAGGACAAAGAAAGAAGAAAATAAACCCATGCTTCAGGCAGGGACTAGAATAGATTAGGTGGCTTCCTGGTTGCCTTTGTGATAATGTGTAATAGAGGGGCATCCTTCATAGGGCAGACAGGCCAGTCAAGGGAAAGCAGCAAAGAGCCCTGAGGGAAAGACAGAAATGTGGCAGTAAACCACCACTACTACCTTGACTACCATCTCCTCTTTAGCTCCAATAGAGACAACCTAGAACCAATGAGTCTAGTCTATTGCATTTAACCATCATCCTAAAAAGTAACATTGGTAGAGATTCCCTACCAAGGACCCAGAAAATAAAGTCCTTGACACCAAAGTTCTTGATGCTCCCAAATGGCTCAGCATCAGAAACTATGATTTTTATCAGTGGAAGTGACATTAAACAAAGGGCATTACCATCTGATTTGCCACAACATCCTTAGGACAATGGAGGTTTGTCCATCTGATTTGCAAGTTAAACCTTCCATATGTGTGGTTCCCATTAGATTTTATCCTCTTTCAGAGCAGAGACTATCTGATATTTTTATTTGTAGTGCATTGCATATGGTAAATGCCTAATAAATGTTTTTTCCCCACTTTCCACCCATTTGTTTATTTAACTATTGAATAGAGGGTTGGATTCAGTGACTTCTTTGATTCATTGCAAAGGTTTGTTGAAATCCTTAGGTTAGGACATCTCTTATGATGCTTTCAACTTTAGGATATGTATGAAATTCAGAGCACTTGGTTGATACAGAAGGTGATAGAGGTCACAATCCATCTGAAGGATCCCAGTAATGAAGGTACTATCTTCTTGATCCCCTTTAAAAGCTTTGTCATTGTGACAGCGAGGATAGCTTTCTTTTGTTTGTACAATCCTAAACAATATATGTTCACAAATCTGATTACTGTCATTTGGAGGCTTTAGTAGGGTGGAAGTGCCTTGCAGTTTGTCTTTTTCATGCCTCTAATATATGCTAGCCCTGCTCTCAACAAATAGCAGACTTCTCAAAGAGAAAATGTTAAGGATTATTAAACCTTCATTTCTTAATTTCCATCTTGATTCAAAAAATCACAGGAGGCTGTGATCTTATTTTATGATTTTTTTTTCATGCAGTTGGAATTGGTAATCTGACATTTATTAGCTGGTGAAGGTAGGCTTTTTCTTTATAGCATTAAATATTCTTTTTCATGATGGTGTTTTACTTTACAAATGGCAAATAGATCATGATGTGACCTGCCTAGAAATGCTTTCCTCAAGTGTTTGAGAATTCCAAAAACCTCTTCTTGTAGCATTGGCATTTGGAGCCCTGCTATCATGTCTGACACACTTTATACCAGCCATCATTCATGGAGTGGTAAGAAAAAGTTAACTGCAAATGAGAAAAGACTTGATTTTTTTTTCATCCTTATATGCAGCAAAGCCTTTTCTGGAATGAATCCCCCAAACTTAGAGGGTTTACTGATATTATTGAGATTTTACTGTGTTCAGGCTATGTGTAGTCAGTCTCATGCCAACTATAGGCAAGCATGAAGTGTTTTTCATTCCCAGAGGAGAGTAAATGGTCAAATCAAGTCAACAAGCATTCTACCTTTATGCCAGATGTATTGGGAATATGAGAAAAAAGCAAATCCAGTGTCTGATCACAAGAAACTTACCATTTAATTCAGAAGGCAAAATGCAAACAACTCAGAATATGTAGAATATATCTTGATATCTCTATATGATAATTTGGAAATAATCTCAGAGGGAAAGCACTAGTATTAAGGGGGATTAGGAGAGTCTTGAGGTTTTGACTGAGACTTGAAGGAAACTTAAAGAAATCAGGAGGTGAAGACCAGGAGGGAGAATCTATTCTTATAGAGCTGAAAGAGATCTTTGGGCTCCTATGATCAAATCTCTTCTTACCAGAGAGGTAGGTCAGACAATCAGGAGCAGAGCTAGATTTTGAATCCAGGTATCCAGATTCTCAGTCCAGAAGTCTCAACATCGTGACCATCCTAGGTCAGATGTCAGACATTTGGGTACTTAACAGTACCAGTACTTTCTCTTCCACTTAGTGGAATGTGATTAAGGATTTTTTTTTTTTTGATAGAGGGGGACTGAGGTGACGCTACAATCCGTGTGTTCATTCTATCCCCATCCTCCCACCTTTTGGGTTGAGCAACTCTTGTTCCCTATCTTTCCCATCAATTGTAATGATGTCTCTGTTCTCATGTTCTCTCTTTTTTTTCTTATTATAGGTGGTTTCATATTGTAGACCAGATTAAGGCTAGACATCAGGAAATATTCACTAACTGCCAGGTTCCACAGATACTGGACATCACCAGCAAAGGATGTTTAGTATGAAATTCCCTGGGAAGTTGTAGAGTATGCCTGAAGACACCTGAATGAATAAACTGAGTGACCTTGGACAACTCATTTTACCTTTCTGGGACTCAGTTTCTTCATTGGTAACAAGAGAAATTTAGACTAGATGGTCTCTAAATTCTGTTTCAGCGCTCACATTCCATGTCTCATGTTCTAGGTCCCAGTTCCGACATTCTAAGAGTCTACCCTTAGGATATACTGGACCCTCTTAGCATCTTGACTTATAAAGTGGAGAAAATATTATCACTGACTTCACAAGATTGCTATGAGAACATCTATATCTCTGTCTATCTATGCATAGATACATACACATATAGGTATGTATACGTAAGGCATTTTGCAAACCTTAAGACACTATATAAATTCTAGTTCTTATTATTACATATCTTGTTTATACATAGTTATTGCCCTCATGCCTTGTGAGGCCATGATTATGAGTTCTTAGAGAGAAGGGTGTAAGGATTTTCCCCCATTCTTTTGTATCCTGAGAGCTTAGTACAGCACCTGGCACATAGTAGGTGCTTTAATAAATATTTGTGGACGTGATTTGTTTGTATGTTTCCTCCCTCATTAGATTGAAAGGTAGCTTCATGAGCGTAAAGGCTGCTTTTGCCTTCCGTTGTATCCCCAGTACTTAGTGCAGTATTCGGCATATCAAAAGTACTTAATAAATGCTTGTTGACTTTCTAATTTGCCTGTTTTTCCTTTAATTTACAACATCTCCCTTGTGTTTATTTTGAGTTTTCTAAAAAGTCTGTTGATTTATTAATTCTTTTAAATAGCTAATCCTCTCCCTTTCTATTTTGTTAATATTTATTTTAAGGGAAATAGTGTTTTCCCTTCTGAGAACTGCTTTAGTTCCATCCAGAAATTTCAGAATTTTTTTATCATTATAATTTCTTTGACACAATTATTATTCTATAATGTGTTCTTTTACCCACTTATTATTTAGGATTTGATTGCTACATCTCCATTTGTCTGTGTCTTTTGTTTGTTCCCCTTGATTTAATGACCACTTTTCTTGCATTATGGTCTACAAAGATTGTATTTACTATTTCTGACTTTTTATATTTGCAATATCCTTGCACACCAACACATGGCAATTTCTGTAAAAGTTCTATGTGGTGCTGAGAAATATTTATATTCTCTAGCACTCTCATTTAGAAGATATCATAAATCTTTAGGTTCTAGTTTCTTTAGAAATTTGCTTAATTCTCCATTTTGTTCATCTTTCTATTATATTTCTCCAAAACTAAGAGAAGGAAATTAAAGTCTCTTATTAGTGTATTATTGTCTATGTTTTCTTGTAATTTGGTTAACTTTTCCTTTATGGATTTAGATACTAAGAAGTTTGATGTTGATATTGATTTGTTATCTATGGTTCCATTGGGCATGATGTAGTTTGCTTATTTATTTCTTTTTATGTTGTAAATTTTTATTTTTACTATGTCTGATAGCATGATTGTAATTCCTGCTTTTTTTTTTACTTGATTTATAGTAAATTTGTTCTAGCTCTTCATTTGTACTCCATGTATAACTTTGTTTTTCATTTCTTTCTTTTAGGCAACATTTTTTTTTTAAATCTACTTTGTCAGTCTCTTTTGTTTTAGTAGAACTGTTGAATTCATTCACATTTAAATCTATTAAGGTTTAATGCATATTTTCTCCATTTGTCTCTAATACTGTTCTTTTCTTTAATTAGATTTTTTTTAGAGGGCTTTTCTTTGACTTTAAAGACAATTCATTCTATGTTGAAGCAACTCTGTTCTGGCAGCTTCTCTTCTCCTCACCTTGAAAACATTCTTCCTGATTGGCATACTCCCTTTTCCTAGGTTTGAAGTTTTATGTAACTTACTAATTTCTAATTTTTATAAGAAAATATCTCCCAAGAAGCTTATTCTTCTCTCTTTTCTTTCAGTTAGTTAAGAAAAATCTCCTTTATTCTCCTTTCAAAATCATTTGTTAGTTTTTTCATTTTCTATGCTTTTTTCTAAAAAAGAATTTTTTCCCTTGTTTTCTTCATTTATTCTCTTTGCTTTTCATCTATTCTATGCTCTTGTTCTTGGTCCTTGTAATGATTAATTCCTTTTTAATTTTTGTACTTTGCATGACATCAAGGCTTCTAAAGTATCAATTTTGAGTTTCCTCTTCTAAACAATTTCTATGTTACAGCTTTTTACATTTTGCTACTCTACCACCTTTTCTTCTGCTGTAGCTCACTTTTTTTTCCAGATTATCCTTCACTTGAGTATATTTGTATTCCCAATTTCTCGTTCTCTCCCCATCCCTTTTTTTAAAGTGAGACTTACCATGGTAGATTCAAGTTTATTTTTCTATTCTGCCAATTATTTCTGTTGTTCAGGCCATAAATTCTTCTTTCATAATTCTAATTTCTCTCTTGAACTACTTAGAAACATCCTGCCGTGCTTCCATGTTTTCTTGGTACCTTACTTCATCAGATGTTGATTAAATTTCCTTGGTCTTGCAATATTTTTTAAGAGATGTTTTGGACTTGTTTAGATGTCCCACTGACCATCTTCCTTTCTGTTTTTAATATCTTACCTGCTAAGTTATTGACTTATGAGCAAGATTTTTAACTGATTGTTTTCCTCCTGAAATTTTTGGTAATTTTGGTCCTCTCCCCCTTATATTCTCTTATCAATGACTTTCTGAAACTTTTCCTCTCATGAAAATCTCCTAAGAGTTATCTTATCCCTCCCATATTGGGGATTTCGCTTTTTAATGGCCTCAGTCCCTGACCCAAGTGACTTCTGGGGCAACAGAACTGACTTCAAATGCATTCCAGTCTCCCTTTGGTGGAGTTCCCTTCACAGTTGGTATCCTACCCCAGTTTCCTCTATTCTTTTGTCCTTTGTCTGAGTGCTATGATAGCAGCATCACACAGTCCTAGGCTAGCCATGCTTCTACTTTTCTTCTTTTTACCCCCACCTCCTCTACACAGGGAGAAATGTGGCAAAATTAAGTTCTGCTTGCCACAGAATGGTAGAATAGGGCAGGGCCAAGGTGTGGTAGCAGCAAATACAGTAGCAATAGCCTCAACAAGGAAATTGATGAGTGGATCTCAGCTCTCATGGAGTTGGAAGATCTGAATTTCAGCCCTAGCTCTGCCACTTAATAATCTGTGAGGGCTGGGGCAAATCATTTAACTTCTCTGGATTCAGTTTCCTCATCTATTAAATGATGATGTTGCACTAGAATACCTCTAAAGTCTTACTCAGTTCTAAACCTTAAATGATAAGATTCTAAAACAGAGAAGATAGAACCAAGTCTTGATTATCCATTTTATGAATTATATACCGTGCATTTCTAATACCATTCCAAGTCCCCCACCCTCACTACCCCAAACCCCTTCAAAGTTAACCTTAGAGAGCCAAGAGTGATGCAGTAGCTACTTTCTGAGGCCCTGACCAGCTATTCCAAATGCGGATGAACAAATAACATCTGAGCACACACTATACAATAAATGGCATTCTCCTGATGGGGGCAGATTTATTGGAAATGAAAGTTATATACAAACAAAAGACATCAATTTAGAAGATCATGAAATAGAAATAAATCATAATTCATACTTTTGTTCTTTGTCATTTGCCCCAAGTAGACTTTTACTGATGCATTTACAGTAAGTAACAGCCATCTTCAGATTCCTCGGCCTTGGAAATTTGTATACTGACAAGTCTCTGTCTATCAATCTGGCATTGTTGGAATTGTCTTACTTGTTCAACAGAAGTAGTCAAATGCTGGATGTCTTTGCAGGCACAAAACAGCTAGACATTTCTAAAAATTGGACCAATCATGTCAGTCCTCTATTCCCCCTTCCTAAAATAAAATTCAGGATAGGGGCTAAACCTGGGACTAGACCAACATTTCGTTGGTATTGGGAATTCCTTTGAGTTGTCTGGAACACTGAGAGGTTTGATGATTTGCCCAAAGTTATCTGTGTGTCAGGTGGACCTGAAGCCACATTTTTTTACTTCAACACTCACTGTCTATCCACCACCTCCCAATGGTTTTCAAAAACAAAAATACAACAAAATTGTATAGTTACAGGAGGGCAAGTACCTGGAGCAAAAAAAGCTTTGTTCTTTATTCCCTTTAGTGCCATGCACTTAATGGGGCAGTAAATATCTGAATTTGAATTAAATTAAATTTAAATTAAATTAAAAATTCGAATTAAAAACTTTAATGGCAAAATCAGTATTTTCAGTAAAATCAGATTATACAAGAAGATATAGTCCTCATCTCACCCCTAAAGGAAGATCGAAACAGCCAACTGCCAAGGTACTCTGCATGGAAGTACCTTGGAAAGAGAGCTCAGTGCTAGGAAATATCCCTGTCTGGGTTTGTAGTCCTCTGAGCCTCCTTTATTCCCTTTTCACTTTCTTCCTCAGCCATATTAGTTAGGGGAGTGGAATTCAAACCACTTTTAGTTTTCATTTAAAATACTAAGCCAGAAGAAACAAGTTAATATAAGAAGTTTCTGAAATCACTGATCTTTCCATGTCACCATGGAAAAAAAATGAGAGAGCAAATCATGTAAAATTACTCTCCTTTTAAATATGTGCCATTCATACTGGGGCAAGTCTGAATTTTAATAACCATTCAGTTGCGGGATCTGTCACTTTAGTTGGATAATATTATAAAGGAAAAACAATGATTTTTTTTTTGCCGGTCTCCAATCCATTACATTTGTATAATTGTGCAAAATGAGCTAATTCTTTAAAACTGTATTTAAATAGAATTTTAAAAATTTGAGGTAGGGCTAGCATTTTTTGATGGTTCAGTAAAGGGATCTAATGAATGACCAAAGAACATGTAGGTTTGGGGGCCTGAAGGAATGAAGTACAGAGACTTACTTTGTGTCATTGAAGCCTCATTGAGCTACACATTGTTTGCAAGGAACTGATAGCCAAATATCTAGGTCTGGCAATTGGATCCTTTGCCAGTTTTGTGTGATAGTCACAAATCTGATTCAAGGCTTACCCAGTGTAGATATAACCAGCTTGGATTAACCCAGAACCAGAATTACATATTAGCTAGCAGGGAGTCATATCCATGAGATATGATCTGAGGGCACCAAAGATATGGCCCAATCTCCCTTACTCCCTCACCAGTCTTCCTTTATCATTCTTCTTTTACCTACTCAGTGATTCAGAGAAATTTTGAGCTGAAAGGGACTTTAGAGAGCAACCTAAAGACTCATTGAAAATTCTTGGGTGAGCTAATAGAAGAGGACAGTTTGGAGGCTCAGTGCCCAGGCAAAGGTTGCACTGTGAAAAAAATGAAACAATTTTTATGAACATTTAATTCATCGAAGAGGAAATCTCAGGGACTGTTCATCATACTAACCAATATTATTTCACATCTTGTTTATGTCTTAAATCTTATTCACTAGTCCATTAAGGACATGGCCAATCCACTAAAGTATGGGGAATAACAGGCCAATTGTTGGGAATGGTTTGAAGTTCTTTAGAAGGAAGGTCTATGAGGGCTATTTAGGATAGCCCCAGGCAGAGTTGTGAAGTAAGTGAGGTTTGTCTGCAGGTTCTTTATCTATTTGCCTTTTATCATGGTGCAGTGAAAGACTTTGCATCAGAGACCGGGCCTTAAGTGTCCAGACACTCATTAGCTGAGTAAAAGTGGAGAAATCATTTAATCTCTCTAAGTCTCTGTCTCCTCATCTAGAAAATAGAGATAATAACATTCCTACATTGCCAGGTAGTTGTGAGGGACATCCTTTGTAAATCTAAAAATATAAATGTGAGGGTTTTTTTATATATGTATTGTTACTTTATGATGAAGCGGTAGAGTCTAGTGAAGAGTGTTTGAATTTCAATCAGAAAAGGTCTAGCTTCAACCATTGCTTCTGACACTAGGAGAGGTGTCACTTCAGGCAAATCACTTACCCTGTTTGTGACTCTGACACTCCTTAAGACTTCCATACTAAATCATAGATGGAACATAGTCAGTATTGGTAGGAGTTTTCCATCATGTTTTTGTTTTGACCAAACCTCTGATTTCACTGGGTTTAGAGCCTCCTGTGAGGTTCTTCCTCTCTGTCTGTAAAGCAGGACCAGCTCTTTACTCTTAGAGAATTGCTCTAAGACCTGGATTCAAATCCCTGCTCCCAGGATGACTGAATCACAGACTCTTTGAGTAGTCATGTAATATTATAAACAAAGCTATTTTCACCCTCATCTTATTATATGTTATATGACAGCACACTGCTGGTGTAGAAAAAACCTTTAATCTGGGCATCAGAAGACTTAGGCTTAATTCCAGGTTTCATTTGCTAACTTTGTGACTTGGGCCAGTTTCCTCATCTCTAAAATGGGAGGAGGGAACAAGCATTTATTAAGTACCTACTGTGTACCAGTGACTGTGCCAAGCACTTCACAAATACTATTTACCAATGGTGATAATAATAACACTTCCATTACTTACCTTATAGGGTTGTTGTGAGGAAATAGCTACCATTTTTATAGTGTCTTAAAGTTTGCAAAGTACATTACAAACATTATCTCATTTGATCCTCACAGCAATATTGGAAAATAGGTACTCTTGTGTTACAGATGAGGAAATTGTCGAAGAAAGAGATTAAATGACTTGCCCAGGGTCATACTACTAGTAAATATCTGAGACTGAATTTGAATGTGGGTTTTCCCCGACTCCAGATCTAGTGCTCTGTCCACTATGCTACAAGGCTTCCCCTTATGAAAGTAGTTCTTCAACATTAAATGTGAATTTTTATCATTATTGTTCTCTACCTGGTAATATTGTTCTGGAGGAGATATTTAAATGACATAATCTATATGAAGCACTTTGCATCCTTAAAACAGTAGAGTATAGTAAGTTATGTTTTTATTGTACTGTTCTCATCGTTTTGGATGAGGTTTAGATAGAAATGATACTGGGACTAGTTACATCCTGCTATTACTCTTTTATATTCAGTTTTTTATGAATTATTGGAAGGTAGATAAATATTTTTCATAGTTGAATACAAAAGTATTAGGATGGAGGCTGTAGAATATATGAAAGCATCTTGAGTACAATTTCAGCAGGAGGCCGGACAGTAGGAATGATACAGGCTTCATTCTTTCCCCCATGACTTTGATTTTCTCTTCTAGATCTTTGTAGTTTGAAAGATTTTCATTCCATGTAGTTTGCCATTCAGAATGGTGACAACTACTAAAAATGTTGCTTCTAAGTCTTTATGAATCATTGTTATATCCAGCAGACTGTAAACTATAGTTTGGTCCATTTTGTTGCTGTCATTAATAAAGTATACCAGAATTCATGGAACAGCCATGTCTGACACAATGTGACACCAGCTAAGCTAGTATCACCTATCACTAAAGCAGAGATGATGTGTGTAGCCCCAGCTTTGTTCCAAATCATTTAGTTGACAGCAGGATGCAGGGAGCTGTGGCTTTGAGCATCCATGATGTTGCCAGTGGTGTTTTCATTGCTTCTGTGTCCATAAGAATCAGAGCCAGATGTTTGCTGACAGGAAAAGACAATGAAAGAGGAGGAGTCATCTCTGCTAACTACAACTGTGTCTCTCTTTTAGTGGATCAAAACCATTTCAAGGGGTTAAGCCTGGCCCTTAATTCTGGGCCACTGCACTGGGCCTTTCTTTGATTTTCCAATGCAGCGGTTGAAGTGTTCTCATCACTAGCCAGTCCCTGTATCTCCCAACACTTCTTTTTCCTCAGGCCTTTCATCAAAGCAGGGCAAAACAGAACCCTAGAAGGTGGGGGAAGAAGAGAGACTCTACCCTGGATACACTACTTACTCACAGACGTTATGAAAGTCATGAAAATGTCAAGTTCTGTATTTCAGTTCAGTAAAGTACACATACAGAATGCTCTCTGCTCACTGCCTTTACAACTCTAGGGTGAAATCTGCAGCTTCATGCTTGAATAACAAATAGACAGCCTCCCACTCTTTCAACAGGAAGACTGCATATCATGTGTAAGTGTGTGTATATATATATATACAATATACATTATACACATGTATATATGCCTATACATGTGCATGCATATACACATATACATATATTATGCATGTATATATAAACACGCAATATGGACACATACACATATGTATGTACACATGTGTGTACACACATCTCTATGTATACAAACACACATACACATATGCATGCATACACATATTTGTGTGTGTGTACACACACATATATACACACACATATGCACACAGTCATTTACACATACACACACACACACATACACACACACATATATCTCCAGCCTTTCTGCTTGAGCCAACTCACCCAGTTAAGGTTCATTGAAGCTTCTTCCTTTCTCCTCTTCACTAAGCAGTTCCAATGATTTGCTTCTGAATCAAGCATTACTTTCCACCTCTCTGTCACTATAGATGAGGCTCTTTGATGGGTCTATAATTCCCATAATTGAACAAGAATCCTTTTGAGAATGGTGTTAATTATAGAAGATCAGTGATTTACAGAATCACATTATCTCAAAACTGAAAAGTATTTGAGAGGCTCTCTAGTCCCACCCACACAAGATGGAGAATCCTGCCTACAACGTTCTGGCCACTAGTCATCCAATTTCTACTTAAAGATTTTCATTGAGGAGTCCACAGCAGTCCATGCTACTTGGAATTCTGATAATTGTAAAATCTTTCCTTACATTGAGTCTAAATTTGATGCTTCTATTAATGCTCTTAGAGGGTGGTAGTAGGTGGCTGGGGGAGAAAGAATCTGATCTCTTTTCCATTGGATAGTCCTTTAAACACTTGGAAAATGCTATCCTGTACTTGAGAAGTCTTTTTTTCAAGCTAAGCAATCCCCGTTCCTTCAACTTCCCAGCATGCTTTCCAGTTCTTTACCTACCATTGTCACCTTCTTCTGGATGCCCTCTACTTTGTCTCTCTCCTCCACAAAATGTGGTGTCCAGAACAGAATCAAATATTCCAGGTGTGATCCTACTATGGCAGAGAACTATTACTTCCTTTGTTCTGGATACTAATGCCTATCTTAATAGCATGAGAATCTTTCCCTCTCCTATGTCACTCTGATGAATCTTACTGAGTTTATGTTCTCCAGAATTCCCAGTTTTTTCCACAGGACCTGTTTTCTAGTCATTCTTCCTTCATCTTGAATATATGAAATTGACTTTTGAACTGCAAAATAAAATTTTCCATTTATCTCTAATAAATTTCATCTTGTTTGTTTCAGTCCATCATTCTAGATGGAGAGATATCATTGGATCTCAGCTCTGTCATTCAGTGTTAGTTATGTTTCTCAGTTTCTGGATATCATAAATTTGAAAAAGGTAATTTCTATGACATCATGTATTTTGGATAAAAATAGAACCATAAGGCATTACGTTATACACTTCTAAGTTGATATCAACCTATTAATGATTTCTCTTTGGGTCTGGTTACTCAAGGACTTTGATTCAACATAACTGTACTATAGTCTAATATACATCTCTTCATCTTGTCTATGAAGTTATCATGAAATAATCTGACAAATGTTCTCAGAAATCTAAGTATAAGAGGTCTCTACCATTCCCATCTTTGTGAAACTGCTTACTTACACTGTCAAAGAAAGATATAAGGTTAATCTGACAAGCTTTATTCTTGGTAAAGCCATGCTGATGTTTCATGTTCATTGCTTCCTTTCTAAATGCTCACAAATCAACTTTTAATAAGGTTCAAGAATTTTTCCAGAAATAGAAGTCAAGTTTACTGACCTATAGTTCTCAGATTCCATCTCATCTATTTTATGAAAGCTAGAACATTTGCTTTTCTCCAGTCCTGTGACACCTCTCCTGTTCTCCACAATCATTCAAAAATCAACGATAGTGTTTCAAAGGTCATATCCTTTGAGAATCCTAAATATTCTTTCAGTATCTTAAAATGGAGTTCATACTTGTTTCTGGTTATTTGAATTTGCTGATGGTAGCTAAATGCTACCTTCTCTCATCACCTCTTGGATTTCCTATTTCATACTAATTGTTTTTGTCCTTTCCCACCCATGTCAGAGGTCTTACTTCTTGGAAGAAGCAACAGAAAGGAATAAAAAGAGTTGAGTAATTCTGCCTTTGAACCATTTTCCTTTATTATCACCTTACTTATTATCAACAGTGGTCCTTCTTTGGTCCCTTCTTTTCCCTACTCTTTCCTCAAATACAGAAAAAAAAAAATCTTCCTTGTTTTTCTTAGCATTTGATAACCTCAATTCACGCCCTGACTCCTTCACCAACCACTTTGCTTTGCAGGCTAGAAAATATGTCATAGAAAACTTAATTTTTTTCACATCCAGAAGTATATTCTTGGAATCCCATTCTCCTGACTGGTAAAGCCAATAAACTGAAGAAGATGGGTGGGAGATTGGGAAAAGAGAGCTTGTTGATGGATTGTCCTTGGAACTATATCTTCATATCAAACAAGAGTGAAGGAATAAATAATAGGTGGAGACATCTGAATAATGTGGGATAAGAAGTAGAAGAGCTTGATGAAAGGTGTACATTTTTTTCCATGGAGAACAAAATGAGGTACTGAGCTTAGCTGGTGGGAAAGGGGCTACTATGAGGAGTTTAAGAAGAGATCAAATGGTTTAGAAATGGTGCTGTGAGAATGGACTAGAGAGCTGAATAGGAAGGAGTAGAATTGCCTTGCTTCAGTGAGGGCCCAAATGATAATGGATACTATAAATGTGCGGTGGACCCAATCAACACAGTTGTGTGACTTCCTCTAACTCTATTCAGAAGCACATCAATAGCAGTGAAAGAATGAGGAGCAATCCAGGATTCTGCTTTGTCAAGGAGTGATTAGCAATGGGACAAAGGGGCAGTTGAGAGGAGAGAAGAGTGTAGAGTTGAATTGGGTCACAGTAAAAAATAGAGATTAGGAAGGTTGGAGAGTGATGCCAGATATTAAATTGGCCTGAAAGAATTGAGGGTAGGGAAGGGATTAGAGGTTACTGAGTTAGGGGGCCATAAGACATGGAGAAAGAAGGAATGATAAAAGGTTATAATCAGGTAAGGGAATTTCAGTCCTTATGAATATGGAAGTGCAATATAAGCCAATATTAAGGATGTGACCATTTCTGTGTATAGCTGAGGTCGAGAGAAGGAATAGGTTACAAAATTAGGTTTCCCCAAAGAAATAGCTGATGGAAACTTCTAAGCAAACTGAGGAAGAAGGAAATTAGAGAATCTGTGGAAACATCACTATGTATGCATTTGCAATGACTATTGAATACATTGTGCTTAGGGTTCAGTCTTTGGTGGCTCCTCAGGGAGGCTTTATTATTTAGTGTAGGATGTGTGCCTCTTTCTGGTCATAGAACTACATGCAATCTGCAAGGCTGCTTTAAATGGTAGTGTGCACATTTCTATATTGAACTAAAAAACAGAAACCAACTCACAAGGTCAAATCTATCGAACTAGATCTACCATACAGTCCTGCTTCTCTTAGCCATCAATCTTTAGATACCTTCTTGTACTTCCTGAATTACTGGGTTTTAGTCACTGCTAGAGGAGAGAAAAGGGAAGCTAAGTGGTGCAATGAATAGAATGCCTGGAGTCAGGAAAGATCTCCGTTCACCGGTTTGCCTCACTTTCCTCATCTACAAAATGAGCTGGAGAAGGAAATGGCAAACCACTTCAGAAAGCTCCAAATAGGGGCACAAGGAGTCAGAGATAACTGAAAAATGACTGAACAGCAACAAAATAAAGTGGGGGAGAGAAAGGATCAAAGCTTAATTTACTTAGTAGATGGCAAACACAAGGCAGAAATATACAGTTTCAAAACAATTCAACCTTCAAGTAGAGATCTAAATATCTAATTACCTGCCCCATCCCTCCACAGTGTGTAAGTGATCTAAAAAAAAGTGTTGTGTTTTGAATTTTCTGAAAGTACTATTCTTTTTGCAAAAGATAAATGTTCCCCACAGCAGTCCAATGATAACAAGCTATCCACTGATGGATTCATGGTGAAAGCTATTGTCAGACAGTTGTCTCAGCCTAAGAAAGAAATTTGACTAGCTTTCCAACAATAAAGGCTAGCCTTGTGTTGTAGTGAGCTCCTTGTTGGAGGTATTCAGTCAAAGGCTCAATGATGACCCCTCAGGGTTGCTCTAGAAGGGATTCCTGCCTGGCAAAGGAAGTTAGGTTAAATGACCTCTAAGTTTCTTTCCAATTCTACCTCTTCCAAACCATCAATACATTGTTTTCCTGTGTTAGAGAGTTATTTAAGTGTGAGTGAGATTTATGTCCCTTCCCTTTGAGATTTCCTTCCATTTATAGTGTATATATCATGGATACACGTAGATGTTTGCATGTTTTCTCCTCCACAAGAATGTGTTTCTTTGGTTTCTTTGTTATTCCCAACATTTAACACAGTCCCTGCACATAGTAAGTGCTTCATAAACATTTGTTGATCGATTAACTATGAGTCTTTTATCTGCCTGAAGCCTGTATATGGCTCAGTGAAAAGAAATACATGAGAAAAGTAGAATTTAGCTAATAGAAAAAGCTTTGGAAGTCTGAATTTTAGATTCAGTGAAACCGTTACACCTTGGAACTCTGCCCAGGGCCATATTTTCTCCATTTTTTAGTGGTGTTTGGTGGTCCATGTTGGATAAGCTCTTTGAAACCCTTAGTGGATAAAATGGCAAATCAGTGAAATAATGGCTCAGATTCCTAATAAGTGAGCCACAGCTTTGTTTTTCCCCAAAGAAATAACTGATGGAAGCTTCTATGTTGCAAATATGAACACCCATGACTGAGGGGAAAAAATGTGTCCTCCCAGGGAAATTATTTCCTTGCTCTTGTGGAAGATGTGACTTACTTTCTAGAACACATAGGCATTCAATAATTATTCTCAAGAAACCTTGAGAATTTTGACATGGAAACAAGTTATACATTACACACTAAATGGGTCAAATTTCAAGAAAACCCAAGAAACATCTTGAAAATAGCATGAATGTAATTTACAAAGAAAACAATCCAAGGATTACTGCCAAAGGGTTTTTCTTCCAGCAGGAAAGAAAAAGGAATTTCATTTTGCCCCTGCACAGATTGATTGTACATTGAATTTGTGGTCTGTAATGGAAATCTCCTTGGAATCCCCTGAGTTCAGGAGATGAAAAAAATGAGGGTGACAGTTGATTTGAGTATAGAATATAGGGACAGGTTTCACCTACATTCTAACTGCATGGTTTAGTTCCTTCATTCTGCTACAGGTTCCTCTCCACTTAGAAGAGTGTCAGCATTTTCGGTTTAACATTTATTCAATGAGCACTTCCCATGTGTCCAACAGTGTACCAGATGCTACAAAGGATAAACTCCCACCCCCAAAGTATATAGTATGATCCCTTCCTTCAATGACCTTAGAAATTTGTTAAGAAGACAACATTATTCATAGAATACAATTGGAGAATAATAGAAGACAGTAAATGATCAAGCCCTAAAAATGGCTGCAACCAAGTGACAAAGTGTATGGGACAAATTATAAGTCTTGAATAAGTGGGTGGTCTTGAAAAATAGACCAAATGTATAGCTCTTTAAAGTGCATTCCATACCATAATCCTATGAAATTCCACCGTGCAGTGGAAAGAGTAATGAATTTGGAGTTAGAAAACCTGAGTTCAAATCTTACCTCTGGTAATTACTTACTACATGTGACCTTGGGACAGTCAGCCACACAAGATCTCTGAACTTCAGTTTTCTGAAAAAATTAGAGGCTTGAATGAAATGTTTTCTAAGATCTCTTCTGGTTCTAAAATCTATAATTCTATGAGGTAGGCAGATAACAGTAATACTGACGCAGATGATAATCATAGGTACATCTAAGTGTCCAAATATAGATGAAGAAGCTAAATCTCATAAGGGTTTTAAATGACCTTGTTAGGAAGGGGCAGAACTGAGAAGAAAGTCCTAGGAGCTGTAGTATAATAAATAAATTAATAGAATTTTTATTGTTGTATCTCCTAGATTTCCCCCTGTAATCCTCTCCTCCCCTGTTAAGAGAGTTATCCCTTAAAACAAAGAATTTTTTAAGAAAAAGAAAAAAGAGAAAGAAGAAAAAATATTCATCAAATAAATCAATACGTTAGAAAAATCTATTAAATGCAATGTTCCACACCTCTGGATCTTCTGCAAAGGAAGTATTTTCTTGTATTTCTTACTTGGGAACAGCTTTGTTCTTTATAATTTTGCAGCATTCATTTTAAATTCTTTTTTGTGGTGGCTATTATTTTCATTTACATTGTTATATTATTTGTTATATTGTTATATTGTTGTAGTCATCATATATTTGTTTTCCTGGCTCTGCTCACTTCAATTTGCATTTGTTCATTCAAGTCTTTCAATGCTTCTCTATATCCATTTTCATAATTTTTTAGAGGACAGTAATATTACATTACATTCGTGTATCACAATTACAACCAGCATTTACTAAGTTCCAGGTACCATTAGAGACTGGAAAAAAATGAAACATTTCTACCCTTGAGGATCTTATATTCTATTAAAGGAGATAACATATATCTATGTCAATATATATGAAAGATTTACTGGATAAATACCAGGTACTGGAAAGAATACTAGATTTAGAATAAGGGAAATTGGATTTCCTAACTTGAAACTGACACAGAATGGTGTTGAGCTATTTAGCACCAAACTTTCTATTTTTTTAAAGAACTGTTCTATCATGATAACAAAACCCCAGTAACTCCAGTTTCCGGTCCAGAAAACTTTGTTGTTTAATTTTACATGTAGAAAAACTTATATATTTGGATAGGAAAGAAAAATCAGTTTTTGGTGTCAAACATCAGTGGTCCAACACCAGAGACTTCATTCTGAAGTTAAGACTAGCAGCCTATATCTAGAAAACCAATATTAAAATAATAGTACACAAGTAAAGATAAATTCTATAACTGAGGTATAATCATTTACATATCCCTAGGTTATAGTTTGATGGGTGAGAAGCAGAGAGAATGTTAAGTTAGTTAATCAATACTATTGGCTTTGCTTCTGCCATGATTCAAGCAAGATGCCCAGTGGGATGTCATCTCTCCCAACTTCTCCAGGATGCCACTCTCTCTGGGAAACACAGATAGATAAAGTCCTTTGAGTATCCATTTCCTTCCTATGAAATCTCAAGCAGAAAAATAGAACATTAATGGAATGTGAAAGAAATCCTAGACTTTCTAAGGTACAATGGCCTCTTCCATGCTATGAAAAGGAGGCCTCAACCTTGCTCTTTGGAACCTAGACTTTTTTGCTATAGACTTTCTGTCTCTGTTAGGTCTCCCCATATATACTCATGTCTCCAAACCCATGAACTGGAACACTACATCATATGCTATACCAGTTCTTTACTGGCTATAAAGTGATTAAAGCCTTGGAATATCATAGTCTCTAAAAAATTAAGATGCTGGTCATTCAAAATCACATGGGGTTTTCTAGGTTGCAGTATATTCCCACTGATAAATTGAGCTAAAGAAGTAGCAGAAAATGTCATTAGAAGAAGAAAAGAATGTGATTCAGTCAAGCAGTGAGAGCAAGGGATGAGTTATGGACAACCTGTTTGCTGCATTGGGAACCAATCTGAGAGATTCAGAAGATGGCTTCCTGCATGTTAGGTGGACCTTCTGGGAAGGGTTTATGGGAAAACATGACCAAGATTTGTATGGGATGGAAAGCATGGGTGGATTCTGATCTGTCCAATGGGTGCAGTACCCATATTGATGAGATCACAAATTCTCCAAAGTGTAAAAGCATTTAAAACACAACTGGGGCTTTCAAACTGAAGTTTGAGTTATTCACCATAATAACAATGACTGACCGGTACAGCACTTCATAGTGACGAAGTAGACTCATATACTTACTAGCTGTGTGACCCTAGGCAAGTCACTTCTATTTGCCTCAGCTTCTTCATCTACACAATAGAGGGAAAAAATAGCCTTGGGGCTGCTGGGTGGTGTGGTGGATAGAGCACTGGGCCTTAAGTCAGGAGGACTTGAATTCCAGTGTGGCCTCAAACACTAGCCAAGTGACCCTGGGCAAATCATTTAACCCCAATGACCTTCAAAAGAAAAAATAGGAAAGAAAGAAAATAATAGCATCTACCTCCCACTATTGTTGTGAAGATAAAATGAGATAATAATTAGAAAATGTTTAACACAGTGCCTGGCACATAGTAAACATTATACAAATGTTAGTGATGATGATGATCTAGCTAGGGAAAATATCATGTACGCACATGGGTAAACACAAAATGTGGAAGGAAAGGATAGGGACTGAACCTAGGATTTCATCAGTCTAGGAAACTTCTCTGATTAGGAAACTCCCTCTATCATTGTAGGCCAACACCCTCTGCAATTTAATATCTTGATCATCTTAGGAAGTTGTCCAGAGCAGTGAGAAGTTCAGTGCCTTGCCAGACTCCCAAAGCCAGCAGGTCCACACCAAAGGGATTAGAAAAGGCTTCATATAGAAAGGGACATTTGAGCTAAACTCTGATAGAAACTAGGGATCCTAAAGGGGTGAAGCCAGGTAGGAGTCAATTCCAGACTTGGAAGGTGGGGGTGGTAGGGGTAGCCAGTACATAGGCACCTGTATAGAAGTATCACATATGAGGAACAGTAAGAAGACAGTTTTGCTGGACCATAATAAATATGAAAGAGAGTAATGTGTAATCAAAGCCAGAAAAATAGGTTGCACCCAAAATGGAAAGGATTTTAAAGGCCAAACAGATTTTGTATTTTATTCTGGAAGTAACAGGGACCAAAGGGAGGTTGTAGACTACCGTCATGCTCAGATTTGTACTTCTGAACAAATTGAGGGAGAGCTGAGGCACAGGACCTCTGATGCATCTTTCTATGATCCTGTTCTGCCTCTCTGTTTTATCTACTTGAGTTAGAAATGATTTACTATGTCCAGAAATACTCTTATTGAGGCCAAGAGAAATTATTATGAATCATGCTACTCAAAATATCTGTATCTTCCCCTGTCTCTTTCAGGAGTCTTTGTAATATTTTGGGGCTTGAGTCACAACAGCGTCTGAAGGATGAAAAATGAGTGTCACACAGAGGATAATGGGGAGAGTCATGGTGGGTGGGAGCAGGCTGCAACGTTTAGCAAATAAGGAACTTTGAAGAAGAATTGAAGTTAGAAATGTCATTAGAGATACATAAGCTCAAAAAGGAAGATAGATTGAACATGTGATGAGAGGGAGAGATAAGATAAGTCAACTTGAGTTGTACACCAGCACCCTTGGGATAGAAGGCCCTCAGCACATTGGCTGAATAGACTGCGGCAAACTTGTGGACATGGAATCAGACGAGAGTTTCGCTGGGAGGGAAACGTGGATGACTTGTTATCTGCATCACTGGAGTGAACCTTTGAATTGATGAGATCACAGCAAAACCAGACAAAGCCTCGACTGTGTCTGACATTGTATGTGATGGTTCACATGCACAGTACCAGAGCTCTGCAACAAAAGAAGGGAGGCGCATTTTCTCAACTTGACTCCAGGACAAAGCTTGGTGTTTTTAATGACTAAGGTAGGAAGTCATGCTCATAAAATTTCCACATGTAAAAAAAAAATCCAATCCACTCAATATTCCCTATAATACAGGAGGGTATGGATGTTGAAATACCAAACCCAGAGAGTAGAAATTCAGGACTACATTAGCAGCTAATTTATCAGATTAATTAATTTTAAATGTGTCAGCATTTTAAAAAGACTCTACAGCCAGATGTGCAGAAACAGCACAAACTTCAAACTGAATCCAGATAGTTTAAAACAATGACGACAAATGTCTGTTATATCAAGATATAATTTAGCCCACATAAATACCTCACTCAGGGTTTCCCAGAGTTGGTTTAATGACATGCCAGGAAGGCTTTGATTATCTAAATTGGGTAAGTATGGGATGGTTATGAGATTACCAAGCACTTCTCCAAAAAACAGTTCTTATTAACCTTAATTTAAAAAAAAATATGTGGTTTATAGCAATTTTATGAGGAAGAGGAATGGAATATTGTGAAAGCAAACTAGCAACAGAATTTTGCAACTTCACAAAGGTAGCGATTTTTAATTACACTGAACTCTGTTTTATTTCATTATTCTTTTCAATTGCATCGCTGTAGTCATGCATGTTGCCTCCTGGTTCGATTTACTTCACCCTGAATCAGTTCATACAAATCCTCCTATGCTTCTAAATTCTTCATAGTCATCTCCTCATAGTGAAGAGTGTTCCGTTAAAGTCACGTACTATATAACTTGTTTAGCCACCTTAAGCACTTAACCTCATTTCCAGTTCTTAGCTACCACAACAAGTAGCAAATAGTTTTCTAAGAATTCTGCCCAGGCTCTGAAATTTGCTTTGGACTGAACTCCACCATTAGAAGACTCAGAGTCTACTACTACCTCTGACATGTTGATGGGCCATGTGACGAGAGACAAGCCCCTGCACTTTACTTAGCCTCAGTTTCTTTACCTGTAAAATGTAAATGATAACTTCTTTTTCTCTGCCTTTTATGATCTTGTAAGAATTGGAAACCTCAGAAAATATCTAGTCCAACTTCATTTTACAGATGAGGAAGCTATGGTCTAAAAATGTCAAGTAACTTGTCCAAAGTCACATAGATAGTAAGCATTAGAGATGGGCTCTGAACTCAGGTCTTCTACCTTCACAACCTTTCTGCCTAGCATACTTCTTCTCTTAATTGTTACAAGATAATTTACCTAAACATGTTTGTTAACTACAAGGTCCTGTACATGACAAAAAATTATTATTATGATAGGATGCTAGAGATAATACAATATCTGGCACATAGTCGTCACTTAAAAAATGCTTGACTTAATAAATAACTGACTGAAGGACTGACAGAGGTCAGTTTGACTAACCTTGAAGGATTGACACAGCAATGGCTATTTTTTGGAAGGATTCCAGTAAAATCAGAAGTTATGTAGAAGGGATGTTGAGTGAAAAGCTAAGTAAGTTCTGAAGTCCTTCTCAGATCTAGGCTTTGGTTGTTGATTCCCAACCATTGTGGAGCTGCAATATCCTATTGTGGTTAGTTTTATTTCACAATATTCCATTTCCTCTTTTCCTATAATTGCTGTAAAGCACATATGTATTTTTAAAATTAAAGTTAATGAGAACTAAGTTTTTTTTTTGAGATGTGTTTGGGAATCTCATAACCCTTCCATCCTCAGTCAAATAAGATAATTGGAACCCTCCTGGCATATTATCAAACCATCATGGGAATGCCTTCTTGAGGTGTTTGTGGGGCCTGGGTTCATGCCTTGATATAGCTAAAATTTGTTGAATCATTGCCTTTGAGCTATCTGGATTTGCTTTCTGCACATCTGGCTGTAGAGTCATTAAAAATGCTGGACACATTTTAAATTAATTAATCTGATAAATGAGCAGCTAATTTGGTCTTGAAATTCTGTTCCCTTTTTCTAGTTTTGTTTTCAATATCCACACCCTGCTTTTTATAGAGAATCGCAAAGGAATTTGTTTTTTTCTTTTTCTTCCCATCTTCCTCTTTTTCTTCCTCCCTCCCTTCCTTCCTTCAACATTGCTCCCTACATTTGCAGTCTTCTCACATAACTCCATGAATGCTACAATCCAGCCATACTGCATCTTGTTATCTCACACTCAAGATGTTCCTCACTTCTGCCTCTTGGATGTCCCAGATTCCTTTGGAATCCCTTGGATTACTTTAAGACTGAGTTCAAGCATCACCTTCAACATGAAGATTTTTCTCCATATCTCCCCCAATTCCCCAGGTCCCCATTTCTTCATCACAGTTCCCCAGAATAGAATGTCTTCCCTCCAAACTAGCTGATGTTAATTTTGTGTTCATTTCGTATATACTTCCATATATGTGTGTATGTATTATCTCATTTGTTTCACCTCTTTCTTTGTATATCTAATCTTTATCAGAGTGCCGAGCACTAACAGGGACTTGATAAAATCTTGTTGATTGGTCCATGGATAGTAGGTGATTAAAAATATTCAACTGAAAGACAGTTTCTAATATGGGTGGTCAATGTATGATTTTCATTGCCAAGTTTAGGAGACATTGCTGTGTGGTCATCATTAGGAAGGAAGATTATGCCTATGCTCTCAAATGCTCTCTCTATGTTTCAATAACCCTCTCCAGGGAATTTGCACAACAAATGTTGAAGATAGTGGGAAACCTTTTCTAGACAAGGAAACATTTCTGAAGATGAGAGCTGAGAAGGAAAATAAGGTAACACAACAAAATCAACTCCCCTAAAGATATTCAGATATTAAGTTCCCAGTGATGTCATGCCTTCATCACACAATAGGTGTGACCAGTCTCTATGGGACATTCATCCTTATTTCCTAATCCTGTTAGCAGAGAGGTTTCTGGGTCAATTTGCCCTTCCTTTAGTAAATTCAACAGTGACCCAAACTTTGCTCATTTCTTGCACCATTGTCATTTCTATTTCTTTGACCATAAAGACAATGGGCATATGACAAGGGGTATGAGTATAATATGATGTGTGTGTGTGTGTATGTATGTGTGTCTGTGTGTGTGTGTATGTGTCAGGGATCTATCTCCCACTGTCAGTCCCAATCCTCTAGGTTCACTTGTCTCTTCCTGCCCCAAATAGATATTAAAGTAATTCCTGAAACTTGTCATTCAGACATATGGAGCAATGTAGAAACCAAGTAGACTTGTATCATTCCAGGGGTGGTATCAGGATCTAGAACTTCACCAACCTTCTCCCTCATTTCCATTTCTGCCCCATGTACTCTCTGACTTTCAAAATACAAATAGCCAGACACAAAATGCTTTTCTTGAATACATTTCGACTCTTTCTTACTAATCTGCCATGGGCTCCAAGGATCCAGAGCTCCCTTATATATGTTGATAGTTTCTTAATTTACTCTCTTTCTCCCACCCACAGACTCCTTCCTTCTCCTTCATACACTCTCTGAACTTTCCTCTGCTTTCCTCATTATGCTTCTCTTTAATGTACTTTGAATCCCTACCAAGTCCCAGTGCCAGCTTTCCTCTAAATAGTCTCACATGAAATCTTCTATACACCCAGAGGCTAGTTTTTCCCACCAGTCTAACACAAGAGATGAGGGTGTATCCCAGGGCTTCTGAAATGGGCCTGGGGAATAACTGGCAAGTACTGGCAGCTGTGTGACCCAGCAGCCTCAGGCACACAGCTGTGCCTCCTGGAGCAGCATCCTCAGATTCTGACAATATACATGATCATATGTGTGTTTAACAGAGAGAGGGAAAAGTCACAGTAGAGTTAAGAGAAAGCATAAAGTGTGTTTAGTTCATGTCTACAGTTTAAATAAATTGCTTACTTTCTGCATTTTATTTCAAAGGAAGTAGGTTGGTGTGCTAGAATGAGCATCAGATTGAAAGAGGAGATAAGCATCTATTATCCCTTCTGTTACTCTCTGTATGATCTTGAGTAATTCTATGGTCATAGAATTTTAGAGCTTGAAAGTATCTCACATGGTCCAGCCTCCTAATTTTACTTCTCTAAGCCTCAATTTCCTCATTTGTAAATGGAAAGAGGTAAACATGGTATAGTAGATAGGTAACTAGGCTTAGGGTCAGGAAAACCTGGGATCAATTCCCAAACCAGACATTTGCTTGTTGCATGGCCCTGGGTAAGTCACACGATCTCTCTGTGCCTTAGTTTCCCCATGTATAAAATATAGGAGTTGGAGAGTATCTTGTAAGATCTCTTCCAGCACTAAATTAATGATTCTATAATCTCCTAATTATAGTGAAAAGCCCCTAAGATCCCTTTTAGGTGCTTTGATTTCATTATAATTTACTTTATGCTGTCCAAAGTGCATAACTAGGGGGGAGGAGCCAAGATGGCGGAGTAGAAAGACTCACGTATGTTAGCTCCGAATCCACAGCCCATAAATTTCCTGTAAAAAGAACTCCCCACAAATTCTGGAGCAGTCCAAGCTGTGCAGCAACCCAGTGGAGGGGATTTCTGTTCCAGAGAGCCCTGGAAAGCCATCCCCAGGGGTCCATCACACACCAGACAGCGGAGCCCACCCCAGCGCTGCACTGGCTGCAGGGCCCCAGAGGAGCAAATCCGAGCAGGCTTCAGGGACAGAAGCTCTGGTGGCCGCAAAGGTCCCTCCACCCACAGGTGCTACAGGTCAGTGAGAGAGACTTCTGGGTTGGCCGAGAGTGGAGCGGGGTGTCTCTGTGACTTGGGCCCCCTCGGGAGGCAGAGGCAGTGGCGGCCAGGCCCTCCTGGAGCAGACAGGAGCTCAGGGCCATTACCAGATGTCTCTGCATAAACCCCCTGAGGGAACTGAGCCTGGGAGGCGGCCCTGCCCCCACCTGAGAACCTGAACTTAAGCTCACATTGAATAGCAGCTGCGCCTGCCCCTGAAAGCCCTGAGGCTGGGGAGCAGCATTTGAATCTCAGACCCCAAGCACTAGCTGGGCGGATCTAGGAAGGGTGGAGAGGAATCTCAGAAGTCAAGTAACTGGCTGGGAAAATGCCCAGAAAAGGGAAGAAAAATAAGACAATAGAAAGCTACTTTCTTGGGGAACAGATGTTCTTGCTTTTCATTTCTGATGACAAGGAACAATTCTTACCATCAGGGAAAGATGTGGAGGTCGGGGCCTCTGTATCCCAGACATTCAAGGTGGATATCCGGTGGGCTCAAGCCATGGAAGAGCTCAAAAAGGATTTTGAAAATCAAGTTAGACAGGTGGAGGAAAAATTGGGAAGAGAAATGAGAGAGATGCAAGAAAAGCATGAAAAACGGGTCAATACCTTGCTAAAGGAGACCCAAAAAAATGCTGAAGAAAAGAACACCTTGAAAAATAGGCTCACTCAATTGGCAAAAGAGGTTCAAAAAGCCAATGAGGAGAAGAATGCTTTCAAAAGCAGAATTAGCCAAATGGCAAAAGAGGTTCAAAAGCTCACTGAAGACAATAGTTCTCCTAAAATTAGAATGAACAGAACTAATGACTTTCTGAGAAACCAAGAAATCACCAAACAAAACCAAAAGAATGAAAAAATGGAAGAGAATGTGAAATATCTCATTGGAAAAACAACTGACTTGGAAAATAGATCCAGGAGAGACAATTTAAAAATTATGGGACTACCTGAAAGCCATGATCAAAGAAAGAGCCTAGACATCATCTTTCAGGAAATTATCAAGGAAAACTGCCCTGATGTTCTAGAACCAGAGGGCAAAATAAGTATTGAAAGAATCCATCGATCACCGCCTGAAAGAGATCCGAAAAGAGAAACTCCTAGGAACATTGTGGCCAAATTCCAGAATTCCCAGGTCAAGGAGAAAATATTGCAAGCAGCTAGAAAGAAACAATTCCAGTATTGTGGAAATAAAATCAGGATAACACAAGATCTAGCAGCTTCTACATTAAGGGATCGAAGGGCATGGAATAGGATATTCCAGAAGTCAAAGGAACTAGGATTCAAACCAAGAATCACCTACCCAGCAAAACTGAGTATAATCCTTCAGGGGAAAATATGGTATTTCAATGAAACAGAGGATTTTCAAGCAATCTTGATGAAAAGACCAGGGCTGAAAAGAAAATTTGACTTTCAAACACAAGAATGAGAAGAAGCATGAAAAAGTAAACAGCAAAGAGAAGTCATAAGGGACTTACCAAAGGTGAACTGTTTACATTCCTACATGGAAAGACAATATTTGTAACTCTTAAAACTTTTCAGTATCTGGGCAGTTGGTGGGACCACACACACACATACACACACGCACACACGCATGCATGCACGCACACATACACACATGCATGCACATACAGAGATGGAGAGCACAGAGTGAATTGAATAGGATGGGACCATATCTTAAAAGAAATTAAGGTAAATGGTGAGAGAGAAATGTAGTGGGAGGAGAGAGGGTCAAATGGAATGGGGAAAATTATATGTCATGCAAGAGGCAAGCAGGAGACTTTTTAGTGGAGGGAAAAAGAGGAGAGCTGAGGAAAAAAACATGAAGTTTACCCTCATCACATTCGACTAAAGGAAGGAGTAAAATGCACACTCATTTTGGTATGAAAACCTATCTTACAATACAGGAAAGTGGGGGAGAAGGAGATAAGCAGGGTTGGGGGGATGATGGAAGGGAGTGCAATGGGAGGAGGGAGCAATTTGAAGTCAACACTCAGGGAGGGACAGGATCAAAAGACAGAATAGAAAAAATGGGGGGCAGGATAGGATAGAGGGAAATACAGTTAGTCTTACACAACATGACTATTATGGAAGTCATTTGCAAAACTACACAGATATGGCCCATACTGAATTGCCTGCCTTCCCAAAGGGAATGGGTGGGGAGGGAGGGGATGGGGAGAATTTGGAACTCAAAGTTTTAGGAACAACTGTTGAGTATTGTTGTTGCTACTAGGAAATAAGAAATACAGTTAATGGGGAATAGAAAGTCATCTGGCCCTACAGGACCAAAGAGAAGATGGGGACAAGAGAAGGGAGGGATGATAGAAGAGAGGGCAGATTGGTGATAGGGAAAATTAGAATGCTCAGTGTATTGGGGTGGGGAGAGGGGATAAAAGGGGAGAAAATTTGGAACCCAAAATTTTGTGAAAATGAATGTAAAAAGTTAAATAAATAAACTTACATTAAAAAACAAAAACAAAGTGCTTAGCTAGTGACTTTTGCCTCTTTCTCTTTGAGTGTGTGTAACAGACTAATCAGTAGTTATATGTAGTGCTGGAACACATTCACTTTGCAGTAATTAGCTCCCTTTCAGGCTACAAAAGAAAGATTCAAACGTTCAGGAATGATGTAGAAGTTAACTTATGTTTGAATTATAACCCTTTATTTTATGTAATGCATGAAAATAGCTATAAATAATTCCCCTTACTATCTTTGCTAATTGTTAATGACTTTAAGTGGCCAGAGCATGCTGGATGTTACTTAGTACTGTATGACATACTTGTATTAGCTACAGGCTTTTCCACCAATTCTAACCTAACCTTTATTATATCCCAACCGTTAGGGATAAACTGTCTTTAATATGTCTTCCATAGTGATAGGGATTAGGATCATAGAAATCTGGCCTTAAAAATGACCTTACACCATAGATGCTAGAACCCAGAGCAATTTGTGTTCCATCCTTGGATAAGTAATTTAACTTGACCCTATTCTTTAATCAAAGATGAAGCACTGGACCCAGGCCTGCCATCTTCTCCAGGATATATGTTATTTGGTCAGCAGAGCAATCTGGTAAGAATATATAGATTTTTCAGTTCATCAGCAATTCATGACCCCTCATTCCATATTTTCATGTGAAAGTACTTATAATTGTTGGGTTTTAAGATCTGGCATGCCTATCTTAGTAATTCATTAAAGTCAATGAGTCCTCCACTTCCATTCATAAAGGTTTTATTGATTCCTTTTAATTTTATATCACATTTATTTTCCAGGATTTCTCTCCTTTTGGAGGGGTGAGGGAGAGAACCACATTCCCACCTGCCTCTTTTCATATCTCCCCATTAAAAAGAGAAATATTTCAAAACTCCTGTAATAAATATGTGTAAATAACAAATTCCCTCATTGTCCAAGTCCAAAAATATGTGTTTCACTCTCTATCTTGAATCCATGAAATCCTAAACTTCCATATCACTCATGTCTCAACTTCTAGCAATTCAGTTTCTGATCCCACCATTCAACTGAAATTCTACTATTCAACTCTCAGAGATTACTCATGATATTTTAACTGCTAAATCCAATGGCCTTTCCTTAGACCTCATACTTCTTGACATCTTTGCAGTTTTTACACCATTGCCCAATCACTCCTCCTAGATATTCTCTCCTCTGTTTCCTTCTTTGACATTGCTCTCTCCTGGTTTTCTTCTTATCTGTTATAACAGCAAGCAAAGTAGGACTTTTGCTGTTTTTCTGGATTGAGTTTAGCCAATCAAGTGCTTTTGATTGAGTCTTGCCTTTGATTGAATCAATCAAGAATCTTTTATTGGACACAGTATACATACATACATACATACATACATATATAAATATGTATATACATATAATTGCTTAGACAGAGTAGGGAGAGAAGCAGAGCTGAGAGAAGAAAAACTGAGAGAGAGCAACAAGCATGAGAAGTCTAGGGGAACTTTTCTGTGGGGAGTCCTAACAGAAAGAATGTGATGTTGGTCCTTGTCTGTTACTCTGAGTTAATTCCTCAGACAGGAGCCCTGTCTGTTGATTTGTTAACTTCTCAGACAGGAGCTCTATCTGTTGATCTATGTTGATTTCTCAGACAAAAACCCTGTTTACTGGTCTTTGAATTGACATGATGACACTGGTAATGCACATAAACATTGTTATAGACCTGGTAAACTCTGTTTTCCTAGAAACAGAAGTTGTGGGCAGGAGCCGCTAGAGCCTGCTAACAGGCAGAAGCAGGAAGAGTTTGGAGTGGAACAGTCTCTGTGATCTGAGACAATGAACAGGAGCAGAGAACTACTTGTGTGTAAACCCAAGCAAGAACTGGCAGCAGTTAGCCCATAGAGGAGGAATCGTGGGGTTTGGAAGTCAACCTCGAGTCAAGATGAGAGAATACTTTACTTTGGACACTGTATATTGATTAAGAAGATTGTTCTTACAGTGACCTAGGGGTGAATGGTGTGGTATTTTCTGCTACTCCTTAAGGATGTGTCATGCTGGGGAACACCTTAGCCTGGGACCCCCTGACTTTGGGATGCAATGATATTTGATATGCACCATATAACATACTGAGTGTTATGAGATACATCTATGTATTAGATAATATGTTTTACTTAAAGATGTTGCTATGAATGTTATGCTTTACTTTATTGAATAATGTTTAGTTTATTGCTGAATAGAGAGTTCATTATGCTATGTGATTAGACCCTTAAAATCATACACAATAGCAGTCCTCAGGTATGCTACTATGATTGGCTTTACATCTGTCTGGCTTTCTTCTCAGTTTTCATTGCCTCATAATCATCCATAGTCTTTCCTTTAAATGGAGGTATGCCTCAAGATTTTTAAGTAGGTTATCCACTTTTTTCTTTACAGTTTCTTTCTTGGTGATTTCATCTATCACTAAGGGCTGATTAATAACCTCAAAACTTATAACTACCCTTTGTCTCTCTCCCTCTCTCTCCCCCTCCTTCCTTATCCCTATCCCTTTTTCTATCTCCATTTCTATATGGGGAAAATTTTGACCAGCCCCATGATTTAATTTTTATAGGTAACTCTAGGTAAGTAAGTTTCCTTTCCCAATGAAGACAGGCACTTACTATACAACTTACAGTCTTAGACTTGCTTAGGTAGCTGAGAGATTAAGTAACCTGTTCAAAGTCATACAATTTGTGTGTATTGTTGCCTTTTGTTTCTCTTCTGCCAAGTTTTCTTCTACATTGCTATTTTTCTGTTTTGGATCTGTTAATCTTCTTCCACAGATTCCTATTCATGATTTCTCTTTCCTGCTTACTTTTTCATGCTTCTCTTGATTCTTGTATTTAAAAGTCAAATTTTCCATTCAGTTCTGGTTTTTTCATTATGAATTCTTGAATGTCCTCTAAATCACTGAATGGCCATTTATTCCCTTGAAGTATTATACTCAGTTTTGCTGGGTAGGCGATTTTTAGTTTTAATCCCAGATTCTTTGACTTCTGGAATATTCTATCCCTTAATGTAGCAGCTGCCAGATCCTGTATTATTCTGATTATATTTCCACAATACTCGAACTATTTCTTTCTAGATGCTTGCGGTATTTTCTTCTTGACCTGGGAACTCTGAAATTTGGCCATAATATTTCTAGGAGTTTCTCTTTTTGGGTCTCTTTCAGGAGGTGATTTGTGGATTCTTTCAATATTTATTTTGCCCTCTGATTCTAGAATATCAGGGCAGTTTTCCTTGATAATTTCATGGAAGATAATGTCTAGGCCCTTTTTTTTTTTGATCATGCCTTTCAGGTAGCCCTATCATTTTTAAATTGTTTCTCCTAGATCTATTTTCCAGGTCAGTTGTTTTGCCAATGAGATGTTTCACATTATCTTCTATTTTTTCAAACATTTGGTTTTGTTTTCTAACTACTTGGCTTATTTCATAGTCATTAGCTTCCCTAAACTCAATTCTCTCTTTTAAAGAACTATTTTGTTCAGTGAGCTTTGGAACCTTCTTTTCCATTTGGCTAATTCTGCTTTTTAAAGTCTCTTTCTCCTCATTGGCTTTTTGGACCTCTTTTTCCAATTGAGTTAGCCTCTTTTTAAAGGTGTTATATTCTTCAGCATTTTTTTGATTCTCCTTTAGCAGGCTGCTGACATGCTTTTCAAGCTCTTCTATGACCTGAGCCCATTTCATACTCATTTTGGGGGTACTGGAGGTAAAGGTCTTGATTTCCTCTGACAGTATACCTTCATCCAAAGGAATGGAAGGAGATACCTGTTCACCAAGAAAGTAACCTTCTATGGTCTTATTTTTTTCCCCCTTTTTTGGGCATTTTCCCAGTCAGTCACTTGACTTCTGAATCTTTGTCAAGAGGAGGGTCCTAGTGCTTCTCCTCTCCTCAGTACAAGACTAAGATTCAAATCAGCTGCTGAATTCCCTCAGGGGCTTTGAATGGGGGCAGGGCCACCACTGAGGGCTGAGGTTCAGATTAGCTGCTCAGTTCAGCCAGAGGCTTTAAGATGAGCTGCCTGGACAATGGACCTAGGCTGCTTCCTCGGCCACCATAGCTACCTGCTGCTGCCTGGGGCTGGTGCTGGGGGAACCTTGTTTCCCTCTCACCCACTTGGGAAAGCCCTCCCACATTGACCTTTGGAGCTTTCTGTGTCACTTGTGGGTTGAGGGATCTAGGACCGTCCCTGCTGGGAATTATGCCCCAGAGGTCTGTTCAGGTCCTGTTCCTCCCAGTGTCATGTCGCCAGGGCTGGGCTCTGTTCCGCTCAGTGTTCCGTAAGATAGACTTTTCCTGTTGGCCTTCCAGGTTACCCGTGGCTGGAAACCTCTTTCACTTTGTTGTTCCATGACTTCTGCTGCTCCAGAATTCGTTGAGTCATTTTTTACTAGTATTTTGTGGACTATGAGGAAAGTATATGCATCTTACTATCCACCATCTTGGCTCTGCCCCACCCCCCCAGTACTACTTTTTTAACTAACTTCTGGACATCTCAATTTGCATGTTCCATTGGCATCTAGAGTTCCTCATATTCAAAACAGAACTTATCTTTCTACTTAAACCCACTGCTTCCCCAAACTTTCTTATTTGTGTTGAAGGCTCCATGATGCTCCCACAGTCTACCATTCTATCCAGTTCTATCATTCTAACCAGTATCATCTCTGACTCTCCCCTTTCTCTCTCCCCCAATAAATAATCAGTTACTCTGTCTTATCAATTCTATCTGAATGATTTCTTGTCTATCCAGCTCCTCCTCACTCACACAGGTAATGCCCTAGCTGAAGCCCTCCCTGTCATTTTTCTGGACTCTTATACTAGTCTTCGAATGGGTCTCTCTTCTCCAACCATACTCCATGGAACTAATGAAATAATCTTCCTAAGGGACCATGTCATTCCCCTGCTCAAAAACTTTTGGTGGCTCCCTTTTAACCACAGGATAAAATATTAATTCATCTTTTCTAGTCTTTTAAAATATTAGTCTCTCCTACATGCATGTTCCAACCAAACTAGGCTCTGAGCTACCCAAGCTAAGCATGTTCAGTACCACTTCTGTACTTCCTCACAGGACATTCCTTACACCTACAATAAGTTCCCTTCTCATTTCAGCTTCTCAGAATCCTTATGTTCCTTTAAGATCCAGGCCAGGCACCACTTCTTCCAGGAAGCCTTCCATGATTTTACAATTGTTAGTGCAAACTAACAATTTTGGATTATCTTGAATTCCCTTTTCTGTGTCCATTTTGTGCCCATACCTCTTCCACCCTTGAGCAGAATGTAAGCACTGATACAGGGTGGACAATATTTTTATTTTGATATTTGTATCTCTATCACCTAACACAACATTTGGCACTTGCTTTTGGCCTAGACCTGTGATTTAATTGATAAAGGAAACTCTTGATGAGGACTTGCCTGGGGTCACACAGCCAGTATGTATCAGAGATAGGATTTGATTTGAACCCAGACTTATCATCACCAAGGTTGGCTTTATATCCACTTATTGTTCAACACTACCACTCATACATTTGCTGGACTGAGTATACAGTTAACCCTTCCATTTCAGCTTTCCCCATCATAGTTTTGATATATCATGGGTCAGCATAAGAAATTAAATGGGAATTTTGGGGGGAAGCAGCAGATGCCATGTAAAAGCCAGCAGACAACACAGAAGAAGTTTAAAAACTCAAAATACATAAAATTATATGTATAATATTGTGTAATATCAACATATTTTGTCTTTTACTATCATAATAGTTCAGACTTCTTCTTTGGTGTGAAGGAGGGCCAAAAAATTGTACATGAATTTTACATGAATTTTCTAGATTGCAGGGACACCTTGTTCCTAACCCCCTCAATGTGGAAGGGATAGCTATAGTGTACAGGACATTAGAGCAGGAGGCAGGACAATGAGAGGTCAGTCTTTTTCTATCACTGACTTTGTGTACTTGGGAAAATAACACCCTCTAGTAGGAAGTGGGGGTCTTCATTGCTTCATGAATATAATGGGCATAATAACCCACCTACCTGAAGGCTGTTTTCTAAAATCTTTCTAACTCTGAGGCCTATTATTCGACCATTCTGTGAATCAGAGACACAATCAGAAGCATTTCCATGGCACCAGAACACAATTACATAAACAAGAGGGTAAAATCGCCAGCAATTGGCCAGATGGTAAAGGGAGAAGGAACAGCTTTAAATGTTTGAGTGCCTAGCTTCTTCCAAACTTAGCTGAACTTTGGGAATTTGGCTGGAATTCACATGAAGATTTTCTTCCAGTAAATCTTGGTTTGGACTCCGCTGGAAGTATTAAGAGAGTGATTTGCTCATGTTCCTTTCAAATACAGAGTTCCTATCCCTCAATCAAAAATTAGTGAAATATAAAAATGAAAAGTGACCCTGCTTTTCTGGTGACCATAGAATTATTTAGTTGAAGGGTTCTCTCTGAAGTTTTCTCTCACTGAATCAGCAACATTCTTTGCCGTTCTCCTCCCTGGGGATTTTAGTTGGGTTACAATGGAAGCTGCTGAAAGGCAGGAAGCCTTTGCCTGACCACTCTGGCCTAGTGGATCTGTCTTCCCTCCTGTGAGTTCAGAGCATTTATTGGCTGGGTTACTCATTTGGCATTTGATTAATTATCATACTGCCTTATAATATCTCTTGCTCTTAACTAGTTCCTAGTTAACATTTCAACCATGCCTTGCCTCTTCAACTATATCTTAACCCCTTAACTCTTAGGACAATGCATCATACTTTTTTGTATCCTCAACAATGCCCAAGTATTATTTGCATAGTAGATGCCCAGTCAGTGTGTGGACTATTGTAGTATATCTGATGTGTAAGTTATTTACATTGTGGGTGCTTAGAAACTTGGAAAACCGGAAGGTTCTTCATCTTCATCTCTACCTCCTGATTTCCCTGACTCCCTTCAAGTCCCAGCTTAAATTATACTTTCTGCAAGAATTCTTTCCCTTAATTCTCATGCCTTCCCTTTGAAATTATCTCTAATTTCTCTTGTGTTTAACTTATTTGTACATAGCTATTTGCATGTTGTCTCCAGTAGATAGTGAACTCTGTGAGGTCCTGCCCGTCTTTGTACCCCCAGAGCTTAGCACAGAGTGTAACACATAGGAAGTCCTTAATAAATGTTTGTTCATTTGACTTGGCTTGTTAAGTCTTGGGCAGCTGCCAATCTCTCTTGTAGGTGTCCCTGCTCTGTCTACTGGCACCACCTCATCCTTTTCATGGCCATCAGGCCACAAAGGAAAGAATTTCTAATAGTGAAATATCAGTGCCATGATAGGGTAGAGAAGGGAGATGTTTGGGGGGAAAGGGGCACTGTATTTGCTTGAAAATGGTGCCAAATTATTATACAACTCCGAAGAATGGAGAATCTTCTAACAATCATTTCCTTAACTCAATGTTAATACAACCCTGTTGCATTGCAAAAGGATGCCAAATCAGGAATCTGGCAATCATTGGTCACAGAAATTCTCTGGGGTTGATATAGTGGATTCAGCACCATCTCTCCCTGTCCTCCCCAACTACCCTCAACTTTGCTTGCCTAATATCCACGACTTCTTGGATTTAAAATGTTAGAGAAATAACCATTCTGCTCATCGTGCTCAATCCTGCTAGAAGCTTTCTCTCTCATTCATTAAAAATGTCACCATGCCCAGATGAGGAAAGTCATCATCTGAAAGGAAGCTTCAAGATCTTGGGAGAAGAATAATCCTCTCATTTTGAAGCTTGGGCATCTGAGGTTCTAAGAACAAAAATAATTCACCTACAGTTATATTGTTTGTCAGTGAAAGATCAAAGACTAGAATGCAGACATCCTTCCTCAGTCTAGTGATTTCTCTACTACACTTGGTCACCTTTCTCAGTTGGAAAACACCTCTACCTCTTCTCACTTAATTTCTATTGATTGCTTGAAATTCCATTTGCATGTTTAGTTGCCTGTGGTTTTAAAATAATAAGTAGCTTTTCCATGTTGTAGTGCATTGAAAGTAATGACAATGCTTATTTCAATTTTGGAGGAATCCATACAGATATTCCATGTAGATGTTCCCTTCCTCAAAGACAGACAAATAGACAGAGATGGACAGACTGATAGATAGAAAACAGATTTTTGTTTTTGAACCATTTTTCAGTTATGCCCAACACTTCATGATCCCATATGAGGTTTTCATGGCAAAAATACTGGAATAGTTTACCATTTTTTTCTCCAGCTCATTTTAGAGATAAGGAACTGAGGCAAACAGGGTTAAATGACTTGCTCAAGGTCACATAGCTAGCAAGTGTCTGAAATCAGATTTGAACTCAGGAAGATGAGTCTTCTTGACCCCAGGTCCAGAATTTTATCCACTTTACCATCAAACTACTCAGGTAGTTCATGGTCTGAAAGGCAGTTTTACAATCATGGCGGGGGGAGGGGGTGGCAACCTTCTCATTTTGAAGCTTGGGCATCTCAGGTATATAGAAAGATAGATAGATGGATAGATAGATGGATGGATAGATGAATAGACAGAAAGATAAAGTCTTTATTAAGCATTTACTATGTGCCAGCTTTTCTGCTGAGTGCTGAGAATACAAGGAAAAACCGAGTACCTTACCTTCAAGGAGGTTACATTCTAATAGGAGAAGATACCACACAAGCAAGAGCTGAGGTAGATGTAGGTAGATGGGGTACCCACCAGCTAAGAGTGGAGCCAAGAGAGATATGAAGATGGGTCACTATGGCACTTCCTCAAATGGGAATTTCAGAGAAGAAATTGCTAATCAGAGGAAGGGACCATGGGAATGTGGGAAACTCTAGCCTAAAAAGGCTGCTGAAGAGGAGGTAGAGAAGTAAAGAAAGTCAGGAATAGTCTTGGGAGATTATATTACAACCCTTTCACTCAATGTTACCCTGTGCAGTTCTGGTTATTTGTTACTCAAATCATCCACAAGGCACTATAGGTCTTTCTCTGGTTCTTTTGATAATTCATGAATACTATGGCACAACTTTGGGCTACAAAATGCTTGTCTCTCATTCTCTCTATAGAATCATCTCACCCCAGTTTTCAGTAAAATATACTTGTGATAATTTTAATATCTTGCTTTGATAGAGTTCTGTGGTTAGCTAACATTCCTCAAATGTTTTGATCTTCCCAATAACCCTCTAAGAGGAGCAACAAAATTCTCATTTCCACTTTCTATGTGATGAAATAGCAGGTTAAATGGCTTGCCTAACATCATGGAACTAAAATATGATTGACCTAGGACTTGAATCTGGGGCTTTGGACTCCAAATTCAGTTCTGCTTTCAGTGTCCCACAAAGTTTCTATCAGGGATTTATAGATATATGTAGGTTCCCTTATCAGGAAGAAAACAAAATAGAACAATGAAAAAAACCCAGTGCCAACCGTATCAGTGCCAATAAAGCATGAACTTTAGACTTTGCTTATAATTCCATCCAAAGTAAATACAACTCTATTTGAAGTTTGAGACATTGAAGAGGTTCATTTTTTTCATACTGTTTGTATTACTATTATTAATAATGATAGAATAACACTAGCTATAAGGCTCTATAGTTCTTGGTTATAACTACCATAAGAAAAGTAGGAGGTCTGTGAACAAATATTTCCAGTTTGGAAACAGAACAAAATCTCTTCCAGAAACAGGAGGGATTGGGTATTTGCAAAGAAATGGCTATCATGATCACAACATTTTTTGCCAACTTTAGAAGTTCAAACGATCCTCCCAACTTATTGAAATTAAATTGAACTTCTGAGTCACTGAGATTTCATTTTCTTCTGGGATCATGCCAGTTCTGTTGGGGGTGGCAAGACTGGGATTTATTTCAAATATGGCAGCTTTTTAAATCAGCAAGTAGAATCTAAATTTCTTGAGGGAAAGGATTGCTTTTTGTTTGGTTGTTTTCCTGGCATTTAGTACAATGCCTTGCACATAGTAGGCACTCAAAAAATGCTTGTTGGATTGATTTGGACAGAAGCCATAATGTTCCACCAAGTGAAAACAAAAACCAGCAAATACTGGGAATCATCATGGGCAGTTCATTTTAGGTATGGCTGATTGTACTCCTTACTGATTCCAGATTTACCCTGATTCCAGTGGATTCTCCTTACTGATTCCAAGCAATCTGAGGTTGCCTTCTCAACAGATTTTTCTTTGGCATTTACTACTTGATCATTTGTCTTTACTGTGTTCTATACTTCTGGTTCATGGAAAGAAGATTACTTAGAAGCAATCCAGTCTAATTGTCCTCATTTTATAGATGAGGAGACATGAGTTGCTCAGCATCTCAGAGTATAGCTGCAATTCAAAGCCAGTGTCTTTCTGCCATTCCACCACATTGCATCTTAACTTGTTTTCTGTTACTTCCTGAACTCTTGCCCATGTACACAAAATTAGCATCTCATACTCCTTGTGCCATGTACTTACCCAGACCAATCTTTCATATGACAGGCCTCCCCATATTTGAAGGAAGCAATCATATGCCCCCTAAGTCTTTTCCCCTTCAGATTAAACATATCCAAAAGCCTTTAGCCCAGACCTGTGCAACATACAGTTCATGCGCCATCAAAGGATTTCAGATAGCATGTGAAAAAAGTAGAGGATGTAAAGGAAAATAAAAAATATAACAAGTGCTTTCGTGCCATGCTTAACCCATCTTCCACTAGTCAGTATTGAGCCCGTCATGGAACTTGGAGGGTGGGTTACCACTTGAACACTCTCTCCTGTTTGTCATGTGACTCATGGCACCCAACCATTGTTCATCTGTCTCCAGTCTGAGAGGAGCAATTTTATGATAAATAAGTATCTTAAGTAATAAGTGTAATTAATTGATATGAATTGAAATTTCCTTTTTTAAAATATGGTTTGTTTATAAAATAGTTTAATCATTAATTATACCTTTACTTGAAAAGTGAGCTGCTAAAAACCTATCTGGAGCCCAAAGAAGTTTAGCCTATTTAAATTTGAACCCCACCCACTGCCAAGTTGTGCCAAACTTCATATGGCATGCTTTCAAGTTCTTTTAGGATGTGATACAGAGAAAAAAAGTACTGAACTTGGAATCACAGGACCTGGGCAAATCCACTACTTACTCCTTGTGTGACAAATCACTTAAATTCTCTGAATTTCAATGTCTTAATCTGTAAAATGAGAGGGTTGGTGAATATGATGATCTCTTAAGTTCCCCCCTGCTCTAAGTCTGAATTTATCACCCTTCCTGGTTACCCTTCTTTGAATGCACTCCAGTTTGTCAATGTCTCTCCTAAAACATGCCTTCATCAGACCACCTAGAACATTCTATAACTATCTCAGATTAACTTTTATCATTAATTTTTTTTATACAGAGAAATCTCACATAGCACGGATTATTTGGGGGCAAGGCCCAACTGACAGTACACATTTTGAATTAAAGTATGTGCTCATAGAAAGGTGCTTTTATTATTCCAAGTACATTCAGTAACACTAACTAGTCTAGCAATGTTTTTTTTCCCACTAGAGGTCCTTAAGGTTCTGGCTTTAAAAGATCAGATAAGGATGATGTGTAATTAAGATATTTGTTATTCAAAGGAAAATGACTATTGTCTGAAGCATTGGAAAAGTTTCTCTCTTTAGTAGGCTAAACATTCCCCCTTGCCCCACTTCCCTCTGAAATAACCTTCCTGTTATTCCCATTTCCTCAATAATCTCTCTTTCTACCAAGGCAAAGTTCAGTCCAGTCCCTGTCTAAACAATCACAAATTCTGAGTTACTGAAGTACAAATTGGTGAGGTTTTCTGTATTCAGTTAACTGCTGTACTTAACTTAAAGAACATATCACCTTCCAACCAGGGAGATGAATTTGAAAGTATTGGCCAGTCTAGTCTGATAAAGGCAGCCCTTCGCTGTCTCACCCTCTCGGAGAGAAGGATGAGGGTGTGTCCTCTCTTGGACCCATCTCTAAATCACCAGCAACCCTGAAGTAACAGACTGTCCCCAGGCGAGAGAGGGGGTTCATCTTATCTCCGTTGACTGATATACAGAGTTAATGGCACGATGCTCTCTTGGCAGCCCCGAATGGAAGAAACAGAACACCAATTTAAATCACGAAAAAGTCAGTGAATCTATCATCATTAATCTTGCTGTCAGTTTTAATTTTGGGGACATTACCTCACTCAACACTAGTTGAAAAGAGCTGCCAAAAACGGTGATGTCATCATCACTATCCGCATCTGACCCTGCCTGCTGATTTTTCAGAGCCCAGAGCAAGTTCATAAATCCCTGGGTGCTCGGACACACATTGGAGTTTTATTACAATGAAGGTATAACCGGAGATGCTGTTTTAATTAAATGGCCTGAGAAAAATACTTTCCTGTGTTTAACCAAACTGTAAAATATAATTATCTCTAAGCATTCCGAGTCTGTTAACAGGCTTTTTCTGATTCTCTGAATGCTTGCTTGCTTTGTGTCCCCTTTCCCTTCCCACTTTGCTCTGGGGAGGAATGGAAGACATTCCAAACATGGGCATA
Organism: Bettongia penicillata ogilbyi; assembly: GCA_023548195.1. Classification (NCBI taxonomy): domain Eukaryota; kingdom Metazoa; phylum Chordata; class Mammalia; order Diprotodontia; family Potoroidae; genus Bettongia; species Bettongia penicillata. Next base: position 4,291,609 of record JAJHZJ010000135.1, on the reverse strand, counting down.
GAGAGAACTGACAAATCCCCACAAACACCTTTTCTGGGTCACCAGCCTCATCCGCCTCAAGTGAGAAAGTAACGTAGCTACCTACTCGAAGGTAACTAGATGCCTTTCGTGTGACAAGGCAATGAAGGCAAAAGGAGGCTTTCTCGTTTGAAGTCTGAGCCTCGGAGCTGCGTGGTTTTAAAAGAGGGAACTGCCTCACAGGGGAAAACTTTGAGCACGGCAGCAGTTTACTTGCAACTTACACCTAGTCCCTCGTCAAATATTTATAAATAATCTCCCTCGACACCTTTGCGAACTGTTAAGGAGATTGGTTGATGCCTGTTCTCACTCATGGCCCATCTTAACTCCTCCAGCTTGATCCTCTTGTGAAGTCATCCCTCTGAGGAGAGTCGATGGGGGCCGGGTGCCAGCCACTGGGCCAGAGGCATTGCCATGGCACCGGCACACGAGGCCATAAACACGGGAGGGAGGCGAGGAGAAACCGCTGCCGGCACAGCTGGAAGGAGAGGCCCGACAGTAAGGCGAGAAGGCTCCGCTTCCAACCCAAACGTCTCCTTGCTCAGCAAGGGGGAATAGAAGAACTTACTGGCAGAGGAAACGGGAGTGGGATAGACTGAGCTGGACTGGGGGGGGTAGATTTGGATTAACACGATCCTTGGCTCCACTGCAAAAGTCCCTGCTTCCAAAGTCGTGTGGGTGTTGTGTATGTTTGAGAAGTGGGAAGTGTTGGTTAACAATCAGCACCTGGACACAAGTTCTCCCAAACCTTTCCTTTCAGATCCTTTCAGTGACCACTCCGATCCCCAAAATCTTTAGAAAGTGAAGCGTGATGACTCTGGAGTCAACGACCCTAGGTTTGAAAGCCGCCTCTGATAATACTAGTGGCCTGGAACAAGTCCCTTCAGAGCCCTGCGCGTCAGTTTCCTCTTTTGTCAAATGAAGGCGTCGAACTAGATAGCCTCTGAAGTCCCTTCTAACTCTAGATGGATGATTTTCCTGCTACCATTACTTCTTCTCTAGGTCCCTGCATCCAGCTGCACTCTTATCAATCATAGCAAATGGCAGAGGTTGGCTTTGCCCCAGCACAAAAGGAAGAGGAGGAGGAGGGGGAGACCTCCAACCTCATTTTTCATGAGCATGGAAGGCAGGGACTGCTCCTAGGTCTCCAGGGTGGAATGAGCAGTACACAAATCCAATGCCCCACTTCACCCTCCTGGCCAGAGTCCCTTTGCGTCTTTTTATGGGAGAATATTAAGTGTATCCATGCACAAGATACATTGCATGATGTAAGAATCAATAACTGCATCCTGTTAACAGTTCCTGCTGTTTATAGAGTATTGTCTTGACATAGTTGTTAAACCTCAATAAATATGTTTTTTAATAACCATATGGTATTTAACATACAATAACTGTCTTATTAGTTCTAAATTAAATCCTTGCTCAAGACACTTAATTTAAAGTGTGACCCATCTTTTTCCTGGCTGAGAAGCAGGATACTAAATAACTGGGTTGAGGACACTTCTAAATAAGACTGTTAGGTGGGGAGATTTAAAAACATGTGCTTTGATGATATGTTTAAACGAGAATCACATCATTTTATTCATGGGTGAGGATCAGAATTATGGGAGTTGTCTAGTTTAGTGCTGTATTCACAAGATAATGGTTTTAAGTGGGGCTCACAGAATCCAATCAATGCCCTTTCCCTTCCTCTCTTTTTGCATTACCCTAGCAGGCACCTAGAAACTTCCTATTTTTCTTTCCCTGCCCCCACCCTTAGATAGCCATAGCTTCCCATTAGGGCTTATTAACCAAGTTTACCCTTCTCTAGTATGTTCCATACAGCAGATCTCTGTCTACCAAAAGTTTCATTCCTTTGGGACACTGCCTTTCACTATGATTTTGTTCACTTGGCTTGCCCCTATGTGTTAATGATCTCTCTCCCTCTCCCTCCCCCTCCCCCTCCCCTTCTCCTCCCTCTTCCCCCTCCCCCTCCCCTTCTCCTCCCTCTTCCCCTCCCCCTCCCCCTCCCCTCCCCCTCCCCCTTCCCCTCTCCCTCTCCCTCTCTCTCTTCCCCTTTCACTGTCTCTTTTCATGAGCTCCTCTCTTTTTTGGCAGTCTGGTCAAGCCTCTGAACCCCTTCTTAGAATAATATTTTTAAATACATAAATTTAAGCACAAAGAATTAGAAAGGATTTAAAAAAATATTTGAGAGACATAATTTCTGAGTAAATTAACAATTTTATTAATAAGGCCAGCATGTTTATTAATAAAAGTATGGTCGTTTGGCTGTCTCTTTAGACCAATTTCCCGCATGTTGGTGGGCTTCCAGTTTATATGCTCTTGGAAAGAGTGGGTGTTTCTCAGGGTGGCAATCAAATCTGATTTGTTAACAATTAATGAGAAAATGAATATGCCAATGAGAGGGTGGGCTAAATTACAATGAGGATTTTGGAGAGTGATTTAAATCACCCAAATATTAGTCAAAGAGACTTGTTTCTACATCACCTCTCTGACAAAAGGGAAGATTCACATTTTCCCAGACTTTGAGCAGATACAATAAGCAGGAATGCACCCATTAGCCCAAACTTAGAATTTCTTTTACTGTCTTTGATTAGATCTTGGCCTGGGTACATCTTTGAGAGAGATTTCCCACACTGGTTGATTTCTGGATGAGGAAATAGAAAAGGGGAAAAACTTTGGTCCTAATACAAAAATTACTTATTAATACCAGAGAGAAATAATCATTGCTCACAAGGGTGAGGCAACCAGAGTTTTGTCCCAAGAAGCCAAATTTAGAGGAAGTACCTAAAAAAAAGCCAAGTCTTCTGTAGCTCTCCATCCTTCATGAGTTGGGAAAGCAGTTGTAGCCACCCATAAGGGTGACAACAAGATGGGGTAAGCATATGTTATCTCCCCAAATGCAGCTGGCAATAATTCCACTTGTACCCTTTGTACCAGTATTTTCACCATTCTCTAATGATCTGCCACAAGCCCCCTGCAAGATCTGGGGAAGTCTAGTAAACTCTTTGTTATGGCTGTGTATGTATTAGGAGAGTATGGATTTGGTTTACCACCAAGCATTGGGTTGAAGAACAAATGTATAGCCATCCATCCCCCTGCCCACTTTTGTGGAAACCCTGCTTCAGCAATAGTACCATCATACTCCATGACCCACAAATACTCTGGGTTTCCCTAATAAACAGGACGAGAAGTCGAGTATCTAGGGCCATGTAAGGTCATTCAATGCTGCTGTGGGGAGGGATGGTTTTTCCTACCCAGGCTCAGGTGCCTATTCAGGTACCAGCATACCCTGTTGTACTATTGCCTCCATACATATGATGGGAGTTCACCGAGGAAGAGTCTCACCCACCCTCTGTCAGTATGACATGAGAGACAGTAGTGAAAATTGAGGATATAGGGCAGGGAGGTTTGCAGAGGGGAAGAGATGTAGAAAATCTTGTCAGCCTTCTGCCATCTCCAGCCTCCCTAGGGATGTTTTACAGAACAAGTCCTACATGGCTCAGCTAGCACCTGGTTAGAAAGAATAATTAATTACAGGAGGAAAATACTAGTTGGTCCATTGTAACAGCTTCTCCTCACCACAGTGGCCTTCCACCTATGTCTTACTGAATGGGGAGTGGTTCTGATCACTCTCTCCAACACAATTGAGGGTGACCCTTCTACCTATTGTCTTAGTCATCAAAATTCTAGTTACAGCTCTAAATATTAGCATTGTCAGGAACAATCGATAGAAAATAACTTTACCAGTCTCCTGTTAGCCCAGATAAAGGGACTTAAATCCCTTGTCATCATTAGACAATGGGACACATGTCCACTTTATGGGGGGGGGGGTTGCCATGTTGCAGACCTCATCTGCCAAGTCCAAATTTCCAACACTATCTGAAATCTTGGCTAGATAAGATTTCTGACCTGCCTCTAACATTGAACTTCAACATTGCCTTTTGATTTCACCCTATATAAGTGTATCTGCTACTGACCCTGAGTTGGCAACTCCTTAGCCTACAATGATGGGTACATCCCAGCACAGGCCTGCCTCCTGCACTTCTAGCACTGTTGTCCTCGTTTGGGTTTTACTTCTTACTCTTTGAAGTTTTCATGTGGCTTCTTTTCCTGAACTGGTGTCTTAGTTTTCATGATTAACTGAGTTCCCCGTCCCTGGTTGCCAGCTAGCTTTCCAGGTACCACTTACTAGCCTACCTGTACCACAAATAAGCCCCACATGTTTTGATGACAGCTGCCACAGGATGACATGCTTCATTCCCAGAGGACTGAATATAATATTGGGAATTTCAAGCTTTGAGGCAGGCCCCCAAACATAATGATATTTCAGTGCTGGGAGAAAGGAGAAATAATAGTTCTCAAAACATGCTGCACAGTGCCCAGCACATAGTAGTAAATATTTATTGACTGAATGACTTTGTCTACTCAGAGATAGATCTTAGTGGTAGGATTATGAAGTTTATCTTGCCAAAAAAGAAAAAAAATCCAAGAAATCCATGTATTTCAGCAACTTTCTTCATGAGAAAGCATGCTATAGTAGTGTACTGAATTTTAGAGCCTGAAGACCTGGGTTCGAATACTGGGTCTGTAAATGAGTGCCTGTGTGACCTTGTGAAAGTCATTTAAGCTCTTTAGGTTTACTTCCTCATCTATAAAATGAAGAAGGTTAAACTAGTTGATCTCTAAAGTCCCTCTTGCCTCTAAACCTACAATCTTTTGATTTATGGTCCTACTAGTAGTGTGACACATCTATGATGACAAAAATATCTTTTATCACCGTATCTCCCCCAGGATCTAACATAGCACATTTCATGTAGTAGGTACTTAATACTTATAAGTGAAATCTACGCTGAATTGAAAAAGTGGGAGATATGGGTGTTTGTAGCAGTATAATAAAGGTCTTGAAGGTGGTCACTTTAATAGAGGAATGGCCCATAGCCCAGTGAATCTAAATTAGGAGGCCACTTTAAGAGTGCTGGATTTGGAATCAGAGGTATTCATTTTGAATGCTGACAACCCTAGTTACCAGCTTAGCACATTCCTGACCCATGGTAAGCACTTGATAAATGCTTTTTATTTCATTCTTTTACTCATATGAATGATGTGAATTTGAGCAAGTAACAATCTCTTTGGGTCTTGTTTTCCCCATCTGAACAGTGAAAGGACCTCTGAGGTCCCTTCCAACTCTAATTCCTAGGATATTTGAATGCTGGTCAAATCAGAAAGATTAGTCCCAAGACAGACTCCCTATGTTAACGCCTTTGAGAGGAAGGGCAAGGGCAAGGGGAGGTACTTGTTCCAAATGTGACAATGATGAAGATAATGGTGGTGATGATGATGATGATGGAAATACTCACAGAAACAAATATTACACCCTCCCTGTGACCTGGTGTCCTGCTTCTTCATCATCATTTATACCTTATGGCAGTAATCTGCAAAATACATATTGAAGAAACAAGATTGATTTTTATTTGCTTGTCAGGAGATTTGAATTTGTTTGAGAATCTCTTTCCAGAACCTTTCATTTCTAGATATTCTTCAGCTGTGGCCTTGGCCCTTAGTCACTAAAACTGTATGACTCTCCTCCCTAGCCCTTCCCTTCAAACACAGGCATTAACATGTGAGCTTCCCATTAACACGGGGCTACAGTGAAACTCCCAAGGCCCTAACTAGATAACTTCTGATGTCACAGGGTTGGAAGGGAAACCCTTTGTGAAAATCATAATTGCAAACTAGAAATTAAGTGTATACCCCCAATTATTACTATTAATGAATAATTTCAGTATGTATCCTATTTTTATCATGGGTAACAAGAGTGAATCAAATATCCATTCATTCATTCATTCATTTAGATCTTCTAGTCCAGGGATTTTCAACTTTTTTTTGTCCTGGAACCCTTTGGAATCTTGGTAAAGCCTAAAGATTCCTTCTCAGAATAAGAGTTTTAAATGCACAAAATAAAATACATAAAATTACAAAGGAAACTAATTATATTGACACGCAATTATAAAAATACTTTTTAAAAAAGTTCATAGACTCCTGGTTAAGAACTCCTAATCTAGTGGGTGGAAGAAGGTACTGTTCTGAACACTGTGAGCACTGCCAAAAATAAATAAAACATGGTCTTGACCTTGGGGAGGGCATAAGATGTACACAAATAATTATGAGTGGATAAAGTGAGAAAGCACAGTGGGGAAAGAAGGAGCACAATGCTCAGAATAGACTTGCTTTCCAACCAGTTTCAAAGCTGTATATACACACTCACACACATACACTGTGTTCTAAGACAGGGATGGGGAACCTGAGGCCTCAAGGTCACATGTGATCTTCTAGGTTCTCAGATGCAGCCTTCTGACTGAATCCAAGTTTTACAGAACAAATCCTTTTATTAAGGGGATTTGCTCTGTGATGTTTGGATTCAGTCAAAGAGAACCTAGAGGGCCACATGTGGCCTTGAGGCCACAGGTTCCCCACCCCTATTCCAAGACCTTGTATCCTTCAAGGCATGTCATTCCTAAAGACCACGTTTGGGATTAGTGCCTAATCAACAAGAACAATTCTGAAGAAATTTTTTATTTAGAGTCATATTTACACTTCTGATATCAATTGTAATCATTTGTTTGTTTAAAGGTGTGCCTCTTGAGTTTATTATAATCATTACTGCTTATCCCTTCTCATTTTCTTTTTGGGTTCTTTATCCATATTACATCCACTAACTTAGAGGTCCTTCTAGACTCTATCCCAAACTCTCTTCTCTTTTCCCTCTATAACATTTTATTTGATGATGTTATCATCTCCTATGCATATGATTATCCTCTCTATGCAGATGATTCTTAGATTTATATAATCTGCCCTAGTTTTTTTTCCTTTCTGAACTATAATCACTCATCTCCTGCTGCCTCTCAGACTAAGACCACCCTCTAAGACTATAAGTTGTCAAGAAAGAGACAAATTGCTTTATTAGAGGGAGTTGCCTCACATGGGAGTTCCTCAAACCAAAGAAATCATAATCCCCTATACTTTACCCCTAAAATTCCCATATGGTAGGAAAGTACAAGTATCCCTAAAGTGTATTGTAGTATAAATAGCTATCAACTGAGAGTCAAGAAGATAGGGTTCGAGTCCTGGCTGCTCTTTTTTTTCTGTGTGACATTGGGCAAGTCACTTCACTGGCCCTCAGTTTCTCCAGCTATGAATAATTAGGTCTGTTAATCTACAGGTAGGTGTCTTGATAGATCCCAAAGGACTCTGTATTTGGCTCTTTCATATTCATTATTTTATCAATTTCTTGGGTGAAGATACAGAAGAAGACATTTTTATCTAATTTGAAAAGTTGTTAAGAGTAGTTAACGTGTTAGATGACAGAATCAAGTTTAAAAAATGAAATTTAATAATGGTCTGTGTAAAGTCCTGATTTTTTTTTATGTAGAAATACAGGATGGGATAGGATTAGATTGACAGAAGTTCATGTGAAAAATATCTGGGAGTTATAGCCATGCATAAGCTCAAAATGAACCAACAGTGTAGCCCAGCTTCTTGAAGAACAAGCATAAATTCAGATTCCATTAAAGAATGCCAGGAATTGTCTTACATACAGATACAATGTTCAGATCATGAAAAGTCATAATCCCACATACTCTGCACTGGTTAGACAACATCTGGATTAATGTGACATTAACCTTAGCCCTAACTCACAATTAATTTAGGGCTAAGGTTAAGTTTACAGTTTAAGAGGGTTATTAAGGAATAAGAGTTTGTCCAAAGGAGGTATACCACCCTAGGGAGGGGTCATGTCATTTGGGGAACATTTGAAGGAACTGGAAGGAAACTGTCCCACCGGGAGATGTTGTTGCCCTCCCAGGGGAGGCATGCTATCTCTGTTAGGAGAGTTGTTGAGCTGCTATGTGACAAAAGGGAAAATAGGCTTATTGTATATTGCTCTAGCAACTACAAAAAAAAGAGGTAAGTTTTAGCTTATAATAAGGAAAAAATTTAGAACCATCCTACAATGGAAGGGGTTCTCTTGTGAAGCAGTGAATTCCTCATCCCTAGAGATGTTCAAGCAGAGGCCCTAAATTAGAATCTCTTAATCTGGAATCTATAAACTTTTTAAAAATGTTAACTGTATTTCAACTCCATTACAAAAGAAATATTATTTCATACATTTAAATGCATTACTTTGAGATGGGATTTTCCTTAGCCTTCACCAGACTTTTCTAAGAGGTCCTTGACACAAAAATAAGTTACAGAACCTTAGGCTTTCCACGCCAAGAATCCAGGTTCCCTACTTCTTCATTTTCCCTCTAAGTCCTGTTTTGGAGCAAAAACATTGGCTTTTTTTTTTTGAGCTGAGCACTTTTTTTTTTTAATTCCACCATAGCAAAACAGGAAAGATAGTGGGTGCAGCAGTTTGTGGGGAAACAAATCTGGTGACCCATTCAGAATTTTTTGTTAACCCAACACAGTTCTTTGAACATTCTTCTAAACACCTAGTGGTTGCCATAATACTGCTCCATTCTTACAAAGAGCCAATATGACATTAAAGTAAACACTGGGAATTTGGGTGGGCCCCCAGAGTGCCTTTAGTATTACTATTATAATTCAAAACATCCAAATTATTATTTTCTTTACAAGACTAAGCCAGGAAAGGGCTGTTAAGTGAAGAGAAAAGTGTTTGCTACGCTACATGTTCCAGCAAAATGTCCTCCTATGTCATTAAATCATACCATTTCTAAATGAAATGATATTTTGCAAACTTTGGCGGTGCCTTAAATTTGGATGTTGTTCAGGTTTTTTTTTTCCTTTCTCCCTCCCTCTTTTCATTCTTTTTCTCCATGTGGTCATTAGAGCTACTATTTTCTAGATTTGCTTTTCCTGTTACTTTGCTTATGTCCCGAATTGTTCCAGCAAACATGGATGCAGTTTCTCTGAAGACCTCAGATAACTCAGTTTTCCTCCCATAAATAAGTACTTAAATAAATAAGTCAGGGAATAAATATAGGATAGAGAGTGCTGCCCCTTACTCTCCCGTCTATTTTGCCAACTGCTTCTTTGTCCAGTGTGAAGGGTTTCACTGGATGAAACAAGCTGTCGGGAGGCCCTCATGTGGCAAATTAAAAAAAGGGTGTATCGATGTGGCTGATCCTCTGTACCTTAAGCCAATCAATATAATACATGAAAAATTACTCTGGTCATATTAAACTTTTCAATAAGCAAATGCAGTTCTACATTCTCTTTAAACAATAACGCCACCACTGATCGGCCAAGTTTCTATCCTGTTGACTTTCATGAGGCAACTTTAGCTGACTTTGATTTCTTTAACTTCCTATCTCTTAGCTTCCTCTATTACCATCATTATTTTTTTGGAGAGGGGAGGGAGAAGGTATTAGTTGAAATTTCCCCACTAAAGGGATCTGAAAAATTCAGGATGATGTTTTTTTTAAGTGCTAGGGGCACTCGGTAACCAGGTTTATATAAGACAATGTGGTATGTCTAGGCCTAGCCAGCTGGGCTATGCACAATTGAAGGGGATACTACCACCTGGCTTATGTTAGAGGACAATTCCCTTCAGAGAATTACAGCACTGTGTTGGGATTTGCTCACATTCTATTGGAAAAAGCACTAGACTTAAGAGTCTGAAAGTCTAGATTCAAGGCCAGTCTCCATCACATCCTAACGACAGCAACAATTGCAAACAATTCATCCTCTCGAATTCTCAATTTCCTCATCTGTGAAGTAAGTACAAATGATATTTACATAATGCATTAAGATTTTCAAAGTGTTCTTCCATGTATTATCTCAACCACTCTCTGAGGTAGATATTATTATTATTTTATAGATGAAGAAATAGAAATGGAATAATTTTTCCAGTGTCATACCTAGTAATATATTATTTGGTAGAATTTGAACATAGGACTTCCTGACTCTGAGCTCCAAGCTGAATCTTCTATGTAACACTTCCTGGAATGGTAAAGCTATACTGCCTAATTCACTGGATTGACAGTGAAGGAGGAGCAGAGGAAATCAGATGAGAAAATGGAAATTAGTGTAAATAGAAATGCTTTGAAACCATAAAGTACTACCTACCTGGGGGAAGCACAGTGTATAAAGCATTGGTCCTGTAGTCAGGAAGACCTGAGTTCAAATTTTGCCTTAAAAACTTACTAGCTGTGTGACCCTGGGCAAATCACTTAAACCCTATTTGCCTCCATTTCCTCATCGGTAAAATGAGCTGGAGAAGGAAATGGCAAACCACTCCAGTACTCTTGCCAAGAAAACCCCATGAAGAGTAGGACACAATTGAAATGACTAAACAACATTATCTTTGTGATTATTACTGAGCTGCCCTCCCCTCATTACATTTCCACCCCACCCCTCTTTTACACATTTTATACATTATTTTTACTGCCTCTGGGCAGTAAAATTATCTCCCTCTCTCCCTTTCCCCCATCCTTTCTCTTATATGCTTGCTTCATTTACACACCTATTTTGATCTGCAGCTTGTGGCATTTTCTGAAAGGGAGTCTAGATTCAAAGAATTTCAGTATTGAAAGGGACCTTAGAGGTCATTCAATCTACCCCCTACCTGAAGCATGAATCCCTTCTACAATATCCCAACCTGTCACATAACACTCATGGCCTAATAGCTCACTGAAACAAGTCGCCTCATTGCTCTTGACTTTTACAACTGAGTGATTTGAGTACAGGAAATAGAAGTGACTTATTGAAGATAATTCTGAAAAGACAAGTAAAAAAATCTATTGGTTCCTTCATTCCCAAACCATACATGCTGCTCATTGAATATTAGAGTTGGGAGAGACCTTAAAAGTTATCTTGTCTAACCCCTACCTGAAGAATATATCCCTTCTTTTCTATTTCCAACAAGTGGGCATTCATCCCAAGGTACAGCAGCTTACTCTCTCTCTTTAAGGTGTTTTCCAGGAATTTAGAACTTGGGAATCAGAAATGATGCATTGGGAAAACCTGAGCACAGTAAACATTCTGTTCTCTGGTGTTGGTCAGAGCACAGAAGCTTCCGTTTAAGTCAATTTTTTAGTTGTACCACACCTGGGTGATTACTTTGGAAAAATATAGAATGCAGAAAAATTCACTTCATACAAGAAGTGAATATAATTAAATATTTCCTCATCAAGGTCATTATTAGTGTAAGAGAGGTTAGCTTTCTCCACACCTCAAGTTCAGCTGAGGTAGTCCCAAGATATGATCACAGAGATGAAGTTTTAATGTTTAATTTTAACAAGGTGATGACACCTTGTTATCCCATCATGACGTATGAACACCTCTCTGAATCAGAATGGAGAAATGCCATTGGATGAGTAATGACTGGGTACACCTCTGAACAGTCCAATCAGTTTAAGATAATCTATCTAGGACATAGACCAGCAGTCAGGGATGAACTCGATTCTTTACCTGTTACAGGGAGGAGAGGATTTTCTCTCTTCCTTGCCTCTCATCATCCATCGCAGCTAGCAGCAAAGCTACACTCCCAAGAGATATCCCACCCAGCAGCTGATGAATCAGTTTGAGGGAATTTGAGGCACAGCTGAGGGATAAGATACACACAGTCCAGGTAGACACAGATATGGAGAAGCAGTCACTTGAGACTGGGAATAGCTTAAGAACAATGACTGTAGGAAAGAGAAAAGAAAGACACCCATAGACTCAAGACTTGTAAATTGAGACTTGGGCTTTGTCAGGAACTTCATAAAAAGAGAAAGAACTCTAAGGCTTAGCAGTACCAGAAGAGTGATAAGCCTTGGTCACATGTGTTCCTTCTATATGTACTTTACAATCATTGTATTCTGAGTTTATGTCCACTTTTCTTTTAGATACCAAGTAAATTTGTGGAAGATTGTGCCCCAGGTTGGGGAGGAGGAGGGCTATAGCTAATGTTTATACTTACTGTAAGACAGATAAACCCAGCTGCTAGCACAGGTTCACTCTCGATCTGGTCAGACAGGAAAGACACTAAAAAGGGGTTAATAATCTCACTTTATTCTAGCCTAATTTTCTCAGAAGAGGATTGCTGATAATGGGAGCACAACTCCCATTGCGGGGGTTGACAAGAAGCGGGGACAACTCCCCCTACGTCTTGATGGGTACAACTTGTGTTTCCCCTAAATCCCCTCAAGCCTCAATGGGGGCCAGTTGAGGCAAACTCAAATTCCCCCCAAATCTTGATGGGGGCTGATCAAGACACACACAACAGTCCAGCTTGTGCACTTAACCCTAAAGTTCCCCATTCACTGACTAGTGACCACCTGCTTTATAGGGTATCAGACAAAGAAGGCATATCGCCAGCAATAGGCTTACAAGTTTACATCACCTCATTCCTGTATCTCACTGCATAGCTACTGGCAGTGCATGTTTATATTATTTACCATTATATAACTTTGCACAAGCATGGTGGAGATGTTTTGAATCATAACTGTGAGAATTCACATGTAGTACTTGAGAATAGGAGATTGTTATGGCTATAGATGCTAGGAAACTGAACTTTAAGAAATAATAACAAAAATTCACTTCACACACAGTAAAATCCACCTTACTTACACTAAAATTCACCTTACATACACTTATGTATATCATCTGAGGAAATGCCCCTCCTAAGAACTAACTGCATTTACTGACTGTTGGGGAACGCACTACCAGGGGCTCATGAACTATACTTGGAGAAAATAAAGGAATATTCAGTGCTTTAATTACATTTCCTCAATCATTAAGTTCACAACACATTTACATCTTCTCATCCTGTACAATTTTTGTCCAGAGTATTCATTCTACATTTTAGTAGTCATGTTATAGCTCTTGTAATATTTTGGGTATTCTGGTATCCATTAAACATCAAAAGATCTCTTATCTTTAAGACTTATTTTCCTATACCCATCATAATTCTATATCCCCATCCCCTTTGAGTATTAAAGATCCATTATATGTCTAAGGTATCCTCAACTTGACCTAAAACTATTGGGTAACTTTTGTATCAAGTCTCAGTCAGACTATTTGCCTCAGTGATCTTCAGTAGCACCCAACAAGTATTTTTTTCCTCCCCATGCCTAAGAAGAATTTGGGGCAAGGACTTATGGCCTCCTAACCCACAGGCCAATGCACTTGAACTAGGCTATATGGCCTTCAAGAGTGAAAAAAAAAAAGATATTTCACAGGCGATTTTCACATAAAGGTTGTAGGATTCTTTTTTATTTATGTAAATCTTTTAGATAGTCAAAGGTATAGCAGATATAGGACTCCATTTAGAGTCAGAAAAACTAGGTTCAAATACCTGGTTCTGCTCCTTAACTCACTGTGTGGCCTTGGTCCTTGGACGTAGCTCCTCCAAACCTCCATTCTTCTATAAAATTAAGGGAGTTAAACTAAGGGGTTTCTAAGGTCCCTTCCAGCTCCAAATCTAGGATCCCATGACTATGCGTTAGTCAACCAGTAAACATTCTCAAGTTTCCATCCCCATCAACTTGATAACTTGGAATCAAGAACTGTGTTTTCTCTGTGTACATTCCAATTAATTTGCTTGCCAGAGTTTCAACTCTTCTTGCTTTTTATTTCCATGGGGAAAAAATTGAGAAGGGAGGGGGTTAAAGGTACTATAAAAAACAGAATTGTGGAATCTTCAACTTGGAATGGAATATAGAGACAATATAATCCAACTCTATCACTACAGATGAGGACATTAAGGTCTGACACAGGAAGTCAGTAGGGAGGCCAGAACTAGAATCCAGGTATCCTGGCTTTTGGGTCAGGGCTCTTTCAGCCTCCTCAGATGAAATTCAAGTTTTTTTAAAGTTACATTCAAAATATGAATTCATGGACAATGCATGTAAAGCTACATTCAAAGTTTGGGATAATTTATCATATTGCCCTATTTAATATATTTATGTGTTTGAACTCTTAAAATGGCTCTTACTACACAATCCTAATGTGTCTTAATGTTTACAAATATGCTTTTCTATTTATCATACTGTTTTTGGAACAGGCAAGAGAATGAAAAGTACCTGTTCATTTATTTTCAAAAAATTTAAAGGATTGTGAGATTATATTCTTTTGAGGTATGTGAATTAAGCATATGAACAACACTTGTGAATGAAACTGGAAATAGAGATGGGCCAGTCATAGAAATAGTTGAGAGAGAGCAGAGATGGATAGTCTGGCATTTATTTAAATACTGAAAGGTATCTGTGATCTCATGCCTATGTGAATTTCCTCTGCTCTTATCCATGTCTTTTCATATATCCTCAAAAAAAAAGAAAGTTTACACAGGATGCTAGTTTTGAGCTTTGTGTGCTTTTGAGGAGAATTAATGATTGTATCTAGAAGGCAAAGGAGTGTGGGGAGGAATATATTAGATACTATAGTTCCTCTATTATCTAGGTGGGGGCAATGAAGCAGAGAACTCCCCCTTCCCCCACCCCACCCCATTAACCAAAGCATTCCTGGGGCCCACTCTCTCAAATGGAAGCCCTTGATACAGAAGTTACACAATAGTTTTAGGAAAAGTTGAGGATACCTTAGACATATAATGGATTTTTAATACTCAAAGGGGATGGGGATATAGAATTATGATGGATATAGGAAAATAAGTCTATTAAAAATAAGAGATAAATAAGCAATATACATTGTTTATCTTCCTTGCCTATGTGTGGGAAATCTCAATCTTAGGAATCATATAGCAAGGTATTGATCAAAGATTTAGCTGGCACCTATATTTTTAGAAAGGAGTTTGGAGTCATGAGGAAAATGGATCTAATCAGAGAGGCAAAAGAGAGGAAGGTAAGGGGATGATAGGGTCTCTATGTGTGCTTGGAGTGGTGGCCAATACTACAAATGGTGTCCCAAGCTGGCACCTATATTTTTAGAAAGGAGTTTGGAGTCATGAGGAAAATGGATCTAATCAGAGAGGCAAAAGAGAGGAAGGTAAGGGGATGATAGGGTCTCTATGTGTGCTTGGAGTAGTGGCCAATACTACAAATGGTGTCCCAAAAGTCTTAGTGTATTTTTAAGCTTTAATAGTGCTTCAAACTATACTAAGACTTTTGGGATAACCTGTATAAGCTCCTGCAAGAATGACAGAATTGAGTTGGATCTGAGGCATAAATTGATTCTCTTCCTTCATAGGCCAAACACAGAGTTGTGTATGAAGCTATGCCAGATGCAGAAGCATCCATGTAGCTCAGTGACTCTGAGGAGGCTGAGACTTCAGGGCCATTAGATTTGCCAATTAGAAGATCATTGATAACTTTAGTTGAATTATGAAGTTGGAAACCATATTGAAGAGGTTTAGAACAGGGTGAAAGGAAAGGAAAGGGAGATATCAGCTATTTCCTGACTTTCTCCAGTTGTTTAGCTGACAAGGGTAGGATGAGAGCTATCAGGAATGGTTAGATGAAGGGAGAAGTTTTTTTTTTTTTTTTAAAGTATGGGAGAGTGTTTGTAGGCAACAAGGAAGGAGCCAGCAGATAGAGACTGAAGAGAGGAGAGAATGGGAAGGAAGGAGCAATCTGCTGGAGGAGACAGAAGAGGATGGGATCAAAGGTCCATGCCAGTTTTGTCAAGCAGAAGACATTTTCATGGGAGACAAGGTTGAAGGAGGAGAGAGTGGCAGAAGGCATCTGAGTAATGTAAAAAGAAAAAGCAGAGAGAGAGGCCTGCTCTCAGTGAATGATTTTATAGTCAAGTTGGAACACAAGATGTGTATGTTCTTCCTTCATTGCTAAAGAAGACCCATGCCATTAGAGAAACGATGACATGACTGGCACTTGACTTTGTTTTGAGTGAGGTAGGGCTGTGCAGGTCACCAGTCTAACTTTTCCTCCAGAGCCATCTGAATCTAATGACCAGATATTCATCAGATGACTGGAGATCACCCAGGATGAGGCAATTGGGGTTAAGTGACTTGCCCAAGGTCACAAAGCTAGTGAATGTCAAGTGTCTGAGGTGAGATTTGAACTCAGGTCCCCCTGACTCCTGTACTGGTGCTCTATCCACTGCACCACCTAGCTGTCCCTGGAAGACAAGATACTCATACACCAAAGAGTAAAGTATAAAAGCAGGTCAATATCTGATCAACTATAAAAGTTTGCTTTGTCCTAAGTTATCTCCTCACCAAGTTGCTTTGTTCCCTGGACCAAAGAACATGTCCTGGAACACTTAACTCTTTCATCTCTGGAGCTCTCACCCTGGGGTCCTACTCTGTGGATTTTCCAGGACATCTCCAGCTACAATTTACTTTATAACCTAGTCATCACCTTGCCAATACCTTGTACACTTCCTTCTCTTCCTAACCTACGCTCTTTCCTCCCTACCTCCACTCTCTACCACTGCCACTTCTGCCTCTGTTTTCCGGTGATGGAGCTATATTCTAGTTCATCGCTTAAGCCCTATGGGGTTGGGACCCACAGTTCAAGAAGCACTGAAGGGTTTGCAAGTAGAAAGAGTTTAATAAACCCTGAACACTATCATTGCTGTTGGAAAAAGTGAGTCACTCTATGGCTCCAGTCAATATCTATATAACTCTCCAAACCAAAATATACCTCCCATCACTCCCCTGTCTATAGGAACATGGATTTAAGATCAGTGGCTGTATTTTTTCCCCTAATTTTTAAATTTTATTTTTAATTTAGTCAAATTATTAATTTAATTTAAGCTATTTTTGCCTTTTAGATTTTCATCCACAGTGCTTGGCATAAAATAAGCTCAATGATATTTCATTCATGGATGGTATAGATAGTAAGTGTTATAAGGGTCCAGAGATGGTAAGAAATAATTGTAGAATCAAACAGTTGAGAAAGACCTTGCAGAGGCAGAATCACAGAGCTGGAAGGGACCTCGGAAACCATGGAGTCCAACTCATACCCTGGAGTGCCTCATTACTTTCTTAAAATTCAATCCTTGGTGTCTGTTGGAAAAGAGCATTGGGCTGAGTGGACTATTGGTCTGCTAATTAGATCTCAGACGAGTATATTCTCCTTCCTGATGACCTGGGTTTCTCCTTTGGGAAAAATATGTGTGAAAATGTTCTTTGGGTTTAAGAAATATTTGCTGTGAATCCCACTTCATTTTCTGGCTGATATTCGCATGGGATTTTTAATGATAGAAAATGAATGTCCACATCAATGATCTCAGGGCCAACACCCCTTTAGCACCAGGTATGTTGACTAGCTTGCAGAGGGCCACAAGTCAGAGATGTAGAAGCCAGTCACCTTCCCTAGAGCAATAGATCATGCCTCAGGCAACATGGAAGGGAAGAGAGGCATTCCACTTAGCAAACTGGGCATACAGAGTGGCAGTGACACAGTTAATTTTCCAAAGCAGAAAAGCTCAGGCAGCTTGGAGAGGAAACATTTCCCGATTTCTCCTGAGAAGGAAAATGGGTGGAAAAGTAGCACCTTGCACTACCCAGTTCACAAGGAAGAGCCTGCAAATCATATGCAAGGAGATGTGAGATGGATAAACAGAGCCGTGAGCTCCTCTGAGAAACTCTGAAGCTCAGTGGCAGCTGGAAAACCCTGTTTTTTCCTCAGGTTCTCAAACCTCCTACACTGAACCTCACTGCCAGTCTCCGTATGGCGTGAAAGGATGTTTCAGTGAACTGATACTGGAAGGCAAAGAGACGGTACATTGTTTCCTCTCAACTAAATCAAAACAGCAAACTTTTCAGCCTCTTTGTGGCTGGTCCCTTCATTTAACCCCTTCTAATCATCTTCATGCCACAGATACTTATGCCAGCATTCAAATAGGACAAGTGATGCCATGTTAACTTGACTCAAGCTCAGTTGGATCTTAGAACTTGGATCTTAGTTGTAATACGGAACAGGAACTGGACATGGGATTTAAGAACTTGCATTCAAATCCCAGCTTTTTCACTTACTCCTTTTGTGACTTTGGCAACTAAGTTTCCTCATTTTTCCAATGATGAGAGGTGAGACTTTCTAAAGTCTAAGCTTCTACAGTCCCTCCTAGCTCTATATTTATGATTCTATGATGAAAGTCCAATCCTACTTCTTCTACTTGCTACCTTATGTGATGTCTGGCAAGTTGCTGATCCATTTTAGGGTTTAGGTTTATTACTGATAAAATGAGAGGGGGTAGAATAGATCAGGGTTTTTAACCACAGACTTGTAATTTTTTTTAACATTTTGATAACTTTATTTATTTTGATCATTTCAGCAATTTCAACATTTTGATTATTTCAATATAATTTATTTCCTTTGTAATCCGCTATGTATTTTACTTTACATATTTAAAACAATATTCTGAGATGAACTCCATAGGTTTCACCAGACGACCAAAGGAGTCTATGACCTACAAAAAGGTTAAAGGTCTCTAGTCATCTTGGAAGTTCCTTCTAGCTTTAAATTTATGACACAAAATCTCCTTGCTGGTGAATGAAAGACTCTAATAGTGTGCACCTAGGTACTTGCAAGTACCTGAGGGAGATCAAATCAGGAGGCTACAAAGACATTCAGAAAGATTTCTCAAAATATTGCGCTTCCTAGAAATGTGTTGAGGTTGATTGGTTCTGATCTGACCATTCACACTCCTTCATTCCTTAGAAAACAATTTTGGGATATATTTAGGCTAGGGGGTTCGTGGTTAGCTGACTGTCGGCCTTTCCCATCTTAGAAAATAGAATCTTAGAATTAGAAGGATTTTTTTGCATGTGATTACTTACTACAATTTTCTCATTTAACCAAAGAGAGAACTGAGGCTGAGAGAGGTATGGTACCCAGGGTCATATAGGTAATATCAGAACTGGAATTAAAACCCAGGCCTGAGCCCAGTTTCAAGGGTTAGTACTTGATCCACTGCATCATGCTAGCTCCTGAGACATCCTTAGTGGTATAGTCACCATCTCCTGGTCACACAATATCACTAGAAGAATATTGAAATAAAAAAGATGAGTCTTTGTTAGCTATTATTTTCAGAAGCATGTGGTGGTGGGTGATTATAAAAGAATTTTGCAGTTTCTCAAAGGTAATTCAACCCACTCTCCCTTTCCTATCCAAATATATGCTCAACTCTTTGTCCATTTTCAGTGACTGTTTAAGATGAATATTCAGACAAATATACGTTGTCCATCCAATTGCATATCATATATGCATTCTTTATCTACTTGTTTTTTCCTTCAAGGATAATTAGACCAAACTGTTTTGATTCTTATG
Source organism: Bettongia penicillata ogilbyi (assembly GCA_023548195.1). Classification (NCBI taxonomy): domain Eukaryota; kingdom Metazoa; phylum Chordata; class Mammalia; order Diprotodontia; family Potoroidae; genus Bettongia; species Bettongia penicillata. The sequence continues at coordinate 4,272,395 of JAJHZJ010000135.1, read as the reverse complement.
GAGTCATACAACACTAAAGTCTTTGAAGAGCTGAAATTGTTAACTGTCCAAAAGGTAGTGTACAAGTCCATGGTGGTCATGAACAGGCTGCATTACATTCTGAAGAGATAATTATACAGATGAAGCAGTATAAAAGATGTTACCAAGAAATATATTATAGTAGAAGGTTGGTTGAGCATGTAATTTAGAATGAGGTATGAAGAGCCTTAATGTTTCCTTGTTATACATGCGATATCAAGAAAACACAAGGAGTCCCAAAGCACAATGAGTATACATCTTGTGGAAAACTTATGAGTGAAGACAAGATAATTGGATTTGATAGGTAGGACTGGATGGGCATGGAAGGGTTGTAATATGTATCCATGGAGTGAATACTCACATTGATGAGATCAGAGATTCATCAGAGATATTGGATTGTATTATCTACCCACTATCCATAGGAAGAGAGGAAAGAGAGAGGGAGGGAAGGAAGAAAGAAAAAGAGAAAGGAAGGAGGGAAAGAAGAAAGGAAAAGAGAAAAGGAGGGAAGGAAGAAAGGAAAGGATAAAGGAAGGAAGGGGGGAAGGATAAAAGGAAAGGATAAGGGAAGGAAGGAGGGAAGGAGAGATAGAAATAAGGAAGATAGAAAGAACAAAGGGAACAAGTATTTATTATACACTTACTATATGCCAGACACTGTGCTAAGTTCTTTACAAATATTTTATCATTTAATCCTTACAATAACCCTAGGAGGTATATTCTATTATTGTTATCTTTATTTTACAGTTAAGGAAAATGTAGCAGGCAGAGGTTAAATGACTTGCCAGGGGTCACACAGCCAATAAGTGTCTGAGGTCAGATTTAACTGAAATCTTCCTCATTTTAGACCTAGTGTTCTAACCACTGCATCTACTAGCTGCCTCTCCTTAGTTATCCCTGCCATAACCTTCAAGGATCCATAAACTAATATAGAGTCTTGGCAGTTATAATTTGAGCAAGCCCACTCATATACACACACACATACATATTTCTGAAGGTGAAATGATACTTCACAAATTTAATTCCCTTAGAATTCAGCTTGTCTACTCTGCAAGTTTACAGACTCCTACTGGGACAACACTTGCTTACACTATTTTGACACGTCTGTTTGCATCCTCTCCTGCTCTTCTCCCAACTTCACAAGCCAAGATTCATCAATAGAAGTGCCAGGGAAACTCTTTCCTCAAATATCTGCCATCAGCTCAGAGACAAAAAGACAAGCAGCCAGGAGACAAAAGGAAGCAACAATATCTGTGGTCACTTCCCCCTGGTGACCCTGCAGTTTGTTATGATGTCTTTGTGTCTTAGAGCTCTGATTTACCTTGCTTAGGTATGTGGTATGTTGAAGGCATTTGGGACTCCACTCCATCTGGCTGCCAAAGCAAGGTCACAGCATGACAGCAGGGCTCTTGTTGGTTTGGTTTTGTTGTATTTTCCCTGTTACAGGGCACAATGCCAAAATGTCAAGGAAGTTTAAGATATTCCACCTTGCAAAAGAGAGAGAGAGATGGAAATAAGAAACTTGTTCTGCCCTTTAGCCTTGGGTAAGAAGGGACAAGTAAGACACACCAAAGCCACTCTGTATGTCACCTAGAATCTAGGGACTTATATAAAGGAAAATTGTAAAAAATGAGAATGCTGAAGTCTAGCTGACATTCAAGTTCAGCAGGTGAATTTGCTGACCATTCTGAGCATGTTCAAGGATGTCTAGTTAAAGAGATATGGCCATGATCTGATCTGTAAAATAAATGTCACTGACCTCTATAGTAGCTACATATGTCGGCCAATGGCACCATCCCAGCCGCTCCAAAATTGCAAGAACATAAAATTACCCATTTCAGCTCTGGCACCAATTGAAACAAATGCTAACAATTTCAGTCCAATCTAAAACCACTGATTAGGTACGTACATGGAAGACATTACGTTAGGCACTGATACTATTAAGACAAAACAAAACAAAAGAACATCTCTACCATCAAAGGGCTTACTTTCTACTAGGGAATATCACTTGAAAACAGATAATTAGATGCATGATGATTTGTTGGGAAAGGAAGAAACACCTATAATTAAGGGTATCAGAAAAGGCTTCCTATAGAAAATGTATATAATCCTACCCTTACAGGAAACTATGGATTATAAGATATGGTGGTGAATGTGATGAACTAGCAAGACATAAAAGCAGCAGAGGAAGTGCTAAGTCTGGGGAAGTGCAAGTAGGCCAGCCTGACTGTAAGGTAGAGGGTGGGAAGGGCAATGATTTGCAATAAGCCTGGAAAGGTAGACTGGAATTGTATTCTAAGTGGTATTAAATGTCAAATTGAGGCATTTGTGTTCAACACTAAAGGCAATAAGGAGCCACGGAAGATTCTTGAGGAGCATAATGAGGAGTTCAGACATGTTCATTAGGTATATTATATTGCCAGATGTGTGAAGGATAGATTAGGAAGGGAAAAGATTAGAAAGTGAGAATTCTTTCAGGAGGTTGATGCAATAGTATAAGGAAGAGTTTGTGATGACCTAAATTAGAGGGGTGGCTATATAATTAGAGAGAAGAGAACATATGCAAGACATCATGTAGATGAAGACTCTACAGAACTGGGCAACAGATTGGGAACAAAGATCAAGAAATGGGAAGAGATGCTTCACAGTCCTGGGTGGTAGTTCTAGAGTGAGAAGTGCTGGTGTGATGAAGCTTGTGGATGTAGTGGAGAAGGAATTGTCCTCACAGTTCCAAGGCAGAAAAGAGTGCTTGTAGTCACTCACAGACCAGAGCATAGGCCAAGAAAGGAGTAAGCACATATCTTTTGATCATAATACCATGGAAAAACTGAAAATTTACAGACCCCTCAAAGTATCTCTGAAACCAACTGCACAAAACTCCTGAAGTTTGGGACAGGACACCCTACACACTGAAAGCAGAGTCCTACCTCAATAAAGGGTTAGAAAGACAAGTATTTGACTGAGAAAATGAACAAACATCATTAAAAAAACTCAGACTATGAAATTCTACTTTGATGACAGAGAAGATCAAAACATACAACCAGAAGACAACAAAGTCAAAGCTCCTACATCAAAAGCCTCTAAGAAAAATATGAATTGTTTGCAGGCCATGGAAGAGCTCAAAAAAAGATTCTGAAAATAAAGAAAGAGAAGTAGAGGAAAAATTAGGAGGAGAAATGAGAGTGATACAAGAAAATCATGAAAATGAGTCAATAGCTTGCAAAAGATGATTTCCCCCCAAATACTGAAGAAAACAGCACCTTAAAGATAGACTATTCCAAATGGCAAAAGAGGTCCAAAATGTCAATGAAGAGAAGAATACCTTAAAAAAATCAGAATTGTCCAAATGAAAAAGGAGGTCTAAAAGCTCACTGAAGAAAATAATTCCTTCAAAATTAGACTGGAGCAGATATGAAAGCTAATGACTTTATGAGAAATCAAGAAATTACAAAACAGAACTAAAAGAATGAAAAAATAGAAGACAACATGAGATATCTCATTGGAAAAAATGCTGATGTGGAAAATAGATCCAAGAGAGATAATTTAAAAATTATTGGACTACCTGAAATGATGTCTACATCATCTTTCAAGAAATTATCAAGGAAAACTGACCTGGAAGAAAGCAAACACTTTTGAAAAGGAACAGGGTCAAAACAGAAAATAGAATAAATGGTGGGGGGAGGGGATAGAATGGAGGATCATATAGTTAGTCCTTCACAACATGACTATTGTAGAAGTGTTTTGCGTAACTACACACATATAACCTATGTTGAATTGTTTGCCTTTGCAATGAGGGTGGGTGGAGATGGAGTAAGGGAGAGAGTTTGGAACTCAAAGTTCTAAAAACAAATGTTAAAAATTGTTTTTACATGCAACTGGAAAATCAGATGTACAGGCAATTGGGTATAAAAATCTATCTTGTCCTATAAGAAAGTGAAGGGGAGGGGGAAAAAGGGTATGTGGGGGTGATAGAAGGCAGGGGATACTGGGGAAATGATAATCATAATGCATGCTATCTTGGGGTGGCGGGGAAGAAAAGGAATGAGGAGAAAATTTGAAATTCAAAATCTTATGGAAATGAATGTCGAAGATTAAAATAAGTAAATTAATAAGTAAAAGAAATGGGAAGAGACAAGGACTATGAGATTATCAACATAGTTGACTTCAAGAATGGTAGTTTTCTAAAAAAAGTGAGGGAGAGAGGGAGAAGTTAGGAGGAGGGAGGATTTTGGGACAAAGATAATGAGTTCCATTTTAGACATGTTGAAGAGTTCAGGAGAGAGATCAGGGCAAGATCAATTGATCTTGGAGTCGTCTGGGAAAAGAATAGAATTGACCCTGTAAGAGCTGATGAGATTACCAAGAAAAAGATATCCTTATAAGCTAGGTGACACAATGGAGAGAGTGCTGAGCTTGCAGTCGGGAAGACTTGATTTCAGATTTGGTCTCAGATTCTTACTGACTATGTGGCCTTGGGTAAGTGACCAAAAAAATCTGTTTGCCTCAGTTTCCTCAGCTGTAATAGTCCTTACTTCCTAGGGTTGTTGTGAGGATCAAATGAGATAATATTTGTAAAGTGGTTAGCACAATGCCTGGCACATAGTGGGCATTATAAAAATGCTGTTTGTTGTTATAGGGTCTTTTCCATGGAGGAGAAATAATATGAGTTAACAGTGTGACATGGCTACCAAAAATGCAAGATCAATACTAGGTTGCATCAGGATGATGGGGAACCATGCCACATCAGTTCATTTATACATATTTACTAAGTGTCCACTATATGTTGGACAGTATAGAAGTGAACATACAAAGATAAAATTGAAACAATCCCTGCTCCCAAGAAGCTTAATTCTATTTGATATTAAGACCAGATGAAGAAACTGATGCTGAGTCTGGAAAAGAAAAGATTTAGTTTAGGGAGGTAATACTTCAAAGTTCATAGACAAAGAGTTTAAAGGTAATTTAATCCAATACCATTTTTTTGTTTTCAGATGGGAAATCTGAGGTCCAAAGAGGCTAAAGGACTTGCCCAGTATCTCAGGGACAGTAAGTAGAAAAGCCAGAATTCAAGTAAATTCTCCAGATTGAAAATACAGCACTTCACCCTCCCCTCAGCCTCCACTGTCATTACCACCACCACTAAAGAAAGCACTTTGCAAAACTCAACATAATACAGAAATGTGGACTATGATTATGTTATTACTACCATGCTAGAGAAGACATCAAGGCTAGCTGTCTTAAAATTTTTGAAAATTTGTGATGCAGAAGAGACTTTAAATTTCTTTTGCTTGGCCAAAGAGAGCAAAACTGGGAAAAAAGGATAGAAGGGGCAGAAAAGCAGTTTTTTGGCTGAATGTGAAAAAAAGTCCTAAAAATTAGAGCGATACAAAAGTGGAACAGGCTATTTTGGTATCTATTTATCATTCAATCACCAAATAATTTATTAAGTGACTACTGTGTGCCAGGCAGTATGGTAAGATCAGGGGCCATAGAGCCCCCTCAAAAATACAGTCTGCCTGCAAGAAGCCCACATTCTAACGGGGGAGACACAGGAGTGTGCTACCAGTTCTCTGAAAACACACAACACACTTCTAAGTTGGAAATGCATTATTAACATTTTCGCCATTTTCTTTAGTCTCAACAAATGGCAAACAATCACATTCTGATTTATCACATTTGCCCATTTCCAAGTTGTAAATGTTCACAATGAAAATTTGGCAATCAACTTTTTAAAGCTGGTATAAGCTGCCTCCAGCACATCCCTGGGGAGACTGTGTAAATAAGTAGGTACAAACAAGATACATACCACATCAATGGAAGGTGACCTCAGAAAGATGGTACTATGCTAGTTCCTAGAGAGACACAGAGGGAAAATGGTCTCTCCTTTCAAAGACTAGTTGGGAAGAAATGGGTTCTCCCTTTCAAAATATTTCAAAGTAGAGGATGAGTGACCATTTGTTAGGGATGTTGTATATGAGTCCTATGCAGGAACAGTTTGGACAAAATGAATCCCCCCAATTCCTTCCACCTCTGTATTATCATGCTTTCCTAAAAGTAGAGGGAGTAGAGGGAGCATGGTGCAAGAGTTAAAGCCATGAGAAGATGGTAGTAATACAGTGTAGCAGACAATCCAGAAAACATTAAAACAACTTGTCATTTTATTTTATTATCATTCCACAGTCCTTACTTCATGTCCGATTTTCCTGGGGGCAGATTAAAAAGGAAGAATCAATTAATTTGAATCTCATGTTACTGCAAACAGTTGGAGGTCTTAATTGGACCAGGGAAGAGCAGGTGTCCTCTCCACACAGGATGTCCTTTCACCTGTCAGTCAGGCAAGGGGCAGGAGTCCATTTCTCATTAGTGACCATTTGTCACCTTGAACCCAGCTTTGAAAGTGTCTCTTTGAACTTTATTTGGGATTGATTTTCTGCATATGCTGAGCTGTTCCTGACAATCTATGAGCACCTGTTCCTCTGAAACAAATGCATTAAAAGGATGGGTGAGTAGAATTTAATAGCCTCCAAATTATATAGCATACAACTATAGGATTTCCTCCCACTCCTCAATACCCTTTCCTTCAATTTTTGTCATGATAGCTAAAACATGTTTTCTTAATAGATGAATGAAAACATTCACTAAATGCTTTCTGTGTGCCAAGTTGTCTTGACATTATCATTATTTTGAATACCATTGCTATCTCAACACTGAAATACATTCATAAGTGATGTTTTAACAGTAATGGACCTTGAGCTTTGTCCTTTCCCCCATTTTCTATGGTAAACACTCATGAGCTGGACAAAGCTTGCTAGTGATGGTTTGCAGTCCTGAGAGTTGGCTTAGAGAGCCACCCCCCAATGGTCCTGGAAACGCCCCTGCATCTGCCTTATATCCTCTGCCTTTCTTTCTCACTCCAGTCCTGCCAGCACTATGGATCCAACCTGAGACGTGATAAATAGGGGCAGCATTCCCAGTTCTGCAGCTTGATGTTGCCTGTGGTGAGGCCTTCACTTCCTTCTCCAGTGAGATCTACCAGGGAAGTATTTTCCCAAAGAAGACTTTGCTCAAACATTAGAAGGAAGACAACTTTCAGTCTAAGGCTGAGGTTGCAGAAGAGTTCCTTGGGATTTGGTTCTATCTCTACATCTACTATATCTACACTTTCTGGTTTAGACCTACTTGGCTCTGCAAGGGCCATCCAGAAAAACCATGGGTCAGGGGGAAGGCATATTAACTTGACACAAAATCGGAAGTCCTCCAAATTTCCTGGGCAACATCTTTCTTCAAAACCTGACAGCCCTGGGTCACAGACCAAATTGAACAGGAGCCAAGACAAACCTTCATGTCCCTTGATAATTGTTGACCAGCAATCTATAGAGCTTTTAATACTTTTAAAGCAGGACTTTTAAATATTTACCTGTAGCAAAATGAGAGGCAGAATAGTATAGTAGATAATGAGCTAGCCTTGGAACTAGAGAGTCCTAGGTTCAAGTCTAGCCTGTAACACATATTGTCAGTGCTCTGGGCAAACGTCTAAAACTATAGTAGGAGAGAAGTTGACAATCTGAATTGGGACAGGAAGTTTTCTTATCTAGGAATTCCATAAAGGAGATACATGATCATAGGTTCAGTCTTTGTATCTATCCTCTGACTAAAGGAGACTTTATCAATTGGGGAATGGTTAAACAAAATGTAGTATATAATTATAACAGAATATTAATGTGCTAGAGAGCACGCAATGTGTTATGAGTGTGTTAGAGAGTCACAAACAAGTTAGAGAAGCACAAAAAGACTCATACGAATTGATGCAAAATAAAGTGAACAGAACCAGGAAAACTGTATAAAATGGCTGCAATAATGCAAATGGAAAGACCACCACTGACAACAAAAACAGATGAAAGTGAATGTAGCGAAACTATGCAGAAGAATCTTAGACCCAAGAAGAGTGATGAACCTAGAGAGAAGAACTTTCCTCTACTCCTTTGCTGAGGTCAGGATTTATGGATGAGAAACACTGCATACATAGAACACCATTTTTTTAAACATGTTGATCGATTTTGCCATTTTTTTCTCTTCTTCCTTTTCATTCTTTTTCTTTTCTTTTTCCCCCTAGGAAAGTACTCTCCAGGAGGGAGGAGGAGCAGGAGGGTGATAGGAGATACCAGGGGAAATATCGTCAACCTAAAAACAAAAGATACTAACAAAATCGATTCTTTTTTTTAAAAGATGCCATCAGTAAATAGCAGATTAGGACACATTTATCCCAATTTTACCTACCACTCTTCTACCTCCCTCTCCACCCCTACTCCTATCGCCTACAAAATTGCTAGAATTATGCTGTGGGTTGGTTCATTTTATTTTTGCAGAACCAATTTTATTGGTTTAGTTCAGTCTATCAGATTTTTATATTTTGTTCCTCCAGAGCTGCAGAACGTCCATAAACACTGAACACTACACTGATCCTTGGCAAAAGACATGGCCTCTGATTCCAAAAACAAAAAAAAAAATGCATATAAATAAATAAAGATAAAATGCTGGTCAGAGGGGAACTTCATCTTTCAGACACCAACATTTTTCCTGTATACAGCTCGGGAAACAGTCTTGCTAGGGCTTATTTGGAAGGGAGGTAAACAAATAGTTATCTGAAGGGAAAATCTGACCTTTATTGGCACATCATATCTCCTCGACAATAACTTGTTGGCTGCAGAGGGTTCTTTATGGGAGGGGCTCCTTTATGAGTCATCTTCTGATCCCATGGGAAAGGCTGGGCCTACAGCAGAAGGCCATGGTGTTGGGTCCTGGACAGTATCATGTTTCTTAGATCATCTGCAAATGCATCTCTCTCTCTCTCTCTCTCTCTCTCTCTCTCTCTCTCTCTCTCTCTCTCTCTCTCTCTCTCTCTCTCTCCCTCTCTCTCTCTCTCTCTCTCTCCCCCTCTCTCTCGGTGTTTCCCCCTCCCTCTTTTTCCTGAACTAATTTGTCAAGGCTACAACTTGATGCAGTGAAAATAGTACAAGATGAGGACTCAGGAGACCCGAGTTCTAGTCTCCCTTCCACTTGCTTTGTGACTTTAAGTAAGCCATTCCCCTCTCAAGGTCTCCATTTTCTCTTCTATAAAATGAGATTAAACTTGATGATTGTTAAAGTTTCTTCTGCGAATTTCCTATGCAAGGGCAAATTTAAGCTTCTAGGAATTATGCTGCAGTCAGACTGATCCTGATTCCACTACAGTCAAAGCCCTTTAGTGGATCTCATGAATATGATCTTGTCTTTAACTACCATCAGCTTAAGAGATCTCACTCTGCCACATTCCTGAGCCTTTTCACATCTGTTTCTTAGTTTAATTTTCATTCTTGTACTCTTCCATAGAATAATACCCAAGTTCCTACCAACCTTAATCAAATTCTTTTAGCCATATATGGACTTCTCCTACCTTCCTGGATGTTTATTTTCTGTGTTTTTTTTCATCCATCAGAAATTTGTTTGACTTCCCCCTTCTCTTCACTCCAAATACCCCCAAACTCCCTCTTATCTCACCAATTTCTGAAATACCAGCTGTGTCCTTGACTCCCCAGAATCTTTGCTTAGCAAATGTCCAAGAAATCATTATTTCTGGGTGATTTATTAGTAGACTTGGATATTCTGTAATTTTGCTTTGTTTGGGTAACTTCAATTCTCTAGGCCTTCATTTCTGCATCTCTAAAATGAAAAGATTGAAACTTAGTGATCACTGCTGACATTCTGTCATTTTATTCTTTCTGAGAGGAGGCTGTGAACTATTTCCTGAGTTTTCTTCTAGAGGTGGCCATTCTGTCACTAAATGAATTAATGGCAAGTAAGAAATGAATGTGGAAAATGGGCCTGAGACTGTGATGATGATATTAACAAGTGATTGGGTTTGGCTGTATGCAGGAGAGGTGTGAATGGGACAGTAGGTGTCCAATGGCTGTCGCCTCTCGGATGTGTCATAATTCTTTGACACTAAACATGGACAAACCAGAGGTTTTGTTAATTGGCAATGACAGTCTGTATTCTACCCCTGCTCATATTCTGTTGGAGTTGACACAACGTGACTAAGTCAGGTACCTCGTGCTGGGAATCGGGCATTGTTTTTGACACTGACCTATCCATTTCTACTAATATTAGCTCTTTAATGAGGTCATGCTGCTATCAATTTTTAATATATAAAAATTCATAACTATCTGACCTTTTTAGCTGTTAAGAAGGCATCCATGATCTTGTCATCATGTGCGCAGATCTGTTTATTTTCTTGGGCTCCTTGGTCTGTTCCCTGTTTTAAAAAAAATTGCATATATATGTGTATATATATATATATATACACACACACATATGTATGTATACATATATGTATATAAATTGTACATAAACACACTCATGCACACACGCACATAATCAAAGAATCAAAAATTTTAGAACTAGAAGGGATATTAGACAACCTCTGATATAACCATCTCACTTTATAGGAAACCAATGCCTGTAGAAGGAAATGACTTGCCCAAGGTCACATAGCTAGTAATGTCTGAGCCTAGACTAGAATAATAATTTCTTTACCCAGCACCTTTTCACTATATCATGTTCACTCAGAAGGCTAAGGGCAGGTTTTATGTTTCTGCAGACCTGTCAGCAATTTCATCAAGATTTCATTAAGTACCTAATGTATGAAGAGCACTGTGCTGGGCAACAGAAGATAGACAAAAATTAAGTAAGAAGCAGTTCCTGCCCTCATGGGGTTCACAAATGTAAAGAATATAATACCGCACAATTCGCTATATCAAATGACACATGAATGCTAGGTAAGGTCCAAGGTAAGGAGGAGGAGGATATTAACTAACTGAGGGTAGCAGAGGTTTCGTGGAGGAAGTGGTTTGTGTTAATATATGGATAGAATTTCAAGAAGTAGAAGTAGGGACACACAGAGGGAAAGAGAAAGTAGAACATTGAAGGCACAAGGATTGGACTTGAGAATAGGCCTGGAACAAGGCCAGCTCAGGACACAAAACAGGATGCATGTAGGGTTCTGCTGTTTTAGAAGTGGGACTTTGCCAGCTAGCCTAAGCAGTTAACCATCAGGTCTTTCCACCTATGTTCCTTCATGTGTTTTGAGATAAGCTCTGCCTTTTGGACTCTGTGGCAATGGTAGGATATGTGGCTATTGAATTTGGCAGAACATTTGTCCTTATTATGCCCAGCATAATGACTTTCTTAAGGTTTCTTCAAGCCCTTTCCAAAAGTGCAGTGAAAATATGATTCTGATAGCAGCACCTTATGTTAGCCTTCCAAATGGAGCCTACTGTTGGGAATAGCTAATCCAGCCTTATTTTCTAGTTTTCAGCCTAGTCAGCTAGCTATTTGTGTGATTTAGCCAATTTCAGCTTATACTACTTTCTAGAGAGAACTTTCTTTTTCAAATTTGCAGTGAAATGGTCACAGTAGCCACCATAACATCTCTATTTCAAAAACCTTCCAATGATCTTTAAGTCCCTTTCATTATTTTCAGTTTATTCTCCTCAAAACTTGTTTATTTAACCAGAATGTATTAAGTGAGGTCCTACTATATGGATGAGGCCTTGGAAATACAAAGGCAAAAGCAAAAAATTCCCTGACCTCAAGGGGCTTCCCTTCTCTTGTGGGGGAAAGAACAATTATAAAGAAAAATAAATACAAAATATAAACAATTCCATTTCCAGGGAAAAGAGTAGGGGATAAGGCAAGTATCCCTAAGAGGTGTTCCTTGAAGTGAACTTTAAGGAGTAGGGATTCAAAATGATAAAGCAGGGTGGAGACAGGCATTCCGCACAGGGAGAAAGACCCTACAAAGGCATAGAAACAGGAGAGGAAGTATCATTTACAGGGGATCAGTGAATAGGCCCATTGTGTTGGAATGTAGAGTGTGTAAAGGAAAGTCATATGCAATAATTCTGGAAAGACAGGTTGGAGGCACATCGTGAAGGACTTTAAATACAGAATTGAGGAGCTTGCATTTTGTCTTAGACACAAGAGGGAGGAACTGGGGCTTCTTGGGCAGGAGAGTAACATGATTAAAACTAGATGACTTTGGCCCCTCTTAGGAGGGTGGAATGGAGAGGGAAGAAAATGGAGAAAGAGAGACCAATTAAGAGGCTGTTACAATAGACAACAGTTAAGGGATGGGGAGGGGTGGCAGAAGTTGCCATTGGAGTGAAACTCCAAGAAGCCTGACTGATTAATCCCACCCCACTTGGACAACAACGTTGATGGATCAATTCAGTATGAATTATGCTATCATTTTCTATTTGTTGGGTGACTTGCTGATTTGGTTGCATATGATTGGTCTTCCCAATTGACATAAGCTCTTTGAGGATCTTTCTCCCATATTCCCCACCATGGCTAGAATAGATTGGAGATACTGTATAAATGACTGTTGATTGAACACCTTCTTGTGTCTCTTCAAATGCAGCACTACACCATTGAATGAATCTGTTGTTGTTTTGCATTTCACTTGCCCTCTGTCTCAACTACTTCCATAATTACACTTTGAAAATAATATTAACTGGGCCACATACCAACCCTTGGGGGAATAGTGAAGTTTGTTTAAATAGGGTTTTCCCCACTTCTCCTTTTAGCAGACTTCTTCTTACACCCCCTAGTATTCTAGATTTCACTCTTTTCTTGCCCCCTCACTCCCCGAAGAGCTTATCTTGATTCTTTAGCTACCTGTTAATTGAACCTCCCAAATCAGGTCAAAATCTTCAAAGACTTAGATCTGAAAGGGAATTTAGAGGGCATCTAATCACCCCTCCCCCCAATAATGTCACAGAAATGGATACTGAGGCTCAAAAAGGTTAATTGATTTGCTTCAGACAAGGGCTGAGCTGAAAGTTGAACCTAGGCTCTCAGGGTCCACATTCAACAAATTCAGCCCTCAGTCCACAGCAAGTTTTTTTTACTTTCTCCATGACCCCATTGGCCTAGGGAGAGAGCTATGCATGTCGCGGGGAGAAGGTAGAGTTCTAGGTCCTAGTTAGGTGTCAATGGTCATTCTAGTGTAGCAAAGGGTACAGAAAGGATTTTAAAACCAAGCAAGTGGTTAAATCCAGGGGAAAGGAAGTTGGGCAGAGTTAAACTCAATATCCAAAATCCTTGGAAGTGGAACTTCTGTATTTTAGGACCATCAAGCAACAAAACAGGAGTACACAGGGCTCCTTCAGTCCTAATTAGAGGCAGTAGTACTTCCACTATTATCTACTATGGGACAAAGTAGTTTACCAAGCTCAAGAGGTATCTTATGGAAAAATCATTTTTGTTAACATTGAGTATTCTTGTCTCTTGTTATATAAATAAGGTGAAACTTCCATTTTTTCCTAGTTAATAAAGCCTTCTTCTGTTCACCTTGTGTTACTTGAGGGAAAAGGTAGACGATCAAGAAAGAATAGAGGTGGATGACAAATTAAAAGATCCAGGAGTGCCAGTGAAAGCCTTGCGAGGTGGGTACTATAGGCTGAAGTGAGGCAAAAGGAATGGTGAGCTTCAGAAGAGGACAGCCCAATGTAGCACCAAATCTGCATCTGCTTGTGGGTGGTTGTAGTTCTCAGCCTAGAGAAATTCTGATTTATCTTGACATCTGGATTAGAAGAAGAAGATCTGGGAGTGCAATGCAAGAAAATATCTTTAGGCCAGGTTCCCCTTTGGGGGAGGAACCACATGTGATCCATGCCTGCAGGTGCTCTCAGGAAAACCAAGTGTCAAGGTATTACCAGACCAGCTCTCACTGAGTACTGGGATAATGGGAAGGAGGAGGTGGAGTATACAAAAGGATAAAAAAGATTTTCCTTACCTTCAATTTTATAGTCTGGGACAGGAGTGGGGAACCTATGGCCTCAAGGCCACACCCTAATGGATTCAGTCAAAGGACCACACTTGAGGACCTAGAGGAACACATGTGACCTTGAGGGCTGCAGGCTCCCCACCAACTGATCTAGGAGGAGAAAATATCTCCATGTCTATAGTGCTTTAGAGTTTGCACAATTCTTTCTTGAGATCTTTATCATGTAGGCAGTGTAAGTATTATCATCCCCATCTTTACAGATGAGGAAAGAAATGGCAGGACTTGAGAACCTCCCAGAAATATTTGTATTTTAAAGGAGAATTCTGAGTATCAAGACTGAATTAGAGGCAGCTTGAAGACCCCCAAAGAGTCAGAGAATCTGGGTTAGAATCTAAGTTCTACAACTGATGAGATGTATGGTCTTGGTCAAGTTACTTAGCCAATCTGGACCTCAATATCCTCATCTGTAAAATGAGCAGTTTGGAGTAACTAGCCTCTAAAGTCCCCTTCCTGTTCAAAATCTATGATCTTTCTTACTACCCATGTGGGGTTAGGCAAGCCAATCTAATGCACCAAATATTAATTAAGCCCCTCCTATATACACAGGCAATATGCTAAGCACTAGGAATGCAAAGACTAAAATTAAAAAAAAAAAATCCTGCCCTCATGGAGTTTCCATTCTATCTGAATTTAACATACACTCAGAGAAATAAATGCAAAGTTTATGCAGAACTAATAAAAATCATTTCAAGAGGCAGAGAACCCCAACAATCAAAATGAAAAGATGAAGAAAGGTCTTGCACAGGAGGCTGTCCCTGAGCAGAAGTGAGGAGCAGGTGCTTTCTAGTGATACCTGGCAAACAACCTATGTAAAAGCATAGAGTCAGGAGACAGGTCGCATTAAGAAGAACCAGTAGTCAATCCTACTGGGATGGAGAGCATGTGAAGAGGAGTCATAGGAAACAAGACTAAAAACAGAGGAAGGAGGCAGATTCTGTAACCCTTTAAATGTCAAGCTAAAGAGGTTTATCCTAGAGCAGGGGTTCTTCATTTGGGAATTTTAGGGGGTCTGTCAACTTGGATGGTAAAAGAAAAAAATTACATCTTTATTTCAACATAATTGGTTTTCTTTGTAATCCTATATATTTTATTTTATTCACTCAAAAAATATTCTGAAGTGTCCATAGGATTCTATGGAAGGCTGCCAAAGGCATCCATGATAAAAATGGGAGGTGGGAGCACTGCACTAAAAAATTCTGTGCTAGAGGTAATAGGGAGCTTTTAAGAATGTTTGTGTAGGGAGACTTGGTCAACCTGCTTAGGGACTATCAATGTGAAAGGAGAGATTAGAGGGAAGAAAGGTTGAAACTCTTTCCTCCATTTTGTGTTTATATATATGTTCCTGCACTTAAATTATATTTTCATGTATCATTTTTATATGATCACCTTGAAGCTTTTTTACTCTTAAAAATATTGACATATTTTGCTGGTAATAAAAACAGTCATAAAGGGCCTTAAAAGTTTGCAAAGCACTATTTATGTATGTGTGTGTATGTACATATGTACGTGTGTGTATGTATGTGTGTGTATATAATATGGATATGTAGATATAGTATATATGTACATATGCATATATATGTGCCTATACATATATAACAATATGATGTCATTTGCTCCTCATAGCATTTCTGTGTGGCATATACTTGATTAGCTCCATTTTTCACATGAGGGAATAAAAAGAAGAGAGAGGAAAAGCATTTCAGAAAAAACAGCTAACACATCAACTGAATCTGACAGCATATGTAGTATTCTACACGTGTAATCCTCCACCTTTGCAAAGAAGGAAGGGAATGCCTTGGGTTCTTGAAATTTGTACCACTGCAGCCCAAATTCTGTCAGATCTCATCAAGATCGAAAGATTTTGAGAACGAGGAACTCACCACAAGGTTTACCCCCAGGTGTTAATATACCACTGGTTCTCCTCCTCCTCCTTTTTTCTCCCCCTCCTCCTTTTCTTCCTCTGTTCTTTCACTTCCTTCTCAATTTCCAAAAGTTTCCAAAAAGGCTTCTTAGGTAAGGGAATGTTTCAAATTGTATTAATGACAGGATTTATCTCCATAGATGAAATCATAGATCCTTAAAGTACTGAAGTGAGAGATTTGTTTAAACTAGAGTTCAAGAGCAACCTTGGCTAGTGGACTCTAGAGTTCACTCTATAGAAGAGATTAAGGAAGAGGGAATGCGTGCGTGCGTGCGTGTGTGTGTGTGTGTGTGTGTGTGCAGGTGTGTGTGTGGGGGTGGGTTGTAAGAAGTGGAGGTGAAGAATGAACTCACAAAGGACAATAAGCAATTCAAGGAAATCACAAACACTCTGTTAGGGTAACATGCATCGTTATGTCTGCCCTTCCTTTTCAAAGACGATCCATGGCATCACAGGGTAATGTCTTGACTCATTCATGAATTGGATTTAAGTGAGGCAGAGCAGAGCAAAGTCTTCAGCCTCACTCTCTTTTCCTGAGTCATCAAAATCCAGTGGCCAGGGAAAAGTCAGGATGACTGGAAATGACCCAGAATGACCCTGGTATCTTCAACATCTTACCAGGCCCCAAGTTCCAAGCAATTCCTAAGGAACTGCTTCAGTCCCCTTCATGCCCATTGGAACAAGTTGTTCTTAGCTGCCCATTCCACTGGGAGAAGTATTCACATGCTTGAGGTAGACTCTCTCCTAACTTATTGACAGGTTTGAGGCCCATCAGTTACGTTCAACTTGGTTTAGCCAGACTGGGGAGATGGTTTACCAGGTTTCAGATAGCCTTTGTGCATGGAACTGCTTCTTGAAGACACAAGTGAATTGAGTGCCAGGTCAGCAGCAAAGGTGGATGAGCAGGCTTGAAAAGGATTCAACAAGCCCTCATATCAGAGGTTCTAGCCCTCCTTAAACACTCTCTACAGCCCAGTAATATGCTTAGTTCTAGATTTCAGGCACTTGTGACATTTGTAAAATCCTAAAGGGGCTCTGGAGTCTAAAATGGCTTCTTATGCTGAATTCCAATTTTATTGTAGTGTTACAATAATATTTGGGGATATTTTACTCCATGTTCGCTTAGAACAATGGAATGTCAGTGGTGTAAGGGGTCTCGAGTCTTATTAATCCAATTTTCTAATTTTACACATAAGGAAATTGAAGTCCCCAAAATTGAGTGTCCATCAAATGCAGGCTGAGAGCCAGAAGGGAAAGAGGTCATCTGACCTGGAGGTTCTTAACAAACTGGGTTAGATTTCAGATCTGTGAAACTGAAAGGTAAAATAAATAAATAACTTAAATTTAATTGATTTATTTTGTAATCCTAAATATTTATTTTATGATTTTAACAATTCTGAGAGGGATGTGATAGGCTTCTTTTGACTACCAGAGGGGTTCATGACACATAAAAGACTAAGAACTCCTGATCTAGCCTGACCCCAGCATTTTTCAAATGAGGAAACTGAGAATCAGAAAGGTCTAGTAGATTATATACCTATGGCCAGGTTTTAATTCATCAGAGTTCAAATTCTGCTTATCTGTCCCCAAATCTAATCCAATTTTGCCATTATACCATATCAACTATTAGGAACTGGGCTTTCTCAGGGAGTAATGGAGGGGCTGCCTCCTTCACCTTTTCTTATGCTTCTACCCTCCATCAAGCTGACCCCATTGTGTTATCAAGCTTTTTACTTCCAGTGGAGCTTTCTAAGGTCTAGTGGTTAATCTGTCTTCCTTCTACACTGGAAGTCAAAAGCTGAATAACCCATTTTCATAGAGGAGTTGAGTTAGTCGGCTGAAATTCACAACCTCCAATTTAGTGTGGTTGGCTAATAACTATACTATGAAGATGTCCTCAACAATTAAAGACCTAAAGAAAATATTGGATTGCTAACACTCCCCACAAACTACAGAGAATTTGGAGAATTCGAAACATCCAGGGGGAAGTTGGAACAATTGCTTACATGCATTTGGGTAGGGGCAAAACACACATACACACACACATGCATATGCGCATACAGGTCCAACACACTCCAACACAGGTCTACATATATTCACATACAAATGCACCATACTCAATGATAACCAAAAGAAGGGACCAAATTTATTTTATGACTTTGACAATTTTTTTTCTACATAGCGTTCTCTAAACAGAGAAAATAAAATCAAGCTTTGTTCCTGAGCGTATGTTTTTGACATTTTTTCCCTTCTTCAAGAATGTAAATTATTAATAAACTAATTTCTCTTTATAGTTCAATCTTTGGAGATTTAAAGTGTTCACTCAGATGCACAGAGATGAAGCAGTGCTTCAGCTCCAATCAGCTCCTATCCTCTCTGGAGATCCTGCTAGCCTTGAGGTAAAGCAGAGTATTTGAAACTTTGAGTATTTGAATCTTTGATTCAACCAGGAATTTCAGTCTAGTCAGTAAATATAGTTTAGTGCCCTGTTTCAGTATGGTTATTTCTGTCAGCCAAGATGGTGTCCTTACTTTGCTCAGCTTAGAGCAAAGGATCAAATCCTCCTAACTGTGTTGCCTTGGACAAGGCATGCAGGCCTTTCTAGGCCTCAGTTTCCTTATCTATACAACATGGGCCCCTTTTGGCAGTCTGGTAAAATCTATGGACTGCTTTTCAGAGTGATGTTTTTAGATCCATAAAACAAAATATGCAACATAATGAAGGAAACCAGTTTTGTTGAAATATAGTTATCGAAATAGTTTTTTAAGAAGTTCACAATCCCCTGGAATTCAGTGACCTCTGAGGTTCTTCCAGCTTTAAATCTATGATGCCTATTTATGGGTTGTGTATGTGTTATACTTAAGTAAATATGTATCTATATCTTCCAAGAAAGCCCCACTGTGGTACCTCATCATGGTGTGGTGGTAAGACTGGGTTCTTGAAAACCTTGAGAGCAGACTTTAAGTTCAAAGTACATCAGGTTGGGAGGGCTTCAGGAGGGCACAAATAAAAGAATGTATTATATCTTTCATCCCCAAACCAACTTTGTACCAGAAAACTTGTTACCAGCTAATGATTTTGTCCACAACTCATAAAGGCCATCCACTAAGTCATGGAGTGATTGTGATCTGTTTTGGGAGAAAGAATAACACCATTTATGAAATCAGGAATTTTTTGAAGTAATAAATTAAGGTATAAGCAAAAAAAAAAATATATATATATATATATATACACACACACGTATATACATTCGTGGATGTATACATATTCTATTTAATGAATTCTTTCCTAATCAGCTGATTTAAGAAGTGAGATTTTTGGCCACTTAGGGTATCTTACAAATCAAAAATTTGGAGAAAATAGAAAATAGTCCTGCTTCTGGTTAGGGTTAGATCAGATGACTGCTGAGATTTCCTTCCATACTCTAGGATTCTATGCCTTTCTCAAAATGCCTTTCTTCAAAGACCATCTTCCCATTTGCTGTGAGGAAGTCACAAGGAGTTAGATTTCAGCTCAACATATGACCTCAACCAGAGACTGGTTGGGATCTGTCAGGGATATAATAGAAAGGAATCTTGTGATGCATGGAAGGTTGGGCTAGATGACCTTTCCCAGTTCTAAGATTGTATAATTCTGATATCTTCTATATTCTCAAAGCAACTCTCTAAGATACAGTGAATTAAAATTCTCATATATTGCAAATGGAGAAACCAAGGTGTGGTGAGACAAAGTGACTTGCTGAGATTGTGTTTTTTGAGAAGTTAAGTCCAATCACTAGTAGAGATGAGATCTCCCAGTTCCTAGACTCATGCTTTTTCTAGAAGAGACTACTCTGTTTTACATACAGTGAAAAATGCAAAGGTCTTACCTCCTTCAACTTTGTACATTGATTCTCTGCTCAACTATCTCCCCTCCCCTTTCCATTCCTTTCCTAACCCCTTTATGGAATTGTCACTTCCCTATTTCCCATATTCCTCCTCCTCTCACCTGTAAGACCTCAGGTATCACCAAGACAACATGATCAAGTCAGATGCAGAAGGTCCATTTGGGGAAAAATCAAACAACATGACAATCATGAGCTCCAGAGAGTTGAACTGTAAACCAGCAGAATGCCCTCAACCATGCCAACAAAGTACACACACACATACACACACACACACATGCACACAACATGCCTCTCTCGCTTGAGCTACTGAGGGAAAGGCAAAAAACAAGGCAAGGAAAAGAAAAAGAAGAAAAAACTTTTTTATTTTTAAAACCAGTTCTATTTTGGGTTTTTATTTACTTATGTTTGGCTTGCAGAGGTTAAGGGGCTAGCTGTAATGGAAACTGAAGTCTTCTGATTTCTCCCTCTCTGGCCTAAGTACACTTAGATGGTTATAGTATGAGCTTCCTCAGCCTATCCAATCCAAGACCTTGGTCCTGACCTGGCAGCAGCTCCCTCTCTTGGGATATGGAAAGATATTTGGGCCCCAGGGCATTTACAGACCTTGAACAGCCAATGTCAGCTGAACGTATGATAGGGCACGTTCCTTTTCCAATGAGGGTTACTATCCCCTTAAGGACTTGGGGAAATCAAGCCATAGAATCAGAACCTCAGAGATTGAAAAGTCTTTAGAGATGATCTATTTCATTCCTTTATTTTACAGATGAAGAAACTGAGGCCCAGAAAGGGAAAGTGGACCCATAACTGAAGCAGCAGAAGAAACAGGCATCAAGGCAGGGAAAATATAGGTTGATGAATATTTAACAACTAGATTGACTAAAAAAATACTCTTCCAGGGATCCAGATTTTAAATATATGTATATAGAATTTATATAAAATTATTAATATATATTATATATAATTTTTAATGTGAGAATTTACAATCAGCAAAGGCTTGATTTATTGCTTTTTGTTGATTGTCTAGACTTAAGAAAATGTTAAAAATTCAGATTAAACTTAAAATGTGTAGCAGAGTGCCTCTTTGAGGCTCTCGCATTTGAAAAGTGAGAATGCTAATAGCTGGAGAACACTTCCCAGGTTTGTTTTTACCTTAAATAAGATAAGGTGTATAAAGTGTTATGCAAATATTGACTCTTATTTTTACTCATCTCATTCTTTTGAATATTCCGGTTTTTGTTTACTTGTTTAAAGAGGGATTTCTTCGCTCCTCCCACTTTTCAGCTTTTTCCCTTTGCTCTCCTCAGAAAGAGATATATGCTTGTGTCATATTGGTCTGAGCAACATCACCTATGTATAGTACACTGAGACCTATGGATGGGATTTAGTATGAGTGCCTCTCGATCAAGCAGTTGTTTATTGAAAAACTTCACTGACTACTTGGGGAAATAAGACGAAGGTTTGGAGGGGGTGGGGATGGGGATATGTAATAGTCTTCATGTACTTTAAAAAAAAAGAGGTGGGAGGGGTGGTCCAGATGTGAACTGTTTCATAAACTTTCAGATGAAGTCACTATATTATTAGTTTTACTTAGTTGTTTTGCTTTGTTACCAGAGATCTCTCGTGAAATGGGAGTAATCTGTCAGCGTATGTAATATAAAAACAAAACACATCAATAAAACTGAAAGTAAAAAAATTAAGTTAAAATAAAAGGCTGTCATATGGAAGAGAGAGTTGACTCATTTGACCCTGCCCCAGTACAAAGAAGTAGAAACAAGGGGGGAAAATTTCAAACATGCAAATTTAGTTCAGATGTTCTAATACAGTAACTAGAGTTCTCCAGGAATGAAATAGGTTTCTGGGGAATTTGGTAGGTTCTTTCTCACCGGAGACCAGCAAGCAAAACCAGAATGAACATTGAAGGCTGAAGTGGGAATTCTTTTATGGGTATGAGTTGGACTAGACAGCAACTGAGACCTCTTCCACCACTGAAATTTTGTGATTTTGTTTTTTTGTTGTTTTTTTTTTGAGATCTCCAAAGGTGGTATTCTTGGAAGATTTCACTGTATATACTTGGCAAGTGATCTGAAATGATGAAATTGACGGTTTCAAAAAATATTCTGATTGAGAGTCTGCTCTTTCTCCAAGTTCATCCTCTTTTTTTCTACACACATATGCACATATATTCTTAATAATGAGAATGCATAAGGCAATCTGGGCAGCTAGGTAGAGCCATAGTACACAGAGCACCAGACCTGAAGTCTCAGTTTCCTCATCTGTAAAATGAGTGGGAGAAAGAAATGGCAAACTTCTCCAGCATCTTTGCCAAGAAAACACCAAATAAGGTCACAAAGAGTCAGACATGACTGAACAACTCTTTCCTACCTCTAAATATCTTTCCTCTGTGACTGTAATAATGAACACATATATTTACCAACAAAACTAGTTTTAAAAATAATCAGTCATTCTCCTGTTTGTTTTATTTATGGAAGCTAACCAACTAGTTTGATGCATCTTTTAAGTTAGTCAAATGATGTATTTGGAAAGCATGTAGACAAGAAATAATTCTATATCTCTTCCCCCCATACCACTCTCTTTTCACCCTTTCTTTTTGTCTTCCTCTATTTAAAAAAAAATCAAGATAAAAGTGATTACGGTATTATTTAGTATTTCACTTGAGTGATCAAGTAAGTTTATTAGATATTTTGTTTGTTATGTGTCCATAATTTTATGACTTCTAATCTGAATGGTTGAGTCCTAAAAGTCAGGCCCCTTTGAAGACACTGTGGAGTGTCTTCTAGATTGCCACAGGCTTAAAAATTCTAAGTGGCTCAAAGGAGAGGCAGAATTGTGAGTTTCAAGGGGTCTTCAGGATTGAGCAGAACAATTTATTGGTTCCTCACTTATTTTCCTTTATGAAATAGAGATAATCATTCTTGGTAGAATTGATATGAAAAAGAAAATTACAGGTTACCATATGGGAAGCTGTATGCTGTGGTCAAAATAATGCTGAATTTGGAGTTTGAGGGCTTGGTTTGAAACATGAGCTCTCCTGTTTACCACCTGTGTGAACTTGGGTTACTCACTCCTTTCTTGGGGCCGCTTTCCTCAAATATAAAAGGAAGGGGCTGCACTAGAAGATGTTAACACTTCTTCCCTCTCTGTATTTATGATCTTATGATCCCATATCCATTCAGATTAATATTTCATAGTTCCTGGGGACTGAGCTAGAAGGGACCTTAGCTATCCCCTTGTCCAATCTCCTCATTTGACAAAAAAGGAAACTGAGGCACAGGAGAAGTGCAGTGAATAAATAAGCCTAGAGTTGGGCTTCTGACTCCAAGTTCAGTGCTCCTTCCACTCCATGGTGATGTGTTGGAGCTAAGTGAACTCATCTTATCTATGACTTCATATGCAATATGCTACCAACAACAGCATTTGCTCAATTCTCAGGCTGGAAGGAGGGGAACTAAAGTCCGGATGAAAGTTAAAAATAGGTCATGTGAATTTAATTCGAGCTTCTCTGGGACTATTAGTGTGGTGAAGAGAAATGAAGAAAGGGAAAAAATAGAAATTGTATTCAATAAGCTTCCTGGAAGCATCTTATTTTCTCACAAATATTTATGTAGAGAGAGTTCTCATCAGAATGAGGCCTCATTAGCAAGAGGGTCCTGGAACACAGGTGGGATGCCACTTCACATCTTCAATAATACTTAAAGAGCACCTGACTGTGGCCCCGACAGCTGAACTGTGAACGCAAACACACACGCTAAAACAGAAACACTGTTTAGAGACAATTGCTCTTCCATTTATTTCCCCAATCTCTCTTATTTCTTCCTCTTTGAGAAGTATGTTTTCATGACACCAAGGGTATTTAAAAAAGAAATAGTTTTATATTATTCCTGGAATATCTGCCTCCCCCTTGTCATTCTTAAAATATTATTGCAATACTTATTATTATAATACCAGGCTGCTTATAATAGTAGGAGTCAGAATCTCCTACTTCTATGGACTGAGAAGAAATGGCACCTTTGTGTTTTAAGGACATTCCCTGAAAAAGGGATCCCAGACATCTCTGGAGATCTATGGATTTTGCAATTGACAAAGGGCCTTGAGGGTTCTTTCTGCCATTTTAGCTGGAGGGTCTAGAATTTCAGCTTCAAGATAATGCTTCATAAGCACTATTCTAAATGGGGAATTCTGTCACAGGTGGAAACTTGTCCCTGAGAAACAAAACATCTGTTTCTATACAAATGTCACCCATAATAAAGAGGGATAGAAAAGCCATGTGACATAGAAATTGGACTGTTTCCATATAAAATATGCTTTTCAGTTTTTTCTTATGTATAAACAACAGCTCATTACCCTCAAATATTTCAGTGTAGTCAATGGAGAAGACGATTCCTTAACACTACCAGGATCCAGAACAGGGGAAAAGAAACATTGGCAGCTTTTTGCGAGTAGCAGGACCCGAATTCCCAAACAAACTCCAAATGCCACTTCCTGGTTCAGAGGCAAGGAGTTTAGAAAAGAAAAAAAGTGGGGGAAAGGGAAGCTCATAAAAGTACTCTGAGGGCATACTGGTCATCAAACAGCTCTGAGCAAACTGCATTTGCAAATGAATCCAAAAACATGTGGATTCAATTTTCTCTGAAATGCCCAGAGGTTAAAAAATTAAAGGGGAAATGTTTGGCAGAATGAGCCAAGGGTTTGGTCAGGCCTACAAGTTTCTGAAAAGAAATGGGTTGTTTTGCCGAAGTGAAAATATTACCTGGTACTCCATCTCAATCATTTCTATAACCCAATTAGCATGGACCCCATTTCTCATTGTGCCTACAAAACTGACAGAACGGGGCTCATTCTACAGAAAATGGGAACTTGATTCCCAGAATGGCTTGCTGCACATGGAGATCCATACTTTCAAGGATGATGTAAAATGGAAGCAGAGAAACCATCTGCTAAAAAGTTATTTCTCTTATACTTATTTCTTTCCATCACCTCTCCCCCAATCAAGGCATCAACTTCACCCTTCTTTTTCTTCCACAAAAACCCCAAAATGTCTTTTTATTATGGCCAAATAAACACAGGGAAATGTGGAACTGCTTTAAAGCAAATCAAAACTGCTTTAAAAAGCTCATGAAAATGGGGGGAAACTACATCTGTAAAAAAGCTATGATTACCCTTAAAACAATGTGAGGCCAACAGCAGAAGTCCCATTACTCGATGATATGTGTTCTCTTTAAGTGGCTGTTTCTGGTCTCTGAGGTAGCAAAATGGTCACATGGTGTCATTGTTGCCATGGCAATAATCTGTAATTGTGCAGAAAATCCACAGAACTTGTGTGTAACTCCTTGGTGGATTAGGCTGAAAGGAAATCAAACCTATGAAAGTTCTGAATTGATGTTGTTATGAAGCTGCATTGGCCAAGCTGGTCTGATTTAGCCCACTCTGAATTGACTGAATTTACCTTCCCCTGGCTCCCATCAAGTTTTAGAACCTTCCCTTTACATATATGTATATGTAC
Source organism: Bettongia penicillata ogilbyi (assembly GCA_023548195.1). Lineage (NCBI taxonomy): Eukaryota > Metazoa > Chordata > Mammalia > Diprotodontia > Potoroidae > Bettongia > Bettongia penicillata. The sequence continues at coordinate 4,247,164 of JAJHZJ010000135.1, read as the reverse complement.
ACATATGTATATGCATACATGTAATATCTAAAAACAGTGAACATTTACATAGCACTTACTAGGTGTCAGGCACTGCTAAACACTTTACAATTATTATCTCATTTAATAATTAGAAATAGTAATAATAGCAAATGTTTATATAGTGTCTACCATGTGCAGGCGCTGTGCTAAATGCTTTACAATTACTGTCTCTCTTGATCCTTGCAACAACTCTGGGAGGTAAGTGCTATTATTATCTTCATTTTACAGATGAGGAAACTGAGGCAAACAGAAGTTAAGTGACTTGCCTACGATCACACAGCTAGTATGAGGCTAGATTTGAACCCAGGATTTCCTGAGGTTAAAAAAAAATAAAAACACTCACATGTGTGACACACATATATGTGCATTATATGTGTGTATAAATAGATATGGGTGTGCCTATAGGTCTTATATGTATAAGTATACATATATGTGTATATATGTATAACACATATATACCCTACTTTTATACTCACAACTGATGAGGCATATAAACATTAGTCAGCTTGGAGATTTTCCCATTTGACCCTCAGAATTCTGAGCACATGTTTGGAATACATGGGATAGGAATTGTTATGTCTTTGGCAGATGACATTTATGAGACCTTTAACTAGCATTCAGGATACCAGCATTTGTTTCATGTTGTACAGGTGAACCAACATTAAAAGAATGTATATGTATTTGTTACTGAACAATCCAAAAAATACCAGAAGGGTGTTTATCCTGGGGGAACATCACACACAACACCCAAGGCCAACAACCTGTGTTGCCAAGGGTATGTTTCCTGCAGTAGCCTGGCAACAGAGTATACACACATGCACGACACACCCATCTGAAAGGAGGCCAAAGCTGGCCTTCCTCAGAGCAGACTAACTTGAAACATACTATAGAACTATGTGATAAGGGCAGATAAGGGCTTTTTTCCCCCTACCCAAACTAAGTGTCATGTGACCCTTTGGAGACCTACATATGGGTCAAAAGCCAACACATAAAATTTTTTGGGGGAGAGGGGGTTGGGGTGACAAGGGAGGAGAGTGGGATCATTTGATGGAGGATGGGTCAAAGGGAGGGGGTGGACAAGCTGCCTTCATCAATTCCAGGCTGACTTGAGAATCCCATGGGAATGTGGCTTATGAATAGATCCCATGAGAACATCTGGAATTAAGATGCTCTTGCCCGGCACTTAACCCAAACTCATTAATGCAAATGCTTTATTTGTTCTACTTTATTTATTTTTTGGGGAGAAATCTTCAAATACCACACATTTGGTTTGCCTTCCTTTTGATCTTTTCCTGGGGATGAGAAAGAAAAGGTGGGGGAAATGAAAAGACAAAGTCTCATCTGGAGATAGAACTATCAGATACTTTGAAAACAGTTGAAAAAATGGAAGTGTCACTGAAATCAATTCAGTGTGATAGATTTTTAAATAGATTAGCTGAGAAAAAATGGAAATAGATAGGTAGGTGTATTAATAAGGCTTAGTACCTGCATCTTGGGGTGTTCTATCCTCTCCTACCCTAGTCTCTTTGCCTCTTGGATCATTCTGTTATTCAAGACTTGAATCTTGATTTCACAGCAAATGATCCGGATGAACAAGGGGGTATGTATACAAAAGACCTTAGAAGACTCCTCTTCTGTTTGTTAACCATGCCTTTTCCTGCTTATACTTGACCCTAAACTGAAAGTGGTAGATACTGAGTGATAAAGAGGGATAAATAAGTGAGACATTCCAGGCCTATCTGGTTACACCATTACATACTGACTCATGATCTATAAACTCAAAAATGTTGTCTCCCGGTTTTCTTCACTTGGTGAGAAGCATTGGGAATAGAATTTTTTTTTATAGTAAAACACTTACTTTGGTGTGAATCAAGGATGGAAGTAACTATCAAAGTCCACCAGTGAACTTGTAGCATAATCATTAATCAGTCAACTATGCAACAGGCACTATTTTAGGCTCTCTCTCTCTCTCTGTCTCTCTGTCTCTGTCTCTGTCTCTGTCTGTCTCTCTCTCTGTCTCTCTCTGTCTCTCTCTCTTTCCCACACACATGCACACACACACACTTAAATATATACATATATAGGGACAGAGAGAGATACATATACACACACAGATAGCTCCTTATATGCATAAATATGGCTACTGTGAAAGAAAATGTGTTTAATAAGAATGTATGTATAGAACACATATAAGATTGCAAGCTGTCTTGGAGAGTGAGGTGAGAAGGGGAGAAAATTTAAGACTTATGGAAGTCATTGTTGAAAACTGAAAACAAATTAATTAAATTTTTTTAAAAAGGAAAACAATATATGCATAATAGATACAAGGAGGGGGTAAAGGTAAGGTATTTGCTGACTGGAAGATCAGAAAGGGATGATATAGAAGGTGACAGCTGGGCTGAGGTACAGAGGGATTTCTAAGCTAAAGAGATGCAAAAGAATACTTTCCAGAAATAAAGGGCTTCCTAGGCAAGAACATAGCTATGAGAGATGAAATGTCCTATATGAGGGAACATCGAGGAGGCCAGCTTTGCTGGAACTTAGAAGTCTGGCAATGGTGTAGGAAATAAAACTTGAAATTCAGGACTCAGGTGGTGAAGGATTTGAAATGCTAAACAGAAGAGCTTGCATGTTATAGTAGAGCCAAGAATGAGCTGCAGGAGTTGTGGGTTTTGTTTTTGTAGGAGAGGGTTGATAGAGTCAGCCTTGTGTTTTAGGAATATCACTTTGGCAGTGTGGAGGACAGGTTAGACTGGAGGCAGTAAGACCATTTAGGAAGCTGTTACCATAGTCCAGGCAAGAGATGCTGAGACTTTGGACCAGATGACCATGTGAGTGGAGAGAAGAGGAGGGGAGAGAGATAGTGTGGGGAGAGAACCGTCTACATTTGACAACTGAGAGGATGGGAGGGTGTGGTGTTGAGGATGACGATGAAGTCGCAAGCCAGAGTAAAGAGGAGGATGGTGATGCCCTCAAAAGAAACAGTAAGTCCTTCATGAATGCCTGTTGACCCAATAGCTGAAAGAGGGGAAGAGTTTAGAGACACAGATGAGTTTTATTTTTAATGTGTTGGATTTGAGATGCATATGATAGAGTTGTATGCAAACATCCAATAGACTTTTGGTGGTACAAGAATGGAACTCAGGAGACAGATTGAGTCTAGAGATATAGATCTTAGAGTCATCTGAATAGAGTTGATCATTAAAACCCATAGGAATTGATGAGATTCATAAATGAGAGAATGAGAAAGAAATGAGAAGAGTGCCCAGTTTGGAGCTTTGGGGTACATTAATACCTGAGGAGGAGGACACATACGATTATCCAGCAAAGACTCAGGGGTAGTTAGTTAATAAGAGATCCATTAGAGAGTAATGCCATGTATACATATACACACATGTGTGTATGTATAGATACACTACAAATATACGTTAATATCTGCATACATGTATCTGTGTATATGTGTGTATGGTTCTTGTTGGGTCTGCCTAGCTGGAAGAGAAAAATATAATCTTAATCAATTCATAAGTCACAAGAGATCAAGAAGCCATTCTCAAATGTTCTAAACCAAACTACACTGGCAGTAGTAGCTAGTTACCTAGCTGGCCATTCCATAGTATCTTTCTAAGGTTCATCCATCACTTCACCTATTGGAAATTCTGGTTTCCCCTGGAAAACTTCAGTATTCGACATTTTGCTCATTACTAAATCTCATTACTAAATTACTAAAATATTTTAATGCCAAATTTTCGCTGAACTCCAGCAAGCAAATCCAAGGTGGCTGAGAGAGCCACCCAGAGAGAAGAGAATGTCCAGGAAGATAGGAGGTGACAAAGTAGAAGGACTTGGATAAGGCCATTAGGTTTGATAAGTAAGTGATCATTAGTAACTTCAGAAAAGGCAGCTTCATCTGAGTGATGTATTCAGAAGCCAGATTGTCAAGGGTTGAGAAGACAGTGAGAGGAAAAGTATGGGCAATGAGTAAAGAGAGCTTTTTAGGAGAACAAAAGGCATAATCGGTGGATAGATTGACAGACAGATATATTGACAGATAGAGAGATACATACATACATATAGATACATGGATAGAAAGATGCAGTCTAGTAATGTAATGTTCAGTATCTTCTGCCTGAGATTTCCCAAGAAACAGCAAGTTCCAGCCTGACACTGGCATTAGTAACGGAGCAGATTGCCTGCTAGTCAAAACTCCTTCTGAATGTCCACCTCTCAGCATGTCTGATGGAGGGTTGAAGTTGACCGATCAGCAAACTACTCAATTATAAGCCCATCTTCTCCCTGTGGTGCCACTAATTAAAACAGTTGTCTTGCAGTTCCTGTGCACCAATGTCTGATTTCCAAAAGCTGAATTAGTCACAACAATTAGCCATTGTCACTTTAATTCACTACCTTCTTTCTTCTTCCTCCTGTGACTATGACTTCACCTATGGAAAGACTACTCCAGCACCTTTTCCCTCCCCTCCTTCTACTTATTGTTGCATGTATTGTCACTCAGTTGGCTATGTCCCTTTCTACCCCTGTGACATTTGTCAAGTGATTTAATCTCTCAAGCCCTCAGTTTCCTCATCTGTAAAATGAAGGGTTTGGAAAGGTCTTTGATGTCTCTTGCAGTTTTTCCTCTGATATCCTAAGTCACTTCATCTCCTTAGGAGGCAGTTTTGTCATTCATAAAGTGAGAGGATTAGACTCAGTTTCCTTTCTCAGCTTTAAATCTATGATCCAATCTTCCTTGTGTCCTCAGCTGTGAGAAAGGAGTATAGGGAATGGGAGGGCAGAGAGTGGAACCCACCGTGAAGATGTTTGGGAAGCTAACTGCTCTGGAATGCCCTGACCTTTTGTTCCACTGAAACACCATATTTCTGAAAGCACGTCATGAGGGACTATTCATATATATGCAATTTATCTTCAAGGGAATTGGAAAGGGGAAAAAAAAAAAAGAATCAGTAGCTCTCCATTGTAGGAACCCTGCCCTACAGAAGGGTGGGACTTATGGCAGATATTTTTTTCCTCTTACCTCAATAAACATAAAAATTGATAGATAGATACATACATACATATATGCATGCATGTATACATGCATACATACATGAATAGACACATAGTAAGATGTGGTCTAGAAATGTATAGTTCAGTATCTTCTCCCTCTTACCTCAATAAACATAAAAACTTTGGTAATTTCAATTGTAAATGCATTTCTTTTGTACAATAGGACAACATCTCATGTATGGAGAGTAAATATGAAAAATAGGAGTAATGTGGAAATCAGAGTAAGATTGGAGCATGGAGCTCAGGCATAGCACATGTCCTATGGAAACATGGTTCCCCAAGTTATCTGAAGCAGAGTTGAGGGCTCCTTTCATTATAAAGAACAATTTTCTGAGTCTGCATTTTGAATGATAGAAATGGGCTTTTGTTTACTGTTCAGTTCCCAATTCAAATATCCATTAGTAATTAAGTCAATCCATAGGTGGGGAAAATAAGTTCTCTTCTCTGGTACCTGCCCATGGAGACTGCCAACTGGCTTTCAGAAGAATTCTGTTTCAATTGCTCTAGGACTAGGAAAGGAAAAGTCCTGTCCTTTCCTACTCCCTTTAGCCCCTCTCCCACAACTCTAACCAAATAAAAAATACCATAAGTAGTCTTATTTTTTATTTTATTTTTTAAAATTAGTTTTTATTAATGTCATTTATTTTATTTTCATCATCATAGTTTTCCCCAGTAGCCCTTCTAACCTTGTTTTTTAATAAAAACATTTGATAATCTGTATTTTTAGTTTCTCCAAAGACATCGTTTTTTAAACTTTATTTTCACAGATTTAGGGCTCCACAGGATCTTTAGAAGTCAGGAGTATCACTTTCTCTCTTTATAGATAAGGAAACTGAAGAGGGGATAAGTAACTTGCTGGAGGTCACACAGGCAGGAAGTTTCTGAGGTGTGATTCAAACCTAAGTCTTTCTGACTCCCAAGACCAATGCTCTGTCCACTTTACTGCACTAACCAGCTCAGCTCGTTTGAAATGTTTAAAGAAAACATTCCCATTCTGAAAGGGGAAGACTGGGTTCAGTGACAGCCAGTGGTGCTCAGGAAAGGCAGCGTCAGAGATGGCTATTTTTATTTAATATTATTATTATCATTACCTTTTTTTTTTTTATATCCCTAGCACTTAGCACAAGGACTAGCACAGAGCAGGTGCTTATAAATATTTAATTGACTAATAGAACCTATTCATATGACCAGTCACAGCATCTCTGACCTCAGTGTCCTTATCTATAAATGGGAGGGGGGGTTGGGCTCCATCATTTCTAAGTACCCTTTCAGATCTGAATCTATGATCCTATAATCCTAGGAGAAGTGGGGGGTGGGGTGGGATTATCAAACGAGGGGGTGGGGTGGGATTATCAAACGAGGAGCTCTAGCATACTCAAGGGGAAGAAACCCTTTGATCAGGCCCATATCTACCCCAACTCTTGATTGTCCTGAGTTGATATAAATAGGATATGGCCATGGATTCAGCTCCCACTTTGCAGCTATTGATCAAGTTGGCCAGAATTGAGGTTTCTCTCTCATTTCCCAACCCTGCCAGACCCTGCTTGCATCTAACTCCAAACTGGAAGTTCTGGTTGGGTGATAAAGAGAGGCAACAGTGAGACATCCCGGGTCTCTCCGGTTAAACTAATACAGTTAGGCCAGTGCTCTCTAAACTACAGAACCATGAGTCTCCTGCTTTCCTCTGTTTGGCAGAATGTATGAGGAATGAGTGAATTTGTAAGTTAAACTATCGATTTCGAGAGGCTCAGAAAAGGAAGTGATCATTGTTCACCAATGGACAATTTCCTGCAGTACAGTACTCTTCTGGCAGTCCTTGCTCCAAGAAAAACCTGCTCTGGGATAATGAGTGTTGGAAGGCAGACTGGAGGTGGACTGGTGGGGCAGTGGGTGGGTGGGGAGCAGGAAATAGCATACGCTTACTCTTTTACAGTCTCAGGTTGCGTGCTGTCATAAACAATAAATCCTCTCACAAATGTTAAGAGCAATTAAATAAAATAAAGAGAATACAAATGTGGAGGGGAGGAGCTATTGTAATTGAATATTCTCTATCCTGAGACCCAGGCATAATGTTTTTATAATACTGTATATAAGAGAGGGTTCTATTCAATAGCCTAACAAGGATTAAGTAATTGAACAACATTATTTCAAAATATTCTGTGGGTAGGATCTAATGTCCCAGCATCCCAAATACACACAGTTCCAGCTATGGGAATGTGGAGTTCAGGGACAATGAGCTCCAGCCCACAGAACATCTGGCTTCAACCAATGTTTTCAATGTCTTACTTTTTTTTTCATAAGCAATAACTTCTATATTTGGAGGGCCAGATTTCACATGGGTGCGTCATTTAATGCACATAACCATTTTGGATACTTGCTGTAGCCTATAGCTATAGATGATGGCCCACTGCAACTCTGGAGTATGTAAATGGCCTTTTTCTCACTTCATTTACTTATGCATTTATTAAACTCCTACTGGATAGTTAGTATTTTGTGAAGAATTTTGTAAGTGTAATGGAAGTAGAGTGGAAAAGGAACGGACTGGAATCAGAATAACTGGGTTTGAATCCCAGCTCTGTCACTTAAGGCAAGTGTGACTTTGGACAAGTTATTTCATCTCAGTAAGCCTCAATTTCTTCAACTGTAGAACAGGGACACTGGAATAGATTGCTCTCATGGTCCTTTTAAGTTCTAAATCATTTTATTTTCTTTTTATTCAGTTGCTCACTTGTATCTTACTCTATGTGATCCCATGGACAAAGTCTGTGGGGCTTTCTTGGCAAAGATGCTGGAGTGGTTTGCCATTTCCTTCTCCAATATGCTTCAGTTTTACAGATGAGGACCTGAGCCAAATAGAAATGAAGTAACTCTCCCAGAGTCACTCAGCTAGCAAGTGTCTTGAGGCCAGATTTGAACTCAGATCTTCCTGACTCCAGGACCAGTGCTCTATGTACTGTATCACCTGTGGAGTCAGGAAGATGTGGGCTCAGACCCTGCCTCTAACACACCAGCTGTGTGACTTTGGGCAACTTATTTAGCCTTCCAGTGTCCCAAGATATTCTTTAAAAATATAAGTTGTAGAGTAGGTACCAATCTGATTTGGTAAAGAGAGATTTCTCATTAGGAGTGCCCTATATCAAGAAAATCATAAGCCTAGTTTGAATCCAAATGATGTATGTGTGTTTGTGTATGACTATTATTACCTTTCTTTGTATCCCCAGCACTTAGCACAAGGACTAGCATATAGCAAGTGCTTATAAATATTTAATTGACTAATAGAGCCTATTCATATGACCAGTCACTGAGCATCTCTGGCTTCAGTGTCATTATCTATAAATTGGAGGGGGGGAGGTTGGGCGAGATTACTTCTAAGTACCCTATGAGAGAGGATGTGAGCCCTGTGAGGCAGGGCCACTTAAAATCGATTTGAAATGGGGAAGGATTTGCACATAAAACAGCTTTCTAGGTTACAGAGTCAGGCTCATTAAGTAATGACCATGGATTTTCCCCATTTAGACCAGTAACCTTCTTCCTATTTCATGACCATAAATTAAACCCCCAATACCATCCAAACCATACTGGATCTGCATGGTGATGGCCACAAGAGGAAATGAGAAGACAGAGCGTGGATGATTTCATTTACTTCATCTCTCCTTCTGGGGAAAAAAATACCTCAATGTGAATTCACAGTGGAATCAATAGGGTCATCTTCATCCATCATGGAAGAAGTAGCAGAGTACCAAGGGAAAGCTGCCCAGATTTGGGACTGAAGTTTGAGGTTCAAGGCTAAGCCTTGTTTAGACAAGAACAGTCCTGTGATTGTAGGCAAATCATTCATGCTCTCAGGTCCAGTTTCCTTATCTGCAAAGTAGGGATCATGATACTTGAACTGTGAGGTCCACTCACAGGGTTGTAGACATAATAGAGTGCTTTGCAGAGTACTATAGGAATGTGTGTTATTATGAAGGACAACAAAAAAGATCAGAATGGGAGAAGACTGGCAGGAAATACGATGGAATATTATTGAAAGACACAGTATTGGATAAAAGACTTACATGAACTGCTGCAAAAATGAATCAAGAAAAGCCCTGCAGACATTATACTACAACAATATAAATGGAAAAGACAATAATCACAAAACAGCTGGAAAATGAATGCTGCATAAAGAACAAGTAGGTCTTCAAAGATAATATATGATTGTTTCTTGATGTCACAAAGAGTCATTAGCTTCCACTTGTCCATTTCTAATTTTTAAGGAATCATTTTATTCAGTGAGCTTTTGTACCTCCTTCTCCATTTGGCCAAGTCTACTTTTTAAGAAGGTTTTTTTTTCTGTGAATTTTTGTACATTTTTTTCCACTTGGCCAATTCTGCCAATTAAACAAAAAAAAGGTTTAAAAAAATTAAAACTTAAAAAATTAAACTTAAAAAAGTGTTCTTCAGTGTATTTTTTGTGCCTCTTTTACCATTTGATATATTCTATTTTTTAAGGTATCATTTTCTTCAGTATTTTTTGTGCCCCCTTCAGCAAGCTATTGATTATTATTTCATGATTTTCTTGAATTATTCTCAATTCATTTCCCAATTTTTCCTCTACCTCTCTTACTTGATTTTTAAAATCCTTTCTTAACACTTTCATAGCCTGAGACCAATTCACATTTTTCTTTGAGGCTTTAGATATGATAGTTTTTACTTTGTTGTTTTCATCTGAGTTTATGTTTTGACCTTCCCTATCACCATAGTAACTTTCTAAGGTCAGGTTCTTTCTTTGTTGTTTGCTCGTATTTTCAGCCTATTTCTTAATTTTTAATTGCATATATTAAAGTTGGGCTCTGCTTGCAGGGTGGAAGGGCATTGTTCCAGGTTCGTTGTTCAGGTTTTTTTTGTCCAGCTGTTTTCAGAACTAGGTGTGGGGGGCGGGGTGTGTGGAGCAGGGAGGTCTGTAAGTTTTCAGTTCTTTCAAAGTGATACAATCTAAAGAGAGGTGCGCTTACTATTCTCTTGGCCTATGCTCTGGTCTATAAGAGACCATAAACGCTCTTTTCTGTCTTGAAATTGGGACCAGGGTCCCCTGTCCCCTGTAACCACAAGGTCTGGTGTGCTAGTGCTCCCATTTCCCAAGGACTGTGACCTAGGACCATGACCTGTATCTACGTATGGCAAAAGCTACTGAGTCCTGTGCCCACTGTCAGCAAAGATCCCTGCAATTTCCTTCTGAGTATTTGTCCAACCCCCTTACCATCTGTGGGCTGAGAGGTTCAGGGATTGCCGCTGCAGTCACTGCTTCAGTCACCCCTAAGGTCTGCTGTGCATTTACAGAACAAAGCTTGTGCCTGACTGTGCTGAACTCTCACTCTAGTGTGAGTTTTCTTTTCTGTCAACCTTCTAAGTTGTCTGGAGCTATAAACTTGTTTCACCACATTTTTTTGTGGGTTCTGCTGCTCCAGAATTCATTTTGATGTATTATTTAAAGGGAGGGAATTATTATTTGGAGGGAAATATTTATTAGAGGGAACTTTGGGAGAGCCCAGGTATGTTCCTGCCTTTTCTCAGCTATCTTGACTCCGCCCCACAAAGAAGGTATATAAGAAGACACTTCCCATAACTGCTTTACAGAGAGAGGAGGTCCATGGTTATGAAACATTGCATGTCTTTTCAGGTTTTTTTCAATGTCTTGATTGGTTTTGCTTATTATTTCCCATTCTCCCCTCCCCCTTCTAAAACTAACTCTTTATTATATGGGATGGTTCTCTGGGAGAATGAAGGAGAGATATATAGGAGGAAATTTAGGTGATATAAAAAAAGATATCAATAACTTTTTTAAAGGAAGAGGGCAGAGCCTTTAAACTATAATAGCTTGCTAAGTATGATTTCAGTTTCTGATGAACTTTTAGAATACATTACTCAAGGGATGATTTGCAAGCATTTAGAAGAGGAAGAAGTGATCGCTAGGAGCCGGTATGACTTCAGAAATATGAGAGCATACCAGACTAATCCAATTTCCATTTTTGGCAGCATAGCTGTATGGTACGTCAGTGGAATGCCATATGCAAACTTGAAATCCAAATGAGGATTTCAGCAAAGTATTTGATAAAGTCTTCTGCTCTTCTTCTGGACAAGCTGGCATATGTGGACTAAGTAATTCTATTTAGAACTGCAGATGTGAATTATATAATCTAGGTAGATGGATTTGGAATTGGTTGAATGACATGGCCCAAAGAGTACTCAAAAGAGTAATCAGTCAAAGTCAGTTTTGTGATGACTCCAGTAAGCGAATTGCCCCAGGGATCTCTCTGTGGCCTTATGGTGTTTAATATTTTTATCAATGACATGAATAACGGTATAGATAGCATGCTGATTAAATCTGAAGATGATGTAGAGCTAATATGTTATATGATAGAGTATGGATCCAAAATAATTACAATGATTATGTATACACACACACACACACACACACACACACACACACATATATATACATATATATACATACACACATTTTTAAACAAATCACTGTACAAACATAGAAGGACAGAATTGTGGCTAAATAACAATCCAAATGAAAAAAATAGGAGATTTTTTGAACTGAAGGTTCACATGAGCCAAGAATATGGCATAGCAGCCAATAATCGTTAGCATTTAATAATAATTGGTAGCATTTAAATAGTCTTTATAAAAATTATCTCATTTGATTCTTGCAACAACCCTAGGAGATAGGTGCTATTATCCCTATTTTACAGATAATACAACTAAGGGCAATTTCAGTTATGTGACTTGGTTCGAGTCATACAGCTATTGAGTGTTTGAGACTAGATTTGAACTTAAGAATCCCTGGCTCCAGGTCCACCACTCTAACCACCGTGCTACTTAGCTGCCTCAAAAAAAATTAATGAAATTTTAAACTGCATTAATTATGCTTAATATAAGGGAAAATGTACTAATAGTAGAACTGTTCTCAAATGGAATGAACAAGAGGGAATGAATTTCTTATCACTGGAGGTAATAAAACAGACACTGAATTACCATTTTTTTTGTAGAGGGGAATCAACGTTCAGGTAATTAATAATGATAATAATAATAATTAGTATGTATATAGTGCTTTAAAGTTTACAAAGTGCCTTATAAATATTATCTCATTTGAACCTCACAGCAACTCAGGGAAGTAGGTACTATTATTATCTGCATTTTACAGACAAGGAAACTGAGGCAGACAAAGATTAAATGACTTTCCTAGGGTCACATAGCTAATGATTGTCTGAGGCTGGGTTTGAAATCGGTACTTCAAAACCGTAAGTCCACAATTCTATTCACTGTGCCATATAGTTCTCTGGACAAGCCCAGAAGACCTCTGATGTCCTCTCCACTTCTGAGAGGGATTTTGTATGATTCCATTTCTATAAGACATCTAGAAAATAATTGCCAGGAACACATATCTGCTCTTTGTCAAAGGATATTTCATCATTGTCTATAGCAGTAAAGGTGTACTTCAGTTTATGGAACAAACATTTTAAAAAGTTACATACAAATCAGATTTTGGTCATTTCTTTCCTATTTTTCTATTGATTTAAATTATAACCCCAGAGACGCTTTACTTTGCTTCTGTTTGCTCTAACACTTTAGCTTATATTTTCTTTCTTCTATTTCTCTGTCTTCCTTTCCCTACTTCTTTCTATCGTCAAGCAGTTATATGCAAACATCTAAATGCACCATGAAAATTTACTAGCTTTCTAAAGAGTCCTTTAAAATGCAGAAGTTTCTCGTGATATGAATATGTTCCTTGATTGATTTTTTTATATTATCTTTTCATATTTCTCCTTGCAATGCTTTTTATTCAGGGGATATCAGATACCTACTAATTTTTCCCTCTCAAGATATAGGGTTTAATAATACAAACTGATATTTATCTCATATTTACACATTAATATCTCACATGATCCTCATGACAACCTTGTGAGATAAATACCATTGTTATCTCCATTTTACAGAAGAGGAAATTGAAGTACAGAGAAGTTAAATGACTTGCCCAAGGTCACGCAACTACAGAGTGTCTGAGGTCTTCCTGACTCAAAACCTGGCATTCCGTTCACTTTGCCACCTAGCTGCAATGAGTTTTCCCTATGATATATGTCTGATTCTATGTGAGGCAGTCAATACTACATTCATTCAACGAATAGTAAGTGCCTGCTACCTGTCAGGATCTGTGATTAGTGCTACGCATACAAAGGAAAAAAAAAATAGAGTCCCTGATCTCAAAGAGCTTACATTCTGCTGGATATAATGAATATTTGTTGATTGATAAACTGATTGACACATAATCAGCAAGGTGAGGAATCTGTCTTTTTTTCCTCCTGATGGATGTGAAGATGGATTTTCATTGATCCATTCACACTCTTTTGACCATGTACCATTATGACCAAAAGTTCTTCTTTATAAGAAGTTTGACCAAGGTCAGGGGTGTAGTCTGTCCAGAGAACAACATGGAACTATCTGACAAAGAGATTGAACCCATGACCTTATCCTCATTAATACAGAGCTTTTTAGGGTGGACCCATTGGATGTAGGGCCATCCTCTGCCCATGCTGAAGGGTAATGGGAACACTCTGTCACTGACTCAAGCTCAGCACCCAAGTTTCCACAGTTATTGCTCTGTTTGTTACAAAACATTAAAGATGAAAAAAAAATGCTGTGGTCATATAGGCAGGGAAAATGACATCATTCTTGAAATCACAAATCCAAAAAGCTCTGGAGTCTGTAAGATAAACGACATTCTAATTAAGAGGGAGAAAGAACAACGAAGAAGTTTCTTGGGCATTTTTTTCAGTCCCTCCCTTGGCTCAGTTTTGGGCCAAAGCTATGACAAGTGCACTAAATCTGATAACAAACACACACTTCTGAAGTCATCGTTAGCTTTATAAAAAAAAAAAATCAAGTTCATTTCCTGTTTCCAGTAATATTGAATTCAAGAATGTAAGTCTACAAAGTCAGACCCAGGAAGCATGAGTCGTCTTTCTTAGGAAAGACCCCATCCTCCTGCCTTTGCCTTCTTGATAATTACATCCTTCAGAAACTGAAATAGCCAACAAAGGAAATTGTTCTCCAGAATCGAATTCTGACCAATCAAGTCACAAAAGAAGCTGTTTGTCAAAATTGTAAACAAGGGAAGATTTCAAGACAGTAACTGCTCCATCTTATAAAAAGTGATAGAGAAGAAAAGGAAAGCCTGTCATAGTAAAATCCGTACCCTAGGTTTGGTGAGAAAGGGAGCCAGCAACAGTTTAGGAAAAGAGTTGAGGAAGTCTTCCTTGGCCAAATATCGAACAGGATAAAAATCAGCTGAAGAGAAATGAGATCTCAGGAAGTAAATTCTGAGGATGCAAGGGGAAAATATTCCAATGAGGTAGATAAAGGAAGAGTGATTTAAAAAAACTAAGATGAATGTATTTGGCACTCACTGACTGACTTAGATTTTGTAAAAAAAGTTTGAAGCAGGGGCATGTTAAGGAAGAAGAATGAAAAAAAACATAGCACGGTTGTGTAAGAAAAATGTTAGGATCATTGAAACTCACAATGACCTGAGGATGGCAAGGAATTCTAGAAATACTAAAGAGGGTTTTGAAACTGTATCAGGAACAAGAGGAGGGGAAAAGGATCAATCTGTTGCTTGGGGCTGTGAGTGATGAAAGCATATGATGAAATAGAGTCAGGACTATTCAGCTCAAATTTATTATCTATTTTTGATGCCAAAGAGAAAACTCTTTCAAATGAGAAGGAAAGAACAAAAATGTTTAGCCAGCATTTGAAATTCAGAATCAGCAAAGAGAGTGTACAAATGTTGCTTTCAAGAAACTCAAATCGCTGGGCATGGATGGGCTATTCATCAAGATAAGGGAAGAACTGGAGGGTGTAATGCTTGAGCTGTTTGTGATAATCTTGGAGACTCTGGAGAAAGAATTTGGGTTCCTTAGGTCTGTGGAAGCACAAAAGTCCTGATTTCTAAAACAGGGAAGTAAATCAAGACTGAACTCTGTCTGGGCTGGTAAACTCGATTTAAGTTTCTAGAATATATTTCCACAATGATGGTCTGTAAATCTCTAGAAAGGTAAGAAGCAATTGTTATTAACCAGAATGTTTTCACAGTATCAGAGAATCTCAGTTTTAAGGCACTTCAAAAACCATTTCTTACAAACAGTATATGAACCCTTTTCCACTCACATACCCTATTACCCCCTCAATCTATTATCCTATATATCTACTCCCTCTCATGGCCAAACTCCTAAGAAAAGTTGTCCACACTTACTGTCTTTACTTCCTCTTTTCTTATGTGCTTTTTAATTCCTTTTAATCTGCCTTTCAACCTCATGATTCAATTGAAATGGCTTTCTCCAAAGTTACCAGTGTTTTTTCTTATTTGTAAAATCTGATGGCTTTCTCTCAGAATTCACCTTTTCTGAACTTTCTATAGTACTTGACATTATTGAACACCTCCTGGATTCTTTCTTATCTTGGCTTTTCTGACAAGGCTTTTGGTTCTCTCATCCCTTTGATTGCTCCTTCTCTATTTCCTTTATTAAATTTTCATCTTTATTCTTCCCCATCATTGAGAATATGCCCCAAGGTTCTAGGTCTTCCTAAATTCTCTTTTTCAGTGGCCTCATCAACTCTGAAGAATTCCATTACATTCTCTCTCTTTCTCTCTCAAGTCTATATAACAATGTTAGCATTCATCATAGCACTTGTTATGTGCTAGGCATGATGCTAGGTGCTCCACAATTATTCTCTCATTTTATCTACACAACAACTTGGAAGTTAGATACTATTATTTTCCCCATTTTACAGATTAGAAAAATGAAACAAACAGAGATTAAATGACTTGGCTGGGATTGTATTGCTAGTAAGTAAGACTGGATTTGAATTTAGATCTTCCTTACTCTAGGTCTGGTGCACTGTCCATTGTACCATCTACCTTGTCATCTATATCCAGCCCTCAACTCTCAAGTTGTAAATAGTGTATTGTTGGATTCTGATTTCTAATCCATTCTACTATCTGCTTTTGTTTTATGGGCAAGTTCAACCTATTCACATTCACAGTTGTAATTACGAACTGTATATTTCCCTTCAGCCTATTTTCTTCTATTTATTCTTCTCTCTGTTTTCATCTTGTCCCTCTTCAAAAGACTGTTTTTCTTCTGACCACTGCCTTCCTTAATCCACAGTCCCTCTTATCCTTCTCCTCCTTTCTCTTAGCTTCTTGCCCTCCTACTTCTTTGTTGGGTAAGATAGATGTCTATACCCAAATGAGTATGTATACAAATTCTTCCTTCTCTGAAGCAATTCAGGGATGATGTGGGTAATAAGTTAGTTTTAAGTGTTGTGCTCTGATCCCCCTTTTCTCCCTTTCCTAACTTGCCTCTTTTATTTGAGATAATTTTCTTCATTCTTCCTCTCTCTTCCCCTTTTCCCCAGTACATCCCTTTTTCTCACCCCTTTACTTGTTTTTAGTTCATCCCAATATAATTGACTTATATTCATGCCTTCTATTTATGTAAATTTCTAACTATCCTAATATTGATGAAGTTCTTAGAAGTCACATTATCTTCTCATATAGGAATATAAACAGTTTATCCTTAAGTTTTTTATGATTTCTCTTTCATGGTTACCTTTTTGGGCTTTTCTTGAGTCATATTTAAATGTCAAATTTTCTATTCAGTTCTGGTCTTTTCATCAGGGATGCTGTAAAGTTCTCTATTTCACTAAATATGCATTTTTCCCATGAAGAATTATATTCAGATTTGCAGGATAAGTTCTTCTTGGTTGTAATTCTAGCTCATTTTCCTATTAAATTTCCTATTAATATTTCATGCCTTCTACTTCTTTATAATGGTAGCTGCTAAATTTGGTGTGATCCTGACTGTAGCTTCATGATATCTGAATGATTTCCTTCTGGATGCTTATGGTATTTTCTCTTTGAACTGAGCTCTAGATATTGACTATAACATTCCTGGGAGTTTTCATTTTGGGATCTCTTTCAGGACACAATCGGTGGATTCCATTTATTTCTATTTTGCCCTCTGGTTCTAAGATACTGGGGGAGTTTTCCTTTATAATTTCTTGAAATATGATGTGTAGGCTGTTTTTTATCATAGTTTTCAGGTAGTCGAATAATTCTTAAATTCTCTCTCCTCAATTTATTTTCCTTGTCAATTGTTTTTCCAATGAGATATCTCACATTTTCTTCTATTTTTTCATTCTTTTGACTTTATTTCATAGTTTCTTAATGTCCCATAGTGTCATTAGTTTCTACTTGCCCAATTCTAATTTTAAAGGAATTATTTTTTTAGTGAGTTTTTATCTCTTTTCCATTTGGTTGACTCTGCATTATAAGGAATTTTTCTCTTTAGTGAGATTTTGTAATACTTCTATCATTTGCTCAGTTCATTTTTAAGGTGTTATATTCATAAATTTATTTTTACCTCCTTTACCAAGCTATTAATTATCTTTTCATAATTTTTGTTGGATTGCTCTCATTTCTTTTCCTTTTTTTGCTTCACCAGTATGATTTGATTTTAAAAATCATTTTTGCTCTCTCTGTCTCTGTGTCTCTGTCTCTCTTTGTCTCTGTCTCTGTCTCTCTGTCTCTCTCTCTCTCTCTCTTCTCTTTCTTTTTCTCTTCCAGGAATTTTTGTTCAGCTTGTGTTCAGTCTGCATTTTTCTTTGAAGATTTGCTTGTAGATATTTTTACACTGCTGTCTTCTTTTGAATTTGTGTCTTGAGCTTCTCTGTCATCATAGTGATTTTTTTTTTTTATGGTCTTGTTCATCTTTGCTTGTTTACTCATTTTTTCAGCCTCTACTCACTTGGCCCAGGTGGGTGGGTGAGTGATGTCACTGTTTCAAGCTTCAAGCTTTTTTGTTCTGCTTTCTTCACAACTAATTCTGAAAGTCTATAAGTTTTTGGTATTTCCAAGGTGGTGTGATCCAGGTGGTCACTGCTATCCTTGTCTTTACCAAGATAGTGGCCCTGTCTTGTGGCCACAAGCACTAGCACTCTTTTCTACCTTGGAACTATAACCCAGAACTGGGTAATGGACAATGGAGATGCCAAACAGTCCCCCGTGCTACACCTAGTACTAGTATAGAAATTCCTTATAAGCCCCTTCTGACCACTTGTCCAATTCTCTTATTTTCTCTGGGTAATGAGAACTACTGAAAGCATTGCTGCTATCGGTCTCTTGAGCCACAGTCTCTTGAGGCCCACAATTTATGTCCTTGCCACACTGTGTTCCCTGACCAGGCTCTCCCCCAAGTGTTATAGATCTCTTTTTCCTACCTTCTAAGTTTTCTTGGGCTGGAAAAATGTTTAACCCCCTGTCTTTTGTTGTCTATGTGACTCCCGAATTCAATTGGACACATTATTTTAAAGTTGTTTGGAGGGGAATGTTGGGAGAGTTTGGCTTGAATGCTCCCTCTCAGCTGTTTTCTTGGCTCCACTCTCTGTAGCATCAGTCTAGCATCACCAACTGCCTATTGGAAATTTCAAAATGGACTTTTGCTAGGCACCCAAAACTCAGCACGTCTAAAACAGAAATCATTATATTTTGTTTAAAACCTATCATCTTCTAAATTTCCCTATTTCTGTTTAGGGAAGCTTCTCAGGCTTATCTGAATTTTACTTCTTATCATTTCTTATTATAATAGCTTTCAGATTGGTCTCAAGTCTTTTTTTCCCCCCAATCCCTTCTCTTCTGTTTCCAAAATGATCTTCCTAAAGCACAGGTCTAATTATGTTAATTCTCCTCTGCCCCCCAACTTCCTTTTAATAAACACAAATGGTTCCTTACTGAATTCAGGATCAAAAATAAAATCCTCTGTTTGACTTTTAAAGCCCTTCAAAACCTGGCTGCTTTATGCCTTTTCAGCCTTCTTAAACTTCACTCCCCTCTGGCTACTCTATAATCTAGAGACATTGGTATATGATCCTCCATACTTTTGAACTAGTTTTGTTCCCCATTTGTGGAATGCTTTATCTCCTCATTTCCATGCTCTGACTTCCCTGACTTCTTTCAAGACTCATATCAAATCCAAAAGTTTCTGCAAGAGACTTTTCCTACATACTCTGCTTCTGCCAACCCCAATATCCATATACCACAGTGAATGTCTCTTCCCCAAGATTACTTTCCCTTTATAATCTATATCTCTTAAATGTACATAGTTGTTTGCATGTTGTCTCTCCCATTAAGACATGAGCTGCTTGAAGATATGAACCATATTTTTGCCTTTCTTTGTAACTCCAAGCATTGTGCTTGCCTCATAGTAAGGGCTTAATAAATGCTTATTGATTGACAGCATAATAATATTTCTTTTATTCATGAAATCTATGAATAATTCAGTTTGTCTAGTCATTCCCCCCAATCAATGTTCATCTACTTTATTTCCAATTCTTTGCTGCCACAAAAATGAGCACCATATTTTAGGAAGCACATTGATAAGCTGGAGAGTTTCCAGAGGAAAGTGACCTAAATTGTAAAGAGACTGGAAACCATACCAGATGAAGATAAGTATGAGGAATCAGGGCTGCTCAGCCTGGTTAGAATATTTAGAGGTGACAAGACAGCTATCTTCCAGTATTTGAAAGGTTACGAGGAAGAAGACTCAAATTGGTTCTACTTGGACCCTGATGGCAGAACTAGGAGTAAGGGAGAGATGTTACAGAGGTAGATTTCCCCTTGATGTAGGAAACAATCTCTTATTAATTAGAGCTCTTCCAAAGTGGAAGGGTCTGCTTTGGGGGCAGGGGATCTTAATCATGGGATGAATTCCTTCAAAAGCTAGATGACCATTTGCTGATGTTAGAAAGGTTGTTGAGTTACTATGGTAGTTAATGGCGCTTCACCTGAAGAGAGAAAACCTAAGTTTAAATTGTACTATACACATCTGCAAATTATGTGATTAGAAGCAAGATTAGCCTCTCAAAACCTCAGTTTCCTGTAATGTGAAATTAAGATAATTATACCTGTATGTTAAAAATATGTAACAAAGAAAGCACTGGCAGATCTTAAAGCATCATACAGATGTAAATTGTTACTATTATTCATGAAGATTCTTGGTCAGGTATGAGTTGGAATAGAAACTTCCTGTTTTATGATTCTCTTCCTGTCAATCATTCAACCAAGTAGCCATCAAATATTTATTAAAAACTTACTGTGTAAGAGACACTACACTAGCTACTAGAAATACAAAGACAGAATAAAGTAATTGTTTTCCTTGAGGAAATGGAAACAATGGATATTTGTATCAGTAAATATGAGATATATACAAAACAAATTTGTATCAGTAAATATGAGATATATACAAAATAAATGCCAAGTCATTTTGAAGGGTGTTCTAGATATCAGTAGTAGGGAGGAAAACGAACAGAGGAACAAAAAGTTGAGATGTAAGAAACTGGAAACAGAGAGATCAATGACATTATCTGAAGCAGTCAGATTTTGCAATGAACAGAGCACTGGGCCTCAGAAGTTGTGTGACCTTGGGCAAGTCACTTAATCTCTATTTGCCTCACCTGTAAGAGTGGGATAATAATGCCATCTATTTCTCAGGGTTGCTATGAGGAGCAAATGAGTTAATATTTCAAAATCACTTTGAAAATCTTAAAGTGGTTTAGAAATGTTGACTATGAGCATTATTAGGAGGAGGAGGAGGAGGAGGAGAAGGAGAAGGAGGAAGAGGAAGAGGAGTGGTAGTAGTACTATAACAACATCACTACTACCATTTCTCCTACTCTACTATCATCACTACTATTATTGCCATTACTCCCCTACTACTACTAGCATTATTACCACTTCTATTACTGCTATCACTAATACCACCACCACCACCACTGCCACCACCACCACTACCACAACAGTTACTACTACTATAATATTTCAGGTGTGATTTAGTAACAGGAGTGGTAACCATATTCTATCTTCCACACAACTGACAAATTGATGTCACTTGGCTCAAAATCCTTCATTGACTTCCTGTTACCCCTTTAGGATATGATACACATTCATCAATTTGATAAAACCCTTCACAATATAGCTCCACAGTTTCCCTAGCAGATCACACATATTCCCCTTTAGGCATTACAAGCTTCAGCCCATGTGATCTCTTTGCTATTCCCTGTACAAGACATTCCATCTCCTATCCTTGGGCCTTGGATCAGGGTACTCAGCATGGCTGGGATTTTCTACCTTTTTACCTGTACCTCTTAGAAGCTGCAAGCCAACTGAAGCCTCCTTTCGTGAGTCTCCCAGTAGTTAGTCCCCTCTCCTGTCATTGTGTACTGTTTTTGTGTATATAATCTGTGTATTTATTTGGGAATATTCTGCACACATCTCCCTCCCCCAGCAAAATACAAACTCCTTGAGGGAAGAGAATTGTCTCGCTTGTGTATTTGTGTCCCTAACATGTAACACAGCACATGTTATTGTTCAGTTGATCAACTGTGTCTGATTATTTGTGACTCTGTATGGGATTTTCTTAGCAAAGATACTGGAGTGGTTTGCCATTGGCTTCTCCAGTGGATTAAGGCAAGCAGAGATTAAGTCGCTCGCCTAGGATGACACAGCTAGTAAGTATCTGAGGTTAGATTTGAACTCAGGTTTTCTTGACTTCAAGTCCAGCACTCTATACACTGAGCCATCTAGCTCCCTCCACATGGCCTAAAGTAAGTACTTGATAACAGCTTGATATAAAGAGCTGAGGAGGACTTTGAGATTATGAACTTTGGTGACTGGAAGGATTGGTAGCTAGCGTCTTTGACAGAAACAAGGAAGTTATGAAGGATGGTGTGTTTTTTGGGGGGAAAGAATAGTGATTTCTCTTTTGGACATGTTGAGTTTGAGGTGCCTGGGAATATCCATTCTGAAGTGTCAAGGTGATACAGAACTAGACCTCAAAAGAGGTACTAAGGCTAGATATATAGATATGGGAGTCATCTGTGTGTATTCCAATAACTAAACATATAGGAGGTGATGAAGTCACAAAGAAAAACAGTGTAGAGAGAGAGAAAAGAGAACAGAGTCTTGCGGTCCACCTACAGCTAGAGGGTAGGATATTACAACTCACAAAAGAAGACTAGGAAGGAGTGACCAGGTGGGTGGAAGGTAAATCCAGACACAGAGACTCCTAAACCTAAAGAAGTGAGACTATGCAGGATGAGGAGTTCAAACATCAAATTTTACAAACTGGTCAAGAAGAGTGAAGATTGAGAAAGGGCCATCTGATTTTAGCAGTCAAGAAATAAGCACCTATTATGTGCAAGGTATTGTATATGAATTTAAGCACATTGATTTATAGAATGATCCAGCAAAACTGAGTACAATACTTCAGGGGAAAATATGGTCATTCAATGAAATAGAGAACTTTCAAGCATTCTTGATAAAAAGACCAGAGCTGAAAAGAAAATTTGACTTTCAAACAGAAGTATCAAGAGGAACAGAAAAGGTAAACAAGAAAGAAAACTCACAAAGGACTTACTAAAACTGAACTGTTTACATTCCGGTATGGAAAGATAATATTTGTAACTATTGAAACTTTTCTCAGTATCTGGGTAGTTGGAGAGATTATGCACACACATACACACACACACACACACATTTGTAGCGAGAGACAGAGCACAGGGTCAGTTGAATAGGAAAGGATCATACCTAAAAAAAATAAAATTAAGGGGTGAGAGAGGAATATATTGGGAGGAGAAAGGGAGAAATGGAATGGAGAAAATTATCTCTCATAGAAGAGGCAAGAAAAAGCTTTTCCTATGGAGGGGAAAAAGGGGGCAGGAGAGAGGGAAAAAGTGAAGCTTACTCTCATCACATTTGGCTCAAGGAAAAAATAGCATGCACACTCAATTTGGTATGAAAATCTATCTTACACTACAGGAAAGTAGGGGAGAAGGGGAAAAGTAGGGGGGGATGGTGGAAGGGAGGGTAAATGGGAGGAGAGAGCAATTAGAATTAAACACTCTTGGGAAGGGACAAGGTCAAAAGAGAGAGTAGAAGAAAGGGGGGGCAGGATAGGATGGAGGGAAATGTAGTTAGTCTTACACAACATGACTATTATGGAAGTCATTTGCAAAACTACACACATATAGCCTATGCTGATTTGCTTGACTTCTCAGTGGGGATGGGTGGGGAGGGAGGGAAGAAGAGAAGTTGGAACTCAAAGTTTTAGGAAAAAATGTTGAGAATTGTTTTTGCATACATTTGGGAAATAAGAAATACTGGTAATGGGGAATAGAAATTTATTTTGCCCTACAAGACAAGAGAGAAGATGGGGATAAGGGAAGAAGGTATGTTAGTAGGGAGGCACACTGGTGGAAGGGGCAATCAGAATGCAAGGCTTTTTGGGGTGGGGAGGGGAGAGACGGGGAGAAAATTTTGAACTCAAAATATTGTGGAAATGAATGTTGAAAACTTAAAATAAATTTTAAAAAGACTGAAGAATAAAGTGTTAAAATGCAATAAAAAAATTATAGAATATACTTTCACAGAAAGCATATGTGTGCTTTCTTAGGGCATTATATATACATGTATGTATGTATATACATACCTACATATATAATATATATATGGAGATAGATATTTGCTTAATTTTATACAAATTCTGTAAATTAGATATCAGTCCTAGTATTCTCCTCCTGCAAATGGGAAAACCAAGACTAAAAGAAATTGACTGGTTTTCTCAAGTGCACACAAGTGGTAGAGTTAGGACTCGCATACAGGCCTTCTGGTCTCCAACCTAGTGTGTTTTCCATTATACCTTATGGTCCCTTAGTCACTGTGGACTTCTTTATTACTGAAGAACAATTCAAACCCAGTGAGGGTATGCATTTTTCATTGTGTGTGTTTCTCCTTGTATCAGTTTGGTTGATTATTTGGCCTAAATTGATAAATCAGCTTAATCAAATAGTCAGCACCGAGTCCAGGCAAAACATCGGGCAAGTATTTAAGTAAAAGAGCTATTTGACTGGGTTATGGACACTCTCCAAGCTCTGTCCTTGGCCCTCTTCTCCCTACACACAAGCTATCTCATCATCTGTCTTTATATCTCTCTGTTTCTCATCCTCTGTCTCCGTATTTCTCTATTATCTCTCAAAGACCCCTTTGGTCTTTGTCTCTCTGTCTCTCTCTCTCTGTATCTGCCTCTCCTCACTTTTTCCATGATCTCATCAACACATAAGCAGTATTTATTTATAATCTCTTTGCAGAAGACAGAAATATCAATGACCCCCTTATGCTGATCACTTCCTATCTCATTACCAAGGTGCCACCTCAAGCCTTGGGTACCACCTACCTCAGCCTCTTCTTCTCTCTAACTAGAGAGCAGAAGGGCAGAGTACTAAACTCCTCCCAAAGAGAGCAGTGATTGGACTTCCAACTTACTCCATTCTCTATCTGCATCTCTGCCTGGTTTCAGCTCCATAGAACAAGATATTCCCTGATTCCCCCCCACCCCATCCCTTACTTCATTCCTTTCAGCTTCCTTTAATATATGGTCTTTCCCCACTATATCATAAGATTCTTGAGAGCAAGAACTGTTTTTCTTATTGTTATTTGTATCCCCAGTGCCTGGCATATAGTAAGCATTTAAAATTTATTAAATTGACTGTATTCAGCCCCAAATTCTTTTCCTGAGCTTCTGTCATCAATTGCCTGGATGATCTGGATACATCTCAAAGTCAACATGTCCAAAATAGAACTCATTATCCTTGCCCCAAAACCTTTCCTTTTTCAAACTTTCATATTTCTGTCAAAGGCACCATCATTCTTCCAGTATCCCAGGCCTTGTCATTAACCTAGACCCCTTATTCTCCTTTGCTACATATGTCTAATAATTTGACAAATCTTGTCATTTTTCTTCACATCTCTCACACCCATCTCCTCAGGTTGCAGTCACCTCTGATCTAGATTTTTTCAACAATCTCCTAATTAGTTTCATTTCCTCAGGTCTTTATGCTCTGCTTCATCTTCTATGGGGCAGCTAAGTGGCACAGTACAGAGTGCCAGGCCATCAGGAGGATTTCAGTTAAAATCTAGCCTCAGACACTTACTAGCTGTGCGACCCTGGGCAAGTCACTTAACCGTGTTTGCCTCAGTTTCCCATCTGTAAAATGGCAAACCACTCCAGTATCTTTGCCAAGAAAATCCCAAATGGGGCCACAAGGAGTTAGATGTGAATGAACAACAACTCTACTCCATATAGCTGCCAAAGCACAGGTTTGATTACATTACTCCTTATTTTATATGCTTCGGTAAATACCTATTTATGCCATAATAACATACTAATTCTCCTGTTTTGTTTTTGAAACCCTTCCCAAGATGTCCCCAGCCTATCCTTCTAGCCTCACTGTGCATCATTCTCCTTCTTGCACTCTGTATTCTAGCCAAACTGACCTTCTTTCTGATCCACACACAGTATTTCATCTCTCATTTCTGTGCCTTTGCACTGACCATCCGCCCATGCCTGAAATTCACTCGCTCCTCACTTCTACTCCCATGAATCCCTCTCTTCCTTCAAGGTGCAGCTTAAGTATTACCTCCTTCATGATCCCTTCTTGACTCATGCCAATCCTTCTTAACTCTAATCAACTGCTAGTGTCCTCCCTCCCTAAATTTTATGTAACTACCTTGTACTTTGTATTTATTTCTATTGACTCTCTTTTTTTTTAATCCATATCAATATCTATCTACATACATCTCTTTTGCTCTCTCTCTCTCTCTCTCTCTCTCTCCCCCCCCTCTAATTTTTACCTCCCTCATTAGATTGTAAACTCCTTGAGCAGGGGTGGGGAACCTATGGACCACATGTGGTCTTTTAGGTCCTCATGTGTCCCTTTGACAGAATCCAAATTTCACAGAACAAAGCCCCCTTATAAAATTTGTTCTGTAAAACTTGGACTTAGTCAAATGACCTAGGAGGAAACATGTGGCCTCAAGGCTACAGGTTCCCCACCCCTGTCCTTGAGACTAGGGATTATTTCATTCTTTTTTTTTTTTTTTTTGTGATCTTGATACACAGTGTTGAGCACAGTGTTTCATTCAAATTCAATACAATGCTGAATCAATGGTCATTGATCAATTGATAGCTATTGGATTGAGCTATTCCCAGTTTCAGACAAATGAACAAACCATTGCATGTGCTGATGAAAAGCTAGATTTAAGCTTTGATCACCTACTGCTTGAAAATGGCATATATTTAACTCTTCCCCATGCCATGTCTACACAGTAGATGCTTTCAAAAAAATTAGCAAACAATATGCATTTTTGTTCTAATATTTCCACAGAAACTGTTGTTTTTTTCTCATTGAAATAGTTGATTTAAGAGAATTATTACTCTTTAGATACTGTTCAGTTAGTCATAGTAAGTATATTTCTATTTGAGAATAATTTGGAGGACAGAGTGAAATGAAGAGTTTATTAACATTTAGCTATTTTTCCTTTGCATACTCCATAGTTCCTTGCGCAGAATGGCCAGACAATAAGGACTTAGTAAACATTTGTTATGCAGTAATTTCCCTCAAATCAATTCAAGGCCATCATTGGCTAAGGTGTCTCAGGAATACTTAGTAACAGTTTTTTACTGAGAAGTAGTTAAAAGGAATGGGGCAAAAATCTGAGGTAAGGTTATTCTCATAAATGTAAATGTAATGGATATTTGGTATATAATTTGAAGGGGATATAAAAGGATAAAATAGACATTTTTGAGGCAAATTTAAGCCTGTCCTCTGTAGACACAGAAGAGCATTTGCATGGCTCTGAAGGTGTAATGCATGGCCTGAAGATCTGGGGAAACAAGTGTCCCTTTTCCTCTCCATCAAAGGCATGACCCAAGATAAATCAGTGCTCAGTGGATTGGACCTCCACTCCAACTCTTCCATCCCTGGCCCTCCAGCTCCCTTCCCACATGTAAATCAGTAGGCCAAAGGGAATTTGATTTACATTGCCCATTCAGCCCCTGGTTTCTTGGCCAAGGCAGACAACAGGAGTGAAAATCAGTGACAAATTGCAACTGTGCTTCCTATAATATGACAAAAGCAAGCCTTGTAGCAGTGAAGATTCTCATTAAGGCCTCTTTAACTGCCAAGACTGATTCTATTTTTTAAGCCACCAGAATAGCTAATACAATGTTTGGGACAACATAGCCGCCATCAGGGAGCAATCAAAAAGGAAACCACTTTAACATAGTGTCTTTAATCTCTCTCCTTGCATCAACCTGAAGCAGAATGGAGATACCACTGGGACTCTAGCTCATCAGCACTGCCTCCTACAAAAGGGAGATTTTGCCTAGACAGCTCCAAAGCTTTCTGATTCAAAGGTAAAACAATTAGTACACATTAATCATCACAAGGATGGTACTAAAAGCGTAATCCTCTTAGAACTGGGACAAATTAAGCTGAAAGTAGCAATATAAAATCAAGAGGGGGAAAAAAACCCACACAATTGCAAAGAAGATAATGGCAAATAAATCTAAAAGCTTGCCTGTAAACACCCTAAAGCTCTTGGGACCTCAAGCTCCCTTCTTTGGTCCTAACAACAAGATCACTGAATCTTTTGCCAGGGATGTAAGTGATGTCAAGTTAACATGGGATACTGGGGGGTGAAGTCAGTGCTTCCCCTCTGTCCCATCAGTCCTGGGTACATGCTGAAGGTTACCCTCTTACTGCCTAGTGGTATCACCTACTTTGGACAGTTGCCCAGGGGAGCCTGGAATTGGTTCAGTGAAGATATTTTTCAAGAAGAGGAAGCAAAATTGTTTGTGACAACCTAAAACTGTAGAAAGGGTATTGGGCTTAGAATCAAACAGACTTAGGTTCAACTCTTTTCTCTGATACTAGTATAGTAACTACTCCTCTTCCTCTGTCCACATGAGGAGTCATACCCTTATGTAGGTATGTACTGTGTCCAAAGGAATACAGATTTTAATCACTGATACTTCACAAGGTACGCTGAGGTTTGGGGGCTAGAATTTTTTTCCCTTTTTATTTAATCTATCATATTTTTTAAAAAACTGGGACAATTTTGTCTTTGCTCTTTTGTCTCATGTAATTTTCATTTATGATTTCTTGAAATATACCTCTGAATAATCAGTCTTTGATACAATCCTTTGAGGTTCAAATGGAGCTGCTTGACTATACCTTTAAATCCAAGTCACCCTGGCTTTCCCTGTTTCGCCTCTAATAGGTTCCAGTTCAAACCTGACTTACTTATTGTTTGGGTTTTGAGAGTGAGTGTAAATAGCAATTGTTTCTGTTCTAGACAGAAATTCTGAGGGTCTTTCCCTCCTAGATTGATTATGAAGAAAAATTAGGCCATCTTGTACCTCAATTCTTACCTAGTCTTTCATTACTAAACTATAAATTACAAACTGAGACATAGGAAAGACCTTAGCTTAAAAAGGCCAAGGTAACCCTCTGCATCTGGGGCCATTACCAGTTGTCCTGACCTGTGTCTTGCCACTAGATTCTAATGACTCTGGAGGAGAGGGTGATGCTGATGACTTTGCAAAGCTCTGCCTCACTTAAATCCAATTCACTTACAAGTCAAGGTATCACCCTCCATATAAAATGCAGACTCAATAGGGTATGGAAGTTTATCTTACCCTACAGGAAAGCAGGTGGGAAGGGAATAAGAGAGGGGGCATAATAGAAGGGACAGTAGATGGAGGAAGGGGTAATCAGATGCAAACACTTTGGTAGAGGGACAGGTCAAAGGAGAGAACTGAATAAATGGAGGGTGGAACAGGATAGAGGGAAATATAGTTAGCCTTCCACAATATCACTGTTATGGAAGTGTTTTGCATGACCACACATGTATAACCTTTAGTGAATTGCTTACCTTATCACTGAGGGTGAGTGGGGAGAGGGGAAGGGAGAGAATATGGAACTCAAAACTTTAAAAATGAATGTTAGAGGTTGTTTTTACATGCAATTAGGAAATAAGATATATAAGCAATGGGACATAGAAATCTATCTTACCTCTATAGGAAAAAAGAAGGGAAAAGAGGAGGGGGTAACAGAAGGGAGGACAGATTGGAGGAAAGGGCAAAAGGGAACTCAGAATACATGCTGTCCAGGAGTGGGGATAGGGGGGAGATGGGGAGAAAATTTGAAATTCAACATTCTGTGAAAGTGAATGTTGAAAACTGAAAATAAATAAATTTATATGGAAAAAAAATCACCCTCCAGATATCATTGGTCCTCTTTGAAAACAATGAACAACCATAATCTAGTAACTGTATAACCATAGGTGAGGTAGTTAACCTCTAAATGCCACAGGCCAATGGTGTCAAAGAAATAGAAGCAGGGTCACTGAATAAGGGTACCTAATTGATCTAGAAAACCACATATTAATGTTATATATATTCGGTTGCATTTTTTATTTACTTTGTTAAATATTTCCCAATTACATTTTAATGTGGTTCAAGGGTATGCCAATACTGCCTTAGACAGCACCTTAGGATTTATTTAATAAGTCCTAAATGGCTGTGATCTTCCATAGGAGGGAATATTTTATGTTGTATAAAGCAAACAGCAATTGCTCTAGGATAAAGGTTGGTTTTAAAATTCCAAACTGGGCTAGTTCTCAGTAAAACGGTGATGTAGGTAAAGTTGTTGTTTTTTAAGTAACCTCAGTTTTTTCATCTGTGAAATCATGGAGCTGAGCTAGATTAAGCATTCTTAACCTTTTAATTTGTTTTATGAAACCCTTGGGCAGCTGAGGAGCATCTATAGATCCCTTCTAAGGGATCTAAAGACATGAAATACAATACAGAGGATCACAAAGGAAATCAATTATCTTGAATTACCTTGAAATATAGTTACCAAAACAGTTTTAAAATCAAGTTCACAGTCCACAGATTAAGAACCTTTGGAAATGATCTCTGATATCCCTTCCAGTGGTAAATTCAAGATTTTATGGTCCTAGGATCCTTTTCAACTTTTGGTCTCCTATCTCTTCTTTCAGCGATCCCCTAACCTTAGTTGCCCTCAAGTAGCCAGTGAGCCAATGAAGTAATTAACACTAAGATATTAGGCACCTAATATCTGAACCCTCTCAGTGGTTTTTGCTTTTGGGGGCATTGCATTTTGGAGCACTTAGGGGATGAGGTGAACTCCAATATCCTTTTTAATTCTCAAAAAGTTTAATTTTAAACTCAAATGATGGTGTTTAAGGTCAGTATTGAGGCTTTTAAAGATAAGAACCTGCCTCTCCAGTCATCTCTGCTCCAAATATTAAATTATCTTTCATTATCTAGCATGATTTTCTCATGGACTTATGGTATAGAAAAAATGAAACACTGTTCGTATAATAAGAGCTTGTAAGCTATAAGGAACCTTAGTAGCAATCAGTGGATTTGGAACACGTCAAGTGTCTAGCCCCAGAAGTAGCCATTAATGGTTTAATGTCAACTAGAAGGCTATCTCTCACTGGCTGCCCCAAGGACCTGTGCTTGCCTCCGTGGTGTTCAACTTTCTTTTTAATCAATGATTTGTATGAAAGAATTGATGGATTTACAAAGGACTCTAATCTGGGAGAGCTAGTGCAAACGCACTGGAGGAAAGAGTCAGGATTCAAAAAGATCTTATCAGGCTATAACACTGTTCCAAATTCAGTAAGATGAAAATAAATAGGGATGAAAGTAATATCTTGCAATTGGATTCAAAAATAACCAAATTTTGAAGCACAAGTGTGGGGAGGGATGACCATCCAGAAGTTCATCTGAAAAAGAAATTGAGGTCTTAGTGGGCTCTGGGGTTCAAAATGAGTCAATGGAATGATGTTGATCCCAGGATCAAAGAATAAATGGGTGACAATTTCACTGGATAATTCCCTAGTAAAATAATTTCTAGAGTATTACCTTCAATTATGGGGTGCTACATTATAGGCAGGGCATTATAAGCTGGAGATACAAGCAAGACTTTTGGGATCATACCACATGAGAATCAGTTGGAGAAAATGGATATTAGTCTGGAGAAGAGAGTGAGGTGAAAGGGGACATGTAAGCTTTCTTCAAGTATTTGAAGGCTTGTCACTTGGAAGATGGAGTAGACGTCTGTTTTTTTTCTGCTTGACCCTAGAGGGATAAGCTGGGAGAAAGAGGTGGGAAGATACAGCTAAACTAATTTAGGCTTGATGTAAGAAAAAACTTCCCAATGAAGAGAGCAAGGATTCTTTACCTTATTGTGGATCATGGAGAACTTTGGAAGCCTATGGACCTTTTCTCAAGGGGAAAAAAGGTTTTTAGTATATAAAATAAAATACATAGGATTACCAAGGAAGTTTTGAAATGAATATGTAAGTTTTTCACATCCAATTTCCTGAAGCCCCTGAAATCTCCCTATGTATCCCAGGTTAAGAACCCCTGGATTAGTGCCATCCAAAAGTGGAATAGACAACTTTAGGATGTCGTAGCTTTTCCTTCACTTCAAGCACAGGCTGAACAACAAATTGTTCTGTTTGTGGTAGGGAAGATTCTTGTTCAGTTTGGACTCTGAGACATGGTTATTTTTATGATATTTCAGGAAGAATCCAAAGTACATATTAGATTCGATTCTTTGATTCAGGAAACCAAATGTATCTAACACTGCTGATCTTTAGACTATTGCAACTCGTGGTCAGGAAAACTTAGGCTACTATTTCTTCTAACTTTGTCATTTTTCTCCTATAATAAGTCATCAATGAATCCAGAAAAGAAGATATTACAGGGAAGCCGAGTGAATGAGTCACTTCTGCAAAAGCTCCCATGTTCAGACCACCTGGAATCTCATATCTTGATGTATTTCACTTATAGGAAATATTAGAGAATGAGTATGATGCTATGCAAACAGTCCTGGACTAGGAATTAGGAAAGACTTGGGCTTACATCATGGCTTTTGCACTTAATTATTATGACCCTGGTTAAGTCTGCCCTGCCCTGGTTAAGACTTCCCTGAGCTTTATTATCAACTTATAGGTTTACTATAAGGAAAGTACTTTGTGAACCTTAAAGTAACATATAAATGTGAGATATTGTTGGGAATACATTCTAATTTCTTGGTCCACAGTCAAGGCTGGGTCACCTGATAATAAACTGAGTGTCAGTTTCAGTATGGACAAGGGTTCTGCTTTTGATGAGGTTATTAACTTTCTGTCTTGCTCTGACTAATGAAAACCAGATTTGCATTTATAAATAACAATGAGTGCTGAAGTGATTTATTTAGCAAAGTTACTGTTTTGGAAACTAAACCAGTGTGTCATGTCAAGATCATATCTCTATCTTTCATTCACAAATGGCAACTGAGATATTCCTGAGGGTTATTTATTTTAAAAATGAGTTTTGGAATCCAATCAATTGTTTACTCACCATCTGATAACTACACTGGAACCATGCTATGAGAACAAAAGCTAAAAAAAGGATGTTTGAGAGAATATTCTGATAGAAGTATGTGCTTGTTCTCATTTTACCCAAGGCAAACATGAATATCCCTCTTCCTCTCTTTCTGCCCCCCCAAAAAGGGGAGCAGATAAAATGAAAAGAAACATATTTTCCCATTGTGCAAATTTACTTTTTCATCTGGCTATTGCTCAAAACCCTTCAATGGCTCCCTACTGCCTGTAAAAGAAAGTCCAAAATAGCTCATCTGACATTTCAGGCCTTCTATGATTTAGCCTCCAGCTATCTTTCACACATTTCTGGCTCCACTCCAGCAAGTTGGACTGTTTGCTTTTCCCTAAGCATGCCCTACACTTTTCTACTTGGTATAGCTCACAGAGGCCTTCGTCAAGTGCTCTACACAATTCTGGCTCGGTTACTTGGGTCACCCTTTCTCCTGCCCCAGGAAACTGTTGGTCCCACATCTTCATGACTGACATTCCAAAAATTAAATCAATATTATGTTCAAGAAAAGATTAAGTGACAAGAATCTGGGAATCCTCAGCCAGGTCTTTAGTGCTAAATGAAGCTAGAATTAATTGGAGCAGTATGAATTGCCTTGCCCATCAATTTGGATGATTTCAGACACTTGCAGGCAATTCCAAGGCATAAGTGTTGAGATATGATATGGAATGCAGTAAGAAAAATTGTAACAAAAAGAACATCTGACCTGGAGTCAAGTTCAGGGCTCTGCCTGACATCAGGCAATTCAACTAAGTTCTCTGCCTCAGTTTTCTCGTATGTAAAATAAGAATAAAAATGTTTTGGTTACCTATTTTACATAGTTACTAGAGGGAACAAATAAGATGATGAGAATCAGTGCTGTCTTACAAAGCCACAAAGCCTTTTTTTTTTGGAAGGGGAGGGTGAGACAAAGAATCTGGTTCAGTGATATCAGAAGTGAGGACACCCTCTCAAACAAGATATCAGCAACTGCTCTGCAATGTACAATCTCGTTAAGTTTCTGGAGGCACTCAGAAGTTAAGTGGCCCACCTAGGTTCATACAGCTAATATGTGTAGAGAAGTGGCACCTGAACCCAGGTCATTCTGATTCTGAGGTTACCTTTCTGCCAATTATCCCCCAATGCCTATTGCTGCTTTTTCTATTATTGTGATCATTATCTGATCTTTTTGATGGAGTTCACATAAAATGTCCTGAGACAAGTCACTATCTTGCTATTATCCTTTTCATTTTTAATGGTGTGCAGACTGCTACACAGTTGAATAGAATAACTACTTTTTTAAATTCAATACAAATTGGGTTGGATTCTTATCTCACAGACTCACCTGGGATAGTTCTGTTAGCAGACAGGACAATGATAGTGATACATGTTCCATTTTTCTCCAGAGTGGTTTTGTTTTGTTTTGTTTTCCACTTGGCCTTTATATTTTGAAAGCATTTCATGCCACATAATTTGGAGATTATGAATATTATAGTTGGCACCATTTACTAAAACGTTTTTAAAGTTTTATAGATGGATGTTATAACCAGGAAATTGTTGGCAATATTTGTCTGTGGTAATCCTCTTCTTCCAGCCACCACCACACCATCCATGTGTGGAACCATTGGTTACGGTAAATGGAGAAGTTTTGAATGCTGTGGATAAGTTCATGTACCTTAGTCGTGTACTTTCCAGGGATGTACAATTGATAATGAGGTTGATTCACGCATTGCCAGAGTTAGTTCAGTGTTTGAGAGGCTCTGAAAGAAAATATGGGAGAGAAGAGGTATTAGACTGACTACCAAAGTGAAGGCTACAGAGCCATGTGCTGACCTTATTGCTATATACCCGTGAAACCTGCCATGCCAGGAAACTGATTCACTTCCATTTGAATTGTCTTAGGAAAATTCTGAAGATCACCTGGCAGGGTAAATTACCAGACATGGAAGTCCTTTCTTGAACTAAACTGCCAAGCATTCAAACTCTACTTCAGAGAGTACAACTCCAATGGGCTGACCATGTTGTTCAAATGTAAAATGCAGGTTTGCCAAAAAGACTGTTTTATGGAGAACTCTTGAAGAGCAAGCATTCACATGGTAGTCAGAAGAAGCAAATATGAACACTCTCAAGGTCTCTTTTAAGAACTTTGGAATTGATTGTGTGATCTGGGAAACACTGACACAAGACTGCTCATCACGGCATGCCCAAATCAGAGAAAGCTCTATGTTCTATGAGCAAAGCAGAATTGAAATAGCTTAAAAGAAACACAAGATGCTCAGATTTAGGACTATTTGCATCTGACATGTGATAGAACATTCTGAGATCATACTGGTCTGATCAGCACACAGTTGGACACACTGAAGCTTGACTAGCATAATGATGCCATTTTGGTCCTCTTCGAGAACAAAGGACAACAACCAGTTGGATTTTCAATGATCGTTTGAGGTTAATATTGATAGTATAGTGATTTGTCATCTGTTAATTTAGGAAGGATGACAAGCTTCTTATGTATAATGTTAACCACTTGATCATGATTTTGGGAAGATACTTTATTTTACAGCCTGCAGTGATATATTGCACAATTTCCAGTCTAGATTTTTTAAGCATTACCTTTCTGTAATTTTTGGTGGATGACCTGGTCTTGTAAACAAAATCTGCATGACTCTGTCATTTGATCAATAACTCTTTGATGACATAATGGTTCTGCTACTGGTGATAATGATGATATATGTAAAATCCTTTGAAAACCTTAAAGCATTATATCATTGTTAGGTAATATTTTCATTTTTTCTTACCTTTTATCTTTCTACCACCATCAAATTTTATCCATTTATTCCATTGCCTACTTAAAGCTACAGCAAGAGTGGCTCATGAGTGTTTAGGAATTATACCATAAATCTAACTCATTTACTAAGTAACTACTTTGTGTCAGGCACTCTGCTAGGTTCTGGGAATTCAAAAACAAAGAATGAAACACTCCTTATTTGTTAGGAGCTTGTATTTTAATGGGAAAGATAGCAAGTACATACATGTATACATATATGTGCTATACATGTGTATATGTAAACTATATATGTGTGTAGATATATACATATGTATAAATGTATATGTGTATGTAGATGTGTGTGAGTATTGGAAGCTATGTGGCGTGGTAGATAGAGTGCTAGTGCTAGAATCAGGAAGACCTGAGTTCAAATCTGAACTCAAACACTAGCTGTGTGACCCTGGTCAAGCCACTTAACCCTGTTTGTCTCAGTTTCTTCATCTGTAAAATGAACTGGAGAAGGAAATAGTAAACCACTCCAGTTACTTTGTCAAGAAAACCCTACGTGGGCTCACGAAGAGTTGGATATGACTGAATGACAGCATATGGGTACAAAATAAATATTAAATTAATAAATGCAAAGTATTTCAGCACAAAGTAGTTTGTCAAGGAGGGCACAAGCAACATTATGACAATACTACCAAAGGGGATGCAAATATAATAATTGAAATAAATCTCTTAAGGAGTTAAATTCAAATGGGGGAGACAATGAATGCATGTAAAAGTAGAATAAACAGAAATAAATACATTGTAGTTAAATACAAGAGCAAATGGAGCTATCTAGAAAATTTCATGTTAAAAGTAGCATTGAGGTACCATCTTGAAAGAAGAAAGGGATTCCATAAGGCAGAGGTGGAAAGTCAGAGCATCACAGGCAGAGAAACAAGGTTAAAGCATAGAGGTGGAAGAGTGTTGTTCTTGTTCATCCTTTGCTCTTGAAGAGGACCAATGGTATCAGGAGGGTGACGTCTTGACTTGCAAATGAATTGGATTTAAGTGAGGCAGGGCTGTGCAAAGTCATTAGCCTCATTCTCTCCTCCAGAGTCATTGGAGTCCAATGCCAAGACATAGGTCAAGACAACTGGCAATAGCCCCAGATGCAGTGGGAGATCTTGGCCTTTTTAAGCCAAGACCTTTCCCAGGTCTCAATTTGTCTGAGGTAATACCCATTCAATAGTTAAAAACTAGATAAGAATTGAGGCAAAACATGACCTAGTTTGACTTCACAAAAGAATCAATCTGGGAGTAGAAGACCCTCATATGGAATATTGAGACTTATGTGTAAAGAACAGAAGGAAAGCTAGTTTGGTCAGATCAGAGTATGGAAAAGACACACTGGCAAAATAGTTGAAGAAATTATAGAGGAGAACTTTTTCTACTAATGCTAAAATCCTACCCCACGAGTGGCTTTGTATACTGTCTGCATGTAAGGTTAGTCATCAATCTATGGAATAGGTTATTTCATGAAATAATGGGTTTCCCATCTCTGGAAGTGTTCAGGCAAGACTAGAGGACTATTTCTCAGGATAATGAGGAGTGGATTCTTGTGTCATGTGCAGGATTGGACTAGACTTTATATTTCTTCAGTGTTTTCAGTACAAATCAAGTGAGAAAATGTGTACTTTGCAAGCCTTAGAAGCATTATGTAAATATGGGCTGTTTCTATTATGGATTTTCTGGTTCTGGATACCAAGGTTCCATAATTCTAGATTCTATCCCTACTTTAATGGGGAGAGCAGTGGAGCAGGGGCAAGCAAGGAGACTCACAAAGCGAAAACTAATGGGTAGGAATCAGAACCTTTTTTAAGGAAACACTATCAGATAGTATAGAAATGACTCAACATAGCTGGAAGACTCAGCAGCCCCACTTTTGGGGTCCACAGTTGACTATGATTTTTCTTTAAGGAAATTTCTCTCACCTGAACAAGGAATAATTCTCTAACTGAGCTGAAGTTTATGTTTTATTGATTGGTTTAAAACACACTTGCGTATCAATTTTTAAGGTACTTTTGCAGTAGAAGTTGTATTTCTGTGGTATTTGCCTTTGGATGGAATGTGGCTATGGACCCACAAGTTTGAAGGAGCAAAGGTCCTTGTAAGTGAGACTTCAGTTAAAGAAGTCTGGCATTCACTGCAGGTGTATGTCTTTCTTGTAAGGTCTATTTCTTGGACACCATTGTTATACTGACACATGCATAGCACTCCCTCGTTGGATGGGGTCATAGAGAAACTGTGAAACTTCTAGTTAAGTTACCTGGTATCTTGAGCTTCCAATGCAACTAAACTCGATGCCATTAAAAAAATTTTTAAGCATTTACTGTGGGTTAAGGGCTAAGCAGGCTACCAAAGTAGTAGGTAAAGAATCTTCTCTCTTCTTCCTGTGGAAGTAAGTGGATAGGACACAATAATAACGAACTATAATAATTCATAATAAACTATAATAAAAATAATATATTTGACTGTAGAGTAAAAAAGAAGACCTAAGTTTAAATCCCAACTCTGCTGACTACCCATATAGCCTTAGTTTTCTCATTTGTAAAATAAAGAGGCTAAACTAGATGATCTCAAAGGTTTCTCCCAAGCACGAATCCTGTGATTCTACGTTCAGCACACAAGAGTAACAAAGTGCTACAAAATCAGAGTGAGAAAGGGCTTAATGGATGGTTTGCCATTCGATCTAGGTTTTGAAAGAAGGGTTAAAATTTTAATAGACAGAGACATGAAGGAGAGTCTCCAATCATATGGAATGACATGAGTAAAAGCAGGGTGGTAGAAAGGGTATGTACTGGCAGTTCAGTTGGGAGCAGACAGTACAGAAAAAGTACAGTAAGAGATAAGGCTGAAAAGGGAGTCTGGGGTCAGATTATGGAAGGTCCAGGAATGTCAGGCAAAAGAAATA
Source organism: Bettongia penicillata ogilbyi (assembly GCA_023548195.1). Classification (NCBI taxonomy): domain Eukaryota; kingdom Metazoa; phylum Chordata; class Mammalia; order Diprotodontia; family Potoroidae; genus Bettongia; species Bettongia penicillata. Next base: position 4,208,964 of record JAJHZJ010000135.1, on the reverse strand, counting down.
CAGCTTTATTTAGTAGACAACAGTGAATTCACTGAAGTGTTTTGATCAAAGGAATGATTAGATGCGATTATTGAGGAGATTATTTTGGCAAATATAGAGAGCAAACTAGAGGAATAAGATACTAAGGGTAAAGAGACTAGTTAAAAGTCTGTTTTCATACAGGAGAACCTTTTCTGCTAATCCTCAAATCTCACCACGTAGATGGTTTTGTATATTATCTACATGTAAAGTCAGTCATCAGTCTGTGGGATAGGTTATTTCATAAGCTAGTGAGTTTCATTACTAGGCATGTGCTAAAAGGAAACCACAGAGAGATAGAAAGAAAGCATACCCTTATTTGTTGTTCATCTTTTGTTTTCAAAGAGATCCAATAACATCATGGGTGATATCTCGATGTGCCCATGCATTGGATTTAAGTGAAGCAGAGTGGCACAAAGTAGTCAGCCTCATTCTCTCTTTCTGAATCACAAAAGACCAGTGGCAGGAAAGAAGTCAAGATGATCTATGATGGTGCAGGATGCCATGGATGACCTTGGCATCTTCTATGTTTGACCTATCTTTAAGCACTCCATAGAACCTGCTTCAGCTGCCTTCATGGCCAATGGAACAATTTATTCTCATCCTCCCTTTCCACCAGGGAAAATATTCACAAGCTTGAGGTAGACAGCTCCCTAACTAACCAATAGTTCTGAGGCTTTTTGAGCACCCTTAATTTGGTTTAGCCTATCTCCTGAGATAGTTTTGCTGGGGTGTGTATTGCACATGATATAGCTTCTTGGAGCTACAGGGGAGAGTTGGGTGAAAATGGTAATAGATTGGTATAGCATTAAAAGTATTGAATTAACTTGAGTAGTACTATAATTTTTATTATATTGACACAGCCCAGTCATAATCACTGATTATTCCTTCAGCTCTTTAAGTGGTTTTAAAATAGATTATAATAATAAATTTCTTAAAGGAGCACTTTGTAATTGCACCTACACAAGTCGTTTCTGGACTTCAATAGATTGATTTCCAGATGTTTGATGCACTATACACACACACACACATATACATATATATTTGGGATATATATATATATATATATATATATATATATATATATATATATAATTTATGTATTTGGAATGAAATTTCCCTTGCAGTTATTTTTTTGTATTTTGTTATTATTATATATAATTATATAGAAATACAGTTGATTTTTGAGGGCTTATTTTGTAACCTGCAACTTTGCTGAAGCTAGTATCTCAATTAGTACCTCTGCTGATTTTCTAGGATTTTCCAAATATTTCATAATATCATCCGTACATAGGGATAGTTTTATCTCCTCTCTACCTAACTTTGTGTTTAATTTCTTTCTCTTTTCTTATGGCTGTTGGTAGCATTTCTATAAGTATATCAAATTATAGTGAGGAGAATGAGCATGCTTACTTCATTCATATTTATTGGAAAAAGTATCCCCATTGAATATGATATTTGCTTTTGGTTTTAGAAAAATGCTCTTAGGATACTGAAAAATAAAAAGATCCCTCTATGGGGTTTTAGAATAAATGAATATGTATTTTGTCAAATATTTTTTCCCGTTCTATTGAGATAATTATATATTTTTGTTATTTTGGTTTTTAATATGATTAATTATATAGAATGTTCACTTAATGTTGAACCATGCTTGTTTCTATGATATAAATCCAACCTGGTCATGACGAATGATTTCTTGGATAAATCACTGTAGTCTGACAGGAGTTTGTTTAAAATTTTAGAGTCAGTGTTCATTATTGATATTGGCTTGTAGTTTTCCTTCTGGATTTTATTCTTTTCTCATTTAGGTATTAGGACTCTAGATCTCTCAAAAAAAGGGGGGGGCAGTTTCGTGGCAGAGCACTTTCTCTATTTTTGAGAATAAGTTTTGGAGTATTGCTAAAAATTGTACTTTAAAAGTTTGAAAGAACTTTCCAGTGAATCTATCAAGATTCATACTTTAGTTTTTGGTTTTTGTTTTTTATTTTTCTATTATAGGTCCTTTATAACTAGTGCAATTTCCTTTTCTATTATTTAAGTATTGTATTTAGTCTTCTTTGATAGTTTGGGTGTTTTAAATTTTTGAAAGGATCCCTCTATTATTTGTATGTGTGTGTGTCGGTGGGGGGGTTTCTCAGTTCTGATGACATGTAACTATGTATAATACATTCTGATTATTCTTTTCATTTCTTCTAGCTTTATTGTGATTTTACCTTGTTCATTTGTTAATTTGTAAACTGAATTGTTTTTATATGTGTGTGTGTGTATATATATATATATATATATAATCAGAATGTATATACACACAAATGCAACAGATTGGAGGATTTTGTTTTCTTGTGCAATCACTTTTTCATTTCATTGGATTATTTAATCCACTCAGAGTTAAAGCTGTAATAGTTAAGTTTATATTTCCTCTGTTTGTCTCCAATATAGTTTTTTTCTTTTTTTATTTAACTTTTTACATTCATTTTTACAAAATTTTGGGTTCCAAATTTTCTCCCCTTTTATCCCCTCCCCCCATCACAATACACCAAGCAATCTAATTTCCCCTATCAACAATCTGCCCTCTCTTCTATCATCCCTCCCTTCTCTTGTCCCCATCTTCTCTTTTGTCCTGTAGGACCAGATGACTTTCTATTCCCCATTAACTGTATTTCTTATTTCCTAGTAGCAACAACAATACTCAACAGTTGTTCCTAAAACTTTGAGTTCCAAATTCTCCCCATCCCTCCCTCCCCAACCATTCCCTTTGAGAAGGCAGGCAATTCAATATAGGCCCTATCTGTATAGTTTTGCAAATGACTTCGATAATAGCCATGTTGTGTAAGACTAACTGTATTTCCCTCCATTCTATCCTGGCCCCCATTGTTTCTATTCTGTCTTTTGATCCTGTCCCTCCCCGAGTGTTGACTTCAAATTGCTCCCTCCTCCCTTTGCCCTCCCTTCCATCATCCCCCCCACTTGCTTATCTCCTTCTCCCCCACTTTCTTGTATTGTAAGATAGTTTTTCATACCAAAATGAGTGTGCATTTTATTCCTTCCTTTAGTCGAATGTGATGAGGGTAAACCTTGTTTTTTTTCTCAGCTCTCCTCTTTTTCCCTCCACTAAAAAGTCTCCTGCTTGCCTCTTGAATGAGATATAATTTACCCCATTCCATTTCACCCTCTTTCCTCCCACTACATTTCTCTCTCACCATTTACCTTAATTTCTTTTAAGATATGGTCCCATCCTATTCAATTCACTCTGTGCTTTCTGTCTCTGTGTGTGCGTGCATGTGTGTATATGTGTGTGTGCACATGCGTACATGTGTGTGTATGTGTGTGTGTGATCCCACCAACTACCCAGACACTGAAAAGTTTTAAGAGTTACAAATATTGTCTTTCCATGTAGGAATGTAAACAGTTCACTTTTGGTAAGTCCCTTCTGACTTCTCTTTGCTGTGTACTTTTTCATGCTTCTTCTCATTCTTGTGTTTGAAAGTCAAATTTTCTTTTCAGCTCTGGTCTTTTCATCAAGAATGCTTGAAAGTCCTCTGTTTCATTGAAATACCATATTTTCCCCTGAATGATTACACTCAGTTTTGCTGGGTAGGTGATTCTTGGTTTGAGTCCTAGTTCCTTTGACTTTGGAATATCCAATTCCACGCCCTTCGATCTCTTAATGTAGAAGCTGCTAGATCTTGAGTTATCCTGATTGTATTTCCACAATACCGGAATTGTTTCCTTCTAGCTGCTTGCAATATTTTCTCCTTGACCTGGGAATTCTGGAATTTGGCCACAATGTTCCTAGGAGTTTCTCTTTTTGGATCTCTTTCAGGCGGTGATCGATTGATTCTTTCAATACTTATTTTGGCCTCTGGTTGTAGAATGTCAGGGCAGTTTTCCTCGATAATTTCATGGAAGATGATGTCTAGGCTCTTTTTTTGATCGTGACTTTCAGGTAGTCCCATAATTTTTAAATTGTCTCTCCTGGATCTATTTTCCAGGTCAGCTGTTTTTCCCATGAGATATTTCACATTCTCTTCCATTTTTTCATTCTTTTGGTTTTGTTTGGTGATTTCTTGGTTTCTCAGAAAGTCATTAGACTCCATCTGTTCCATTCTAATTTTGAGAGAACTATTCTCTTCAGTGAGCTTTTGAACCTCTTTTTCCATTTGGCTCATTCTGCTTTTGAAAGCATTCTTCTCCTCATTGGCTTTTTGAACCTCTTTTGCCAATTGAGTGAGCCTATTTTTCAAGGTGTTATTTTCTTCAGCATTTTTTTGGGTCTCCTTTACCAAGGTATTGACCCATTTTTCATGCTTTTCTTGCATCTCTCTCATTTCTCTTCCCAGTTTTTCCTCCACCTGTCTAACTTTATTTTCAAAATCCTTTTTGAGCTCTTCCATGGCCTGAGTCCATCGGACATCCACCTGGGATGTCTGGGATACAGAGGCCCTGACCTCCACATCTTTCCCTGATGGTAAGAATAGTTCCTCATCATCAGAATTGAAAGGCGGGAGCAACTGTACCCCCTCAAAGTAGCTGTCTATAGTCTTATTTTTCTTCCCTTTTCTGGGCAGAGATTCCTGTCCACCCCTTCCTAGATCCACCCAGCTAGTGCTTTGGGTCTGAGATTCAAATGGGCTTTCCGTGGCAGGTGCAGCTGCTATTCAATGTGAGCTTAAGTTCTGGTGCTTGGGTGGGGGTAGGGCCGCCTCCGAGGCTCAGTTCCCTCAGGGGCTTTATGCAGAGACCTTCAGTAATGGGGCAGGTGGGGGCAGGGCCACCTCTCAGGCTCAATTCCCTCAGGGGCTTTATGCAGAGACCTTCAGTAATGGAGCTTGTGCCTGCTGGTCCGGGAGTCCTGGGGGCCCCCGCTACTGTCTCTGCCGCTGCCTCTGCCTCTCCCTCCGCTGCTGCCTCCCCAGGGGGCCCAAGCCATGGAGACATCCCACTCCCCTCTCAGCCAGCCCAGATGTCTCTCTCACTGACCTGTAGCATCTGTGGGCGGAGGGACCTTCCCGGCCGCCAGAGATTCTGTCCCTGAAGCCTGCTCGGATCCGCTCCTCTGGGGTCCCGTGGCCAGGGAAGCTCAGGGGTGGGCTCCGCTTTCCCGGGTATGACAGACCCCTGGGGACTGCTCTCCAGGGCTCTCTGGAATGGAAATCTTTTCCACTGTGTTTCTGCACGCCTTGCAGTGCTCCAGAATTAGTGGGGAGTTCTTCTTGCAGGACATATATGGGCTGTGGGTTCGGAGCTAGCATACATGAGTCTTTCTACTCCACCATCTTGACTCCACCCCCAATACAGTTTTTTTCAAAGCATGATTTTTCCTGTCTTCTGCTGTAAGCACAGTACTGTCTCTTCAGTTACTTTAGCCCTATTCCCACTAGTTCTCATCCCTAAACATTCCTTCCCATTTACCATCACACACTCTCTCTCTTTGGAGTTTATTATTTCCTTTTTCTTTCCTTCTTTGATCTGTTCATTGAAGTCTACTCCTCTTTTTTTCCCCTCTTAGGTAGATTTCTTATTTCTGTCCTCCCTTTCAACTTACCCTGCTAATTAGCTTTATCCTTTAAAACTTTCACACACCCCTTTCCAGAGAATATTTCTTTCATTCACTCTCTTCATTATCCATCCTCTCTGTCTAGATTCCCCCTCCCCCTTCCTCATGACCCCTATACTTACCTTGCCTCTATTCTTCATATTTTTCCAGGAATCAAAACTTTCAAAGTATCCTTTGGGGGGGCATTTTTAAACAGTTTCTATGACTCCCATAGAGTTTGCTCCTGGATTCTCCTTTTCCATTGTGCCCCCATCCTGAGAAAGTGAGTCTTTGCACAACTCTCCCTCTCTTAAATCGAATTCATTTGCATGTCATGGCATCACCTCCCTGATGTCATGGTCCTCTTTGAGCACATAGGACAAACAACAATTTCTGTGAGTAGAAATAGGAGCTGCCCCACAGGAAACCCAGTTGGAACTGGCCAATTGGGCAGCACAGCTTTCTTTCTTTTCCTTCCTTCCTTCCTTCCTTCCTTCCTTCCTTCCTTCCTTCCTTCCTTCCTTCCTTCCTTCCTTCCTTCCTTCCTTCCTTCCTTCCTTCCTTCCTCTCATTCTTTTTTTCTTTCCTTCCACATAGGGTATCATACCTTTACGTAAGGGTGTTTTGGCCAAAGAAATATACATTTTGATTGCTGAAACCTTATTTTTTTCTTAAGGACCACACTTCAAACTCACTCTGGCTCTCGTTGATTGGTCAACTATAGGTCCCAGGCCAAACCCCTTTTGGTCATCGTTTGGGCCCTCACTGGCTCAAAATGAATGTAAATAGTAATTGTTGTGGCCAGAAACCCTAAGGGTCTTCCCCTCCCAGATTTATTTATTTTTCTTGATTAAGTAAAGAGGCCATTTCTTACCTAGCCTCAATCATTGAATGGGTGTTGCCTCAGTCAAACTGAGATCTTAGCTTAAAAAGGCCACATTGGGGCCATTTCAGGTCATCCTGATCTCTCTCTCTCTCTCTCTCTCTCTCTCTCTCTCTCTCTCTCTCTCTCTCTCTCTCTCTCTCTCTCTCTTTCTCTCTCTCTCATAACTGGACCCAGATGGCTCTGGGAGAAAGTGAGGCTGGTGACTTTGCACAGCCCTGCCTCACTTAAATCCAATTCACTTGCATGGCATGGCATTACCTACCTGTCGTCTTCGGGAATAGAGAACAAACAGCAACAACCATAACAAACAGTCCCCTTCCCAGAAAAAAAAAATGAATTTCTACTGGTGCCAGAGAGGATAGTGCCCTGAGACAGAACTGCATGACCCCTCCCATATCTTTGATTATACAGTTCATCATTACCTACACCCTTCTTCTAGTCACCTTCCTTCTGCATTTGTCTAAAAATCTCTTCCTTTGGTTCATGCCCTCCCAATTCCTCAGAAGATCCAACTCCCCAGTCCCATCCCATGGAAGGACAAGTGGTCTTTCAAGTGCCAAATTCTGTAGATGACACCTAGCATATGGTCTCCATATCCATTCACAGACCCTCTCTCTTTACCTATAGAAGCATTCATTAATGGAATCACTTCCCATCATGAGAACAAGATACCCCTGTTTTCCACCTTTTCAATACATCCTACACTTCTCTTCACCCATTTCCCCAGAGACTTTACTCTCTCTAAAAGATCATAGAAATTACTGTCCCCTCAATGCTAAATCTAGGCACATCACACTCCCCTCAAGGTTAGTTCTTCCCTCCTCACTTCTATACACCCTCTTATTTTATAATGTAGTCCCACAAAAACAAACAAATAAATAAACAAAATATTGATTCACCTAAAGACAGGATGTTATGAGGTTCTGTCTATAATGTCCCAAGGCTGCCTTTCCACTATTGCCTCTGTCTGATTTCAGCCTCCACTCCTGCCTTGGGTATATGTAGAAATAAGCTTCTTACTGGCCTCTGTTGTCATGGTTGTCAGTGTAATCCTTAGCTACTGTGTTCCTTCATCTCATCTGCATTTCTGGTATTTAGGGTGTTCAAGAAGCAAATTATCTCTTCAGGTCTAGTTTTCTTTTTTAAAAAAAATTCCAACACCTCTTTATTATTGAACATCTATCCATTTTATTTGTAGTTAAATTCAGATTTGCAGAGTAGATCACCCTGGGCTGAACTCTGAGTCCTGTTGTTCTTTGGAACACATTATTCTATCCTCTCCTACATTTTCTGGTGGGTACAGAATAGTCAAGTTATTTGAATTTCCTTTTCTTTCTTTTTTTGTATTCGAAATGTTTCTCCTGATCACTTGCAGAATTTTTATTTCTGAATTAAATTCGTAAACATAACCACTATATTTCTTGAAGTTTGCAGTCTTGTTTTTTTTATTTTTGTGAAGAGCTATGCATTCTTTTGATTCACATTTCTGCTTGAATAGAGAAGATTTTTTTTCTTTTAATGTTATTGTTTTTTGCTTTTCTTCTTCAGATTGTACTTCACTTCTGCATATTTGCATTCTCAAACATTGTCCTCACTTTTGTTCCTTTGGTGAGATTTGCCATCACAGATTTTAGTTTTTCTGATCTGCCAAATATTTCTCCTGAAAAGACCATAAATTCTATGCTTATAATTCTCATTTGTCTTTTAAACTGTTCAGGAACAGTATGTTTAATGCCATGTTCCATATCTCCCTAAATTCCACAGTGTCCTCGTTCTCATCAAGTGTTGAGTCATTTTCCTTTGTTTTGCACTATTTATTCACAGAGGCCTAAACTTGTTTTCTTGATCTAGAGGTCATATTTCCTTCTGCTCCTAATGTTTTCTCCATCAATTTTTCTGCTTATGGTCAAGGTTTTTGAGTTTTTTTTTCCTCCTGATATCTTTGATAATTTTAGTCTCTTCCTCATTCCATCCTTCTTATTTCACTTATTGCTCACTTTCTGACTCACTCCCCTCTGATGGTAGTTTCCCTGGAGGTTAAATCTCAAAGTGTCTCAGCCTCCTCTCACAGTTCATCAGCCTATGTTTCTGTCCCACATGACTTCCAAAGGAGGAGAACTGGTTTCAGTTGGATGTTGGACCCTTTATCACTAGCTTAGTGGAATACTACACAGCCCTGTACAGCCCCCCACTCATGATGTCCTTTCACATTTCCTTTCACATTGTGCTAAAGGTCCCTGGTGTGGCAGTTCAAAGCACTGACACACTGTTGCTACTATAGCTGTGATTTATTTCTGTCATTTGATGTTTTGATCCCTTAGGTTCTGAGATGAAGGGTGAAGGATTAGGGTATAGGATTGAATTCTATTTGAAGCCTGGAACTGGAAAGAGATTGTGGGGTCTGTGATGTTGAGTGGGATATGAATTATGTTTTATTATAAGCTTATGTGTCAGGTTGGCTAGTGCAACATTACAACCAATAGCATAGTAGGAGATGGGGAAAGGAGTGTTGAGTGAGCTCAAGGTAGGCATCAGCTTAAGTTTACATTTTTAACCACCTTTTGCATTCAAGATATTTTAGAATGTGGAAACAGTTGAAATAATTTATCTTTGGTGCATAATTTCTGTTCTGAGAAAGTTCGAAAGGTTTTAGGATCAGAGAAAATGTCTAGTTCTCCATCTTGGTCATGTGATCCAAGAGTCTCCATCATAAAATATTTCATAATTTTACCATATTTATGGTGAACATCTTGGGGAGATACAATGTAATGATGGACAGAGTATTTAACTTGGAGTCAGAAACATGTGCATTCAAATCCTGCCTCTGATACTTATTAGTTTTGTGATCTTGGGCAAGTCACCAACCCCTTTTAGTTTAAGTTTCCTCATTTGCAAGGTGAAAATAGTAAAAATATCAATACCTAATTCACTGAGTTGTTTTGAAGCTCTCATGACATATTGTAAGTGCAAGCAAGGTGGGATTTTTGTTGTTTTCTTTTTGGAATTCAGTTTCCCAGGCTCAGGCTAAATTGTAAACACATGAAGGATTAATCTCTTTTGAACCCTGGTAATTCACAGTTGTAGTGAGTCACATAGATTTTGTGCCTCATGGCTCTGAGCCAATCAAGAGCAAAGCCTTTATTGTATATTCTGGAAGGTTGGCATTTTATTTTGGGGGCTCACTCATGAGAAGAAACTTTTGATTCCCTGGACAGGACTCTGAGTAGTCATTTGTTAAGAGCCCTCTGACTACTCAGATGTTGGTGTTCTTCCAGTCTGGTGGTGGTTGTAGGTGGTTGTATTACTTTGTTCAAATAGTTGGAACTCTATCTGTTGAATCTCTGTGCTAATTTCTCTGTTTGAATTTTCTCTACTCACTTCTTTCTACTTTTCTGTAATTAAAGTAATATTGTTGACCCCTTTGAAGCTGCCTTTCCTTTAGAAAAACAGATCAAAGAACTTGTGCTAGCAAGGCCTCCCTCTGTGCTAGTGTGGTTGCTACTACATTCATGAAAAGCTTTTTTTTTAAATGCTAAATAAATTAGACAAATGACCCCAGTCCATGTTTCACATCTTATTCATCTATCCATCCATCTTTTCCTGCCATTATCTCTGTTGCTGTTCCCTTTAAGAGCACCTGACATCCTTTAACCAAATCCTGGGGGAACCACAGTGTTAGAAATGTGTTGTTCCAATTGGTAAACCAACTAGCAAAGACTGACACTACCAGATTTGTTTAACCAGCTCCAGGCCTCACATCATGTTTCATATCCCATTGGACCATCCACTTAGAATATGCTGGCATCTCTGCTGCTGCCACATTTACCTCACTTCCCCTGTTTACAATTACTTCTTCCACATTGTGACTTTCCTCAACACGGGTTTCAGTGTATCACCTGTTGGCATAAGAAATTAAATGGTAATTTTTTTGGAGTTTTGCAGAAGCTGCAGATAGTGCGAAGGTCAATGAATGACACCAAAAAGGCTTAGAAACTCAGAAATGTATATAATATTGAATAATATCAACATATTTTATGTATTAGCACCATAATAATTCAGACTTCCTCTCTGGTACAAAGGGAGGGCCAAAAAGTTTTACAGATTTTCAAGATCACAAGGGCACTATGCCCCGAATCCCCATGATCCCTATACTATCTTTTGCTCTGAAAATAGTAATAAAATCAATCATTCCTCACAGAAGAACCTGGTAAGTTGACATGTTTACAGCTTCACTATCATCCCAAATAAAAACAGCCTTCTCTAGTCACCATTCTCTTATCTATATTGTCTCCCCCAACTCATATGCAAATCCTTTACAGGAAGGAACTGTTTGATTTTCTCAGCGCTCAACACAGTGTTTGGTGCATAATAAATAGTTAATAAGCACTTTCATTTGTGAGTTAATTTATATAAATTAATACAAATTGAATAAATAAATGCTATTATTATCAAGGAATTTTTTTAGGCCACCTTTATTTCCTGCATTCAATTTTTTTTTTTTTAAGAAACTAGAAATAAGATAAAGAGGTATCTTACTTCCTCCATACTTCTTAGTCTATGATGGAACAGTGAAAATGTGATCTGCTGAAAATAATCACTTATTAAAGCTTGTCTGTATCTTCTTGTGTTTTTATGAAAGACCCATTCATGGGCCATTTTTGAAAAATATTTTGCAGATATAAGAAATTTGACAAATGGGTAAAAAAAAGAAAGCCAATGATATCTTTTTAGTTGCCCCTCTTTTGGATGAAAATATTGTCTGAACTTTTACATTCTTTTGGAATCTTTCCCTCTCAGTTATCTTGAAAGTTGAGCTCTGAGAGACTGCTAAATTGTGTTGTCCAAAGCCTTGGTTTCTTCTTGTATGCTTTTGGGCAAGGCCAGCTCTTCCTCCCAAATTTCTAGCACTTAGCACAATGTCTGGCTTATTCAGTATGTGCTTACTGAAGGTTGATTGATTGACTGATTGAACTGTAATTTCCTAACATCACACACTGGGTACCAAGGCCACCAATTCACACTGTGGTTCTTCCACTATCATTAAAGAAGGAAATAGGTCGTTGCTCTCATGATAGAAATGCTGGCAGATGTGTTCCATTTCTCATCTGTTTGTTGTCCCCCTTTTGGTTTATTATACAAATGCTCTTAGGATGATCTAATTCAGCTAGATCTCCTGCCAAATATTTACAGGCTCTCATAAAAGTTGAATTTGGAATGTTCAAAAATAAACTCTTTGTTAGGCTTTAGTTATTTGAGGTTTCACTTAGTTGGGAGAAAAACAGAAATAGGACAATATTTACCTAGGAGACAGGACAGGCTGACACTAACCAACCATGCATTTTCATTGGATATATTTTTTTCTATGTAAGAATTTATGTACTTTGCAAATGTACCTAATATCTTCCCCCAAACCACCCAGAGAACCTCACATTTTAGATAATATCAGAGTGTGTGACTTGCACTAAGGGAAAGGCTTGCTAGGCTAATGTTGTATAATCCAGAAATGTATGCACACTTTTCATTTCCTTAATCAGGTATCATCTAACTGATCATCACAGCAATAGAGCTAAAACACAGCTGAGAACAAGGAAAAAAGTAAAGGCCTCAAAACAGTCAAAGACAATAACGCAAAATTTATTTTCCTATCTGTTTCTATAGGAAAGTACCTCAAGTACTTATTCAGCACTTGTTTACTTTTCTTTAAAAATAATTTTTAAAAACTAATTTTATTGGTGCCTGATAGGCTTTGATAGTATGTGGGAGACTGTATTGATCTAGGCCTCCAAGTGGGTCTCTGGCATTGACAATCTAGTTGCTATGTAGTCTCCTCCCTGGAAGGCCTCCAATTATGGGACTATATATATATATATATATATATATATATATGTATGTATGTATATATATATATACATATATACGTATGTATATATGTATATACATATATACATAAATATATATATACACACACGCATACATATATACATACATATGTATATGTATATACACACACATACGTGTATATATATGTGTAATGGGGGGAATATATGTAATTATGGGGATGTGTGCCCTGCCTAGCCTCATCTACCAGCTCTGCAACCTACTGGAGATGACTCCATTCCTCCTATAACTCTAACAGGTCATGCCCCATTTACTGGAGATCAAATTAGCTCCAGGACTCACTAGTGCATCTTTTTGCATAGTGTTGAACTAGTTGGAGGCACTCACTGATGATTTCCTTTGGTTTTATGGATCATTGTTTCATCTAGTCCCCTTTTAAAATCTATGTCTGAGGAATTGGGCTCTACTAGGACCTTTCACTTTGCCATTTTAATTAGAAATACTCATAAAAATTCATGTTCTGCAATTCCCACTTGTAACTAGTTCTGTCTCCTGGGACCAAGCAAAATAAGTCTGATCCCTCTTTAACATGACAGCCCCTTCAAACACATAAAAATGGTTACCTTATCACACCTCTCAAATCTTCTCTTACCCAGGTTAAAGAGTTCTAATTTTTGAAAGCTATTCTCCTGTAAGATGTTTACTGGCCATGTCAGTCACATTATGTCCACACAGGTTGTGTAAATCCAATTCATGGAGAGGCATGAAAGATAACACTGTGATCTTGCCCACCCCTCTGTAAGTGGTTTTTTGACTTCTGTATGGAGTTAATCAGAAAAGGAAACCCTAAGAGGCAAGCTACTATTCTCCTCTGAGAGGGGTAAAATACTACACAAATATATGTGTAAATACACACACATCCCCATAATTACATATATCCCCCATTACACACACACACACACATATACATATATATACACATGTATGTGTGTATGTATATAGTCCCATAATTTTATATATATATATATATCCCCTCTATTATATACACACATATACATATATATGTTTGTATACATATGTATATATACGAATATCCATGTAATTACATATATCCCCTCTATTACACATATACACATAGCTCTGTAGTTACATATATCCCCCATTACACATACGCATACAATTCTACGAATAAGTATACACACACACACACATAATTGCCTATATCTCCCATTACATGCATATACATATATATCCCTTCTATTACACACACACATATACACATATATATCCCCATCATTTTATATCTATGTATCTATCTCTACCTTCCCTATTACATACACACATACATTTGCATGTATAGTTGTATATATACGTATATATATCCCTGTAATTACATATATCCTCTTCATTACACACACATACACACACAAATGCTTAACAACTACTTCTTTGGGGGAAATACTGTACCCTCAACATACATTTTAGTTTAGCCTGCATTATTGACATTTGTTCCATCACTTTCTTAACTCTAGACAGTCAATAAAACAGTAAATCAAGGTTTGATTTGCAGCATTTGCTGATTTCCAAAGTGTAAATGTTCACACGTTATTTTGTTGACTGTCCAGACTTAAGAAAGTGGTGGAAAAAATGTCAATAATGCAGTTGAAACTTAAAAGTGTGTTGAGAGAACAATGTTCCCCGCAAAGAACTAGTTGCTACACATTTACCAGCATCTCCCTGCTTACTTCCAGAGGTTTGACTCAACCCCACATTAAAGAAACAGTAAAACACACGCCCCTCCAGCATTACAATCGATGAATAACAGCTAAATCCATTTATCTAAGAAAATAGGAAACAAAAATCAGAGAACAGGATACTAAGATGTCAGAGCAGAACCAAGCAATAAGGCTCATCTCCTTCAGCAACTACGCCAGCAAAGATCTAATATCTTCAGGCCATGTTCACTAATGATGCTTGTCCCATAGGGTGCCATCTTGGGTCGTCTTCTTTTCTCCCTCTGTGCTGTTTCACTTGGTGATCTCGTCAGTTCCCATGGATTCAATTATGCTGCCTCAGGTCAGGATTGCATTAGATGAATGCTGAGATTTCCTTCCAACCCTAGAATTTTGTGGCTTCACAAAATGCTTTTCTTCAAAGACTATCTTCCCAGTTGCTGTGAGGAAGTCACAAGGAGTTAGATTTCAGCTCAACATATGACCTCAACCAGAGACTGGGTCACCATCTATCAGGGATGTTATAGAAAGGAATCTTGTGATGAGTGGAAGGCTGGACTAGATGACCTTTGCCAACTCTCAGAGTCTAATGTCTTATGTATCTTCAAAACAATCCTGTTAGGTATAGGGAACTAAAATTCTCTTATACTGCAGATGGAGAAACCAAGCTATAGTGAGACTAATTGCCTTGCTGAGGTTGTACTTATTGAGAAGTTAAGCCAAGACTAGGAATGAGATCATCCTAGCTCCCAGACTCATGATCTTTCCAGTAGAGACTACCCTGTCTTTTATATGCTTGGGTCTTACTAACAAGAAAAAATGCGAAAGGTCTTAATATCCTCAGCCTTGCCCATTAGTTCACTCCTTAGTTATCTCCCTTCCCTATTTCCATTGCTTCCACCATCACTTCTAAGAAGAAAATCACATCCCCACTTCTCATATTCCTCCTCCTTTTACCTGTAAGACCTCAGACATCACCACAACCAAATGATCAAGTCAGATACAGATAGGTCCATTTGGAAAAAAAAATAAGCAAATCAATTATGAAATCCAGGGAGAGAAAAAAAAATACATTTTATCATTTTTTTCAACACAGAATTATACAGATTAAGATATATCTGAAATACACAGGAAGAATGAACTGTTTCACTGTCAATAAGCTATCTCAGCTCAACCAAGAGAGAAGCCCTGGTCTCTTTCAATTTTTTTTTTTTAATTTGAAAATAGAATGTTTTTCCTTTTCCAGTATTCACATCTGCTTATTCTTTTACTAGATATAGTTTGTCTGGGACTGATAACAAATATAACAAGGATAATCAGGAGCTCTTTTACTATCGCATATTAATCTTGAATTTCAATTATCAGTGCTTTTTTGCTCCATTATTTTTAGTTTTCAGATATTTTTCCTAGAAGTCATGAATAGAAGCAAGAGTTGAGAGGTCATTCCTCTCCGTTCATTACCCATATATCCCCATCAACAGCTCCCCTCTTCAGTCCTCTCTTTTCCACCAACATAAAATTTTAAAATACTCCTTTTCATGTTGCCTTTAACAGTATTCATCAACTTCAGCTCACAATGAGTTCACTATGGTCCAACATTATTGTTATAAAATCATACTGTAGTGTTGTATTTCCCTTCAATTATCTATCTTTTGTACATATCTTAAAAATCTAAGTTATACAATGAGTTCCTTATAAATTATTCTCCCCATGGCTAGATCCCAGCATATTTTTTTGCCCCATGCATCAATTAATTATTTCATAATTATTTTTATTATAAATATAAGTTATCATCATAAATTATATTTTATATCTATTATATTTTAAAATATTTGTATATTTTAAATAAATATGAATGTGTATTTATAAGTTATATTTTTCATAATTAATGACTTTTATGTATATTCTTTATATCAGAATGATTTCTCAATAAGTTCTTCCATTAAATCATCCCCTATAGCAGGCAAATTAGAGCAGAGGCTAAATGACAAAATGACTGCATCCAATAATAGATATATGTAACATCCCACACTTATAGTTCCTCACCTTTTTATTGGGTGGTGTCATATATGTTTCCCACTCTTTTCCCTATAATCACGTTTGATCATTGTAATTAATCTGAATTTGGCAATATTTTTAGAATTTTGTTTATTTCTCTATTTACGTTACTGTAGACTTTATGTTAATTGTTCTCTTGGTTCTACTTTCTTTGATCTATATCAGTTAATACAGATCACAGCATTTTTTACTTGCTCATTGGGGAAATAGTTCCTTTCCTTCTGTCTTGAATTCCCCCATACTAATCTCAATCTCTTCTTCAATTTTTGAAATTTTGCTCAAAATTGTGTAATAAAATGTTCCCTATGAGATTTCTATTACTTCCTGCTTCTTATTAAGCCAGAAATAGCTTCAGAACAGCTGCAATGAGGAAGCATCAGCAAGCAAACCCAAAAATAAAATGAAGGTGGGCCAATTTTTCATCAAGGCAGTGGGACATATTCAATGTTTTTTTTTATTTAGAGTTTTTTCCTTTACATAATCTTCTTTTCAATTCTCCCAAATGGAAAATATCTAACATGGTACTACTACTAGGCACAAATTCCAAGGAGATCAAAGCAGAGAGAAAAGTTCCACGTGTATAAGAATATATCTAACAGCACTTTTTGTAGCATCAACTGACCTGTAAACACTATGTGTGTCCATCACTGAGGAAATGAGTGAACAAATTCTGAAATGTCAATGTTATGAAATATGATTGCACTGAAAAATGATAAAAATCACACCAGAGAAAAATGGGAAGACTTGTATGGATGGGTGCAGAGCGAGATGAGAAGAGCCAGAACAACATACACGACAGCTGCAATAATAGGAAAGAATACCACTTTGAAAGATCTCAAAATTCTGACCAAAGAGATAAACAGTAATTTTTTTATAAAAACAACTGATGATGAAAAATACTGCCATCTCATTACAGAGGGATAAGGAGCTGGAGATTCAAAAGGAGATATATATTCTGAGACATGGCCAATATGAGGTTGTGTCTCGCTAGACTAAATATATTGATAACATGGCAGAGAGGGATAGGTTAAGGGGAAGTGATAAATATGAAACAAGGATCATTTTTAAACTCACAAAACAAAAGGAAAACGTACACAAGGAGACACAAATATTAGGATAGTTTTGTTACCCTAGTAAATTAAACACTACATAAAAATAAATATGCTTCCCTAAAAAACCAAAGTTTTTACATTACAGTTCAGTTTATTATACAAGCATCCTTGTTTTTATATATTGAAATATTTGTGTATGTTAACAATTAAGTTTACAATTAAAAATTAAATTTAAGAAAGAAACTGAAAAAAGTCTCATTTCTACAGTATTACTAGTAAAGGAAGCACCCCAATAAATTTAGGACACATTTAAGTTTAGATTTAGGATAGTCGGTCTGAAATGTTAGATGAGTAATTGGTAGCGTGGGACTAAAGCTCAGGGGAAAGACTGGGATTGTTGGGAGAGAAAATTCTTAACAAAACAAGTGGTAAAGATCATAAAAAATAAATAGATAACTTCAGTTATTTAAATTTTTTTTTAAGTAAGAACAAAACTTTCAGCCAGAATGGCTGCCTAAACAGATGTTGGACCATCCAGCTCCCAAATACCTGCTTTAGCAAAAACCTGAAATTCCCACCAGACCAAAATAATGATCAAGAAAGTCAATGAGAAACTGTAGTACATAATGTCTTTCATCCCAGAACTTTACAAAAATCCAGCCAGAAATCAAGAGAATAGAAGAGGGGTCTGCCAACAAAGTCAGCATCAGAGCAGGCAAATAAGCAAGCAACCTCCCAGGGCAACCAGAGACAAGCTAGAGACATGTGCAGCCAATGTCTAGAAGAAGCAAGAGCAGAAGTTTCCCTGAAGAAAGAACTTGGAAATGCCAGAAAGTCCTGGGGCAGTGGTGGGGTAGGGGACAGAAAACACTCAAGTAGGGATCTTAGAACTGGACAGGGTGAGTTGCAACAAAGAGCTGTAATGAACAGAGAATAAAAGCAATATTTGGACCAGGCCACACCAAGCCCAGGGGTTTTAAAGGTCTTTCACACTGTCCTTAGATACCATAGAAAGCCCTGAAGACCCAGAACTCTGAAGTTCAAATATCTAAAGAGCCTAATCCCAAAAAAGGTGAAGGTCTGCCCAAAGTAATCCCAAATAGGACTGACTACTCTCCTAAAGAGCAGCGGGGGGCAAAGTCCGACCCTAGTAGTACAAAGCTCTAGTTCAGGAACTAAAACTAGGAAGATGAGTAAATCAAAGAAAATACCAAACAATATATATAAAAAAGTTACTGTATATCTAGAAATTCCCCCCAAAGAAGGAGCAAATAACTCCCCAATGAGTGCAAGCAGAGATTCAAAGGGGGAAATATGGATTTTCCACAAAGATTGTATGAATACATAGAAGAAATGGAACAGATTAACAATGAGAAAGAAGGAAGAGCAAAGAAAATAAATAGCTAAAAAAAATAAATTAGAGAAAGTGCTAAAACTTACCCAAGTAACAGATTCCATAAAAATAGACAGACCCAAAATAAATGATTCCATGGACAGCAAGAAATGTTAGAACAAATCAAAAGACTGCCAAAAAAACAAAAAAGAAAGAAAGAACATATGAGATATCTGATATGTAAAACAATTGACCTGGAAAACCAATCAAGGAGAGATAATTTGTCAATGGACTCTCTGAGAACAATGATTAAGAAAACAAAAAAGTCTGGACAATATACTTCAAAAAATTATAAATGAAAAATTTTCCAGATCTGCAAGAACCAGAGGACAAAGAAAAAATAGAAATAATCTACTAATCACCTCTTAAAAGCAAAAGTCCTAGGAATGTTATAGTCAAAATCTCAAGCACCCAAGCCAAAGAAAATAGTACTATAAGCATCCAGAAAGAATCAGTTCAAGTACTAGGGAACCAAAATCAAAATCACACAGGACCTGGAAGCTTTTACTAAAAAAGTCTATGGAGATCTTAGAATATAATATTTCAAAAAGCAAAAGATATGGGCTGACAAACTTATAAATCCTATGGGAAGGAAGGGGTGGAAATGGATCTTTAATGGAATAGAAGGCTTTCAAGCATTACTGATGAAAAGACCAGTGCTAAGTAGGAATTTTAAAATACAAATACAGAATCCAGAGAAATCTAGAAAGGTAAACTTACTTGAACAATTGGACAGAATCGTATGATGATATAATGCTAATATTCTCATAGAGAAAAAAACATGTGTCTGTTCAGAACCTTAATGTCTTTGAGGGAAGTTAAATAAGGAAAACAGAGGTCCTGGTGGGTGGATTGTTCTGTTCTGAAGATTTTAAGAGGGGGAAGAGAAGGAAAAGTAAAAGGAGGAAAAAGGGGGTGGAACTTGTTTTTTCCTTGTAATTGGAGAATTTGAGATGAATATGTAAACATGGAGGAAGAGGGGTGGACAACAGATGAATCTTACTCTTCTCTCAAACAAAGCAAGCTTGAATAAACACAAAACACAATCTGATATAGAAATACATCAAACTTAACAGGGAAACAAATAGGGATTGGAAGGGAATAAGAGGGAATATAAAACTGAGAAGAAGCAGACTTTTAGAACCTGATTACCTGTTACTTTTGATGGCAACACCATCCTGCTAGACTCACAGTCTTGCGATCATCCTAGACACCTTACTATCTCTTAACTCCATAATCATCTTTTGCCAAGGTCTGTCAATTTCCCCTTTGCGACATCTCTTGAACATGCCCCCTTCTTGCCTCTAATACTGCTGTCACCCTGGTACAGGTCCTCATTATCTTATGTTTACTATTACATTAACCTGCTAGTGAGTCCGCCTGCCACAAGACTCTCCCCACTCCAATCTATCCTTCATTACAGTTTATGTCTAACCATGTTAGCCCCATTCAGAAAACTCCAATGGCATGCTTTCTCTCAGGATCAAATACAAAACTTTCTGTATCTTGTTCAAAACCCTTCACAATACTTCCTTTCCCCATTCCCTACACCCCTAATCTTTCCAGTCTTCTTACACCACAGGAGCAGGAAGTTTTTACTAAAAACTCAGGGAAATCTTAGAATATAATACATATAATATATGATATGATATGATAAAACATTATTGAATATATATAATATAATGGATATAAGCTTACAAGCTTACAAATCTTACAGGAAAAAATGGAATTTTAATCCATTTGGTACTGTGGCACTGGCCTCCTCGATGTTCCACAAACACTCCGTCTCTTGACTCCAGGCATTTTCTCTGGTTGTCCCTCATGCCTGGAATGCTCTCCCTCCTCATCGGCACCTCTTTCCTTCCCTGGCTTCTTTCAAGTCCCAGTTAAAATTCCACTTCTACAAGAAAGCTTTCCCAACCCCTCTTAATTCTAATGCCTTCCCTCTGTTATTTCCTATTTATCTTGTATATAGCTTGTTTGTACATATATGTTTGTTATCTTATTTATTAAATTGAGAGCTCTTTAGGACAAAAAGTATCTTTTACCTCTTTTTATATCCCTCATTTGGCACAATGCCTGACATATAGCAGGCATTTAATAAATGACTGAAAGAGGGATAAGAGGAAAAAAATTATGAAAAGAACTAGAATCAAAAGGGTGACCTTAGATTTTCTCTTAAGTAATTAGGTTATGTCTGAAAGAATTACAGTATATAGATGCATTCCCTGATGCTAAAGAGGGTGAAATACATTTCCTTAAGGTATGATATGATAGATATTTATTAAGCACCTGTCAAGTGGCAGTCACTCTACTGAATAAGGGAGATAGAAATAAGAGAAAGAAAACTAGTTCATGCCCTCAAGGAGTTTACAGTCTAATGGGGTGTATTGATAATGTATTTTTGCTTATTGTTATTGTAATTTTGCTTCTTAATAGGAAGATCTTTCCCATCCATTAATAGGCCCAGGTGACTTGCTTATATCACATAAAAGCCTGAGTCACATGAGTCTAAGTCACATGGAACAGGGAGGGGTGGAGCAGGAAGAGGCAGAGCTGAGGGGAAATTGTTCAGAGCCACCAGAAATGAAAGAGGGAGAGAGAGGAGGCAGAAGATAGACTCCTTAGTGTTTGTTTGTTTGTGGGAAGGCCCTATCAGGAGGAAGGCTTGGGGATGGTGCTGTCCTCTGCATTATTATTGTGTGTAGATTTTTGTTACTATGATGGATTTGGATTTCTGACATTAGGATTTGGCTTGATGATGATGATGGTGATGATGATGATGATGATGGTGATGATGATGATGATGATGATGATGATGATGATGATGATGATGATGGAAGTGAAATCAAGAACTAAGCAGAGCAGCTGGTAACAATTGAAGACATGACCAAGATTTTGAGCCCTCCCAAAGCTATGGGGGGAGTTGTTTGCTTTACCCTCCAGCCCTTCACTCTGAAAGGGAAAATCACCTGAGGATCCTTATGAAATATGAGTAACAAATCCTTACGATGGTGTGTTTCCTGGTAATGAGTAGATCTACTGATGAGTTTATTTTGGGTTGGGCACGATGAAGATGATGGAGTTGAAGTCAAGTAGAATAGCTAGTGGCAAATGAAAGGAGCCATTACAATCCTTAAAATAATCTAATTATTATAACCAGGAATTATGGCTACCACTTCATCACTGACTTGCTCAAAGTAAATTCTGGGGCCTGGCATAACAGAACACATATCTGTTATTCCTGCTAATGAGGAGGCTGGTAGATAGATGGAATTCAGAAATTTTGAGCTATAGTAGGGTGAAAGCTGTGAGGTCCTTGAGATCAGGAACTGTTTTTTATCATTGTTGTTTTGCTTTCTGTTGTTTTCTCCTTTGTATCTAGTGATTAGAACAGTTCCCAACACATTGTAGGTCCTTAATAAAATAATATTTGGCTGACTGACTACACTAAGTCCAGAACTAATATGGTAAGCCTCTAGGATGCCAGAGAAAGGGCAAATTAGCCCAGGTCAGAAATAGAACAAATCAAAGTTTCTAAACCAATCAGGAGTTGGACAGGTCTAAGGAGTGACTGTTATACTTGTAGCCTGGGGAAATTAAGGAGATTCAGCTTCCCTGCTCTTCCCTACCAAAAGAAGAAAAATGCAAATAAATGAACAAAGTTAGTTCGGGGCATCAGGTGTCTATTCATTTTCTCTTTAAGCAGGGAAAAAAATTTCCATTTATAGCATCTATCAAAAGTACCTTAGGAAGGAAGATAAACATAGCATACTACCTAACAGTTCAATGGAACAATTTCCTCAGCTTCTTTACATTCCCAAAGCTTTTAGTCTCGGGAGGAATGTGAGACCCTCATGGTTTTCTCTGCAAATCCCTCAACAATTCAAATGTAATTCAATAAATATTTACCAAGCACCTCCTCTGTGAAATGCTTTATACCAGATGTTGGAGATACAAAGACAAAAACCAAAGAGCCTCTACCCTCATGTGGTTTGTATTCCATTGGACGAGTACAGGTATAGGACACGATGAAAAGAGTGCACAAATATGTAAATGGTAAGGAGATGCAAAAGTCATAGATGGGGTGGAAGCAGGAAAAGCACTTTACAATATTCTTGTCCTTCCTAACATTTCCAATAATGAAAACCATCCAAAAGAAGAATGGACTGCTTTCCTAAAAAAGCAAAGAAACAAACAAATTACTGTCTATTCATTTTGGATCTGCTGATCTGTAAAGGTTTCTAAGAAAGTCATCTTTTATGGAAGCCTGTCCACTTCTGCAAAGGTATTAGCAGCTAACATGTATTTGCTTGGCTAGTTATCAATCTAACCTTCTTTAGAAAATGGGGCAGAGATTATCAGAATATCCTAAAATCTTTCCTTAATTTATATGAGTCTTTTCATCCCTAAAGAATGTAAACTCCTTAAAGGTAGGGGTTATTTTCTTTTGGTCTTTGTGTCCCTAGCACCTAGCACAGGGCTTGGAGCATAGCAAAAAATTAATAACTACTTATTGATTGATTGAAGAATCCTTCATGGTCCAAAGCAATATAGATTCTCTCCTCCTTTTGACTCCTAGAGCATTTAATCTCTATGCTACTCCTTTGGTGTTGATCATAATCTGCCTTTTACAATTTATTTTTTAGTGTGTGTGTGTGTATATATATATATATATATATACATATATATTACCTCCAATTAAATTATATGTTGACCCTATATATAAGACCCTATACCTTATACTTCTTTATATGCCCATAATACCATGCACAGTGACTTGAATGTATATATATATATATATATATATATATATATATATATATATATAACATGCATTTATATGTATTATATGTATATGTAAAATGTGTATTTTAAATTTTATTCAGGCCTATGCTTTCATCAATTTAGTGTGAAAGCTCCACTGATACAGATTGACATTTTATCTGCAGCTTTTTTCTTGGGCATCAAGAGGATATATGACTTGTCCATGGCCACATGACTAATAAATGTCAGGAGCAGGACTTGAACCCAGCATGCTCCCTCTTAGAGTAGGTACTTAATAAATCTTTGGTGATTGACTAGAACCCACTTCTCTTGTCTCATGGTCTAGTGCTCTGGCTACCAGACAGCCTATTGTACACATATAGCAAGTTATAAATCACACAGCTACTTGGTAATGGGTAAATGTCCAGGGCCAAATAACTTGATGTCCATTCATAAGAATAATATGGCTATTTGAAAACATGGCCTAGGTTTCTCACTGTAGTTTTTATCTGGGGGACTCTCTGACATTTATATGCACACATTACATATGTACCTAAGGGAGGAAAAGTAACAATTGACTTTCTGGCTTGAAAGCCGATCATTATATTCTCGGATATTTCAAGGAATGAAGTAATGACTTCAAGATCAAGGGCATTTTCCTTTGGGGCTTTCTTTTGGCATTGGCCTCCACCCACTTCTCCTAAGCAGTGACTACCAGACTGACATTGCACTGGAAAAACTTAGTCGTTCTTCCTCTTTCTGAGTGCACGTTTCATGCATTAAATTGGTTAAATCATTTAAACTTTTACTATACAGTTTGGCAATTGGTACATAGCAGAATTGCATGTTCCCAATTTAATGCATTTAGAATGTATTTAAGTGGGTTCCAATGAACTTAGTCATTGCTATTCAAATTCAAGGACCATATTTCAAGCAACAGGGTTCAGATGAAGAATGACGTGAGTTGTGGGTAATAAGTGAAAACCATCTATCAGGACTCATTGGAGGCTAAAACAGATGGTGAAGAAAGGGCCTTGGGTCTATTTCCCCTGCTCCTGAGAGAACCTACCCCTCCCCTTTTCCCCAGCGGCCACAGATACTGACTAGTGTCACCCCAGAGCTCCTAACTGCTTTTGTAAAATCTCAGAGAAGTAGAAAACTCACCTGTTTCTCAAGACCTTGGATCATAAAATTGAAAAACTAAAACTGAGGTGAGATACCAGGGTCTCTGAACTGGATCTGCCATTTAGAAGCTATGTGCCAACTCAGTGGGCACTGTGGTGTGGCACCACTAGCATGTTCCTTTGTAGATGAACCCATGGAAAACCATGGGGAAAGAAGAGAATTCAAAGCAAAAGGCAGATCAGTAGGTGACATTTATCTCCATTACTCTCTTACCTTTTCCCCTTACTAAGCCCCGAAACCCTGTGCCTTGGTAATCAAACCCCCTTTGAAGGTTATTCTCCCCAGTCATGCTTATTACTCTGGAGAGGTCTTTCTCTCTTCCTCCCCTCTTAACCTCTGTTCTTTGCTCCTGTAAAGTTAATCTGATAACTAATTTACTCAAGGTGATGTTTCCCTCTCTCCCACTCCCATATAATACATCCATTAGAAAACAACCTCCCTGAAATCAGGGACTATTCTATTTTATGTTTATCTCCATCAGGGTCAATGCACCCAAGAGGAACAGTAGGAGGACCCAATGAGAAAGACAAGTCCACTGAGGTCCCTGTAGTTCTCTAGGTATGAGTTGACTTGACAATGGCAATGTTTTCCTTATTTGTGAATCTCTCTACTATGTGCTCTACGTATATGTTCCATCTTCCCACAAATTCTGTTTTTGCAGGAGAGTGAACCCCAGGTTTATGGGGAAGTGTTTTGCTACTACTGTTCTCAGTATCCCACTTCAGTAAATGCCCTTGCTTTAAGGTAATTATGTCAACTGGCTCCTGCTAAAGATAAACCCACTAATGGGTATTTTGGGGAGTGTGGGTTCACCAAATATATTGAAGCTGTGGTATTTATACCCTGGGAGACCCAACCAATGAGTGAGAATTCAGGAGGAAGGTTAGTAGCCCAGAGGGGATACTATACCTTAGGCATATACTTTTCCACCTTTCCCACCCTTCACCAGGAATGTCCTTGAGTGGCAGCCTTTCATTTCCCCTTCCTTGGCAAGAGCCCCTTCTTAATACCCTTCTCCCCAAAGCTTTTCTTCTCTGTTCCCAAGACTCTACTGTGGCTGAGAGATGAAGGAAATTACTTCTCCTTCTGTTTTTCTTCTGGTGTCCCTTTGTGTCTTATCTCCCACCCCAACCTCCCAGTGAAGAAACTCCCTCTACCAATGCAGATCAACAATTGTTCAGCAATTCCCTGTCTTAGTTACCTAGGGCACTAAGTGGTTAAATGACTTTCTCAGGGTCACACAATCAATATATGTCAGTCGGAGGACTTGAATACAGGTCTTCCTGACTGCAAAGTCAATTATCTATCTACTATTCCAAGCTTCCTGGCAAATAGGAAGAGCTTAATTAATAAACTGATTGAGTTATAAATGGTAAGGTTTTTAGACAACATGGTAGTTGGTTAAGGACATGTTTTCTATTAGAGACACTTTCCCTTAGATGGAACTATCTTTTACCTTTCTTTGTATCTTTAGTACAGTTCCTAGCACACAGTAGACAACAAATGCTAGCTGACTGACTGACTCCTTAATTATACCATGTAAATAGTTTCTTACTCTGCCTGTACATAAATATTCATAAAATCACAGATGAGGCCAGCTGGTTCATTGCTCTCTTTATGCAGATCAGGAAACCAAGTTCCAGAGAGAGGTTAATTAACTTACCCCAAAGTCTTCTGGTTAACTAGTGCCAGAGCTAAGACTGACAACTAGATGTCAACTTCCAATTCAGTATCTTTTCCACTACACAATTCTGCTGGCTTTCTTTACTCTTGGAATATACAAGTGGTGACTGCAAATATAGATTGAAGTGGCTTCTTCAGGACAAGTCAATACCAGCTCTAGTCAATGGAGGTTCATTAGAGATTTCTTCAAGAGGAAGGTAAAAGACAAAAACTTAAAACACATATACTAGTTATCTGACCTTGAACAAATACCTGGACTTCTCTGAATCATGTTTACTTCATCTGCAAAATGAGAGGTTGAGACTAAGTGACCGTACGTGACAGACAGTCACTTCTAGCTCTAAATCTATGAGCTTTTAAACCTATAAGAGCTGAGTCAGCACTCAGCTGACATCACTAATAGAAGCAAGTGACTGACTATATTAAGAGAGTGGAAAGACGGTAAGCAAGAAGGTAATATATGGCTCTCAAGTTGATCAGGGCTCAGGATTTAAGCATTGTATTTATACTGTAAATGGTGAAATACTTGGTTGACTCACTTGAGTCTAGATCTATCTAGGCAATGAAGAGTTTCAGAATGTGAAGAGACCTCTGAGGCTATCTAGTACAATTTGTAAGTGACCAGGGACCTCCTCTATAATGTTCTTCACAAGAGTTGATTCAACTTCGCCTTCAAGATGTCCATGAATGGGAATTTCATTATATCATTTTATCCTAATATAATATTATTTAATAATAATATAACACAACATAGTATAGTATGATATGATATAATATATATCTGATATAATATAACCCTAATTATCATTCTATCCTGAGGCAGTGTTTTCCATTTCAATTCAATTCAGCAAATACATTTCCCAAGCAACTTCTATATGTAAGACACTTGTTTTTGTGTTTATCCTTCTTTTCCAAAGAAGACCATGATATCAGAGAAATGATGACATGACTTGCACTTGACTTTGTTTTGAGTGGGAGAGGGCTGGGAGCCTTACTTTCTCCTCCTGAGCCATCTGGTTTCAGTGATCAGATATTCATCAGGATGACTTGGAGATGCCCCAGGATGATGCAGTGGGAAACCTTGGCCTTTTTTGACAGCCTATTCAGGTACTCACTTAGAGTGAGGTGACACCCATTCAGTGAATAGGCCTCTTTAAGAAGTAATCAGGGAATGGCTGTTTTAAAGAGCAAAAGAAAAGAAATGTACAAGTAAATCAAGCTGGGAGGTAAAAAGCAACAGTTACTATTGATAATCACTTTTAAGCCCCAGGTGTACAGAGAACTGTTGGTATGCAATCCATGGGCTTCTGAGTGTGCTGGGTTTAAGGTTTGGGGGAAGGAAGGAAGGAAGGAAGGGAGGAAGGGAGGAGAGAAGGGAGAAAGGGAGGGAGGGAGGGAGGAAAAGAAAGAAATGTAGTCAGTAGACCCCAGCTTAACTGCGTATCCTTTGACCATCCAAATTTACCTTCCTTTGGAGAGAAGGAAGGCAGGGGGCACAGAAGCAAGAAGATGAGCTGAGTTGCCCAGCCAATTGGGTCCCCATTCAGGTAGCTTGATCTATGTAAGACACTATGCAAGATACAAAGACAAAACCAGAAGAGTTCCAAGCTTCACGGAACTAGATAATACCTAGGCAGCTAAATAGATATAATGGAATTTAAAGAAGAAAGGGAAGGATGGATTATCCAGAATAGCCTGAGCAGAAGCACAAAAGACTGAAGATGGAACACCAAGTTAAAAAGTTGGCAGGAAAGTTTTGCTATCAAACAGAATGCATGAAGGAGAATAATACAAAATTACTTGGGGAAGATTATTAGTAAAGAAATGTTGAAGAACTTTAAAAGCCAGGCTGAGTAGCTGGCATTTTATCAGAGAGGCAATACAGAGTCAAACAAGTTTTTTAAGTAGGAGAGAATGATATGGTATGACCTATGCATTAAGAATATTAATTTGACAGCTATGTGGATAATGTATGTTCATCCTTCATTGCCAAAGAAGACCATGCCATCAGAGAAATGATAACATGACTTGCATTTGACTTTGAGTGAGGGAGAGCTATGCAGATCACCAGTCTCACTTCTCTTCCAGAGCCATCTGAATCTAGTGACCAGATATTCATCAGGATGACTAGAGATGACCCAGGATGAGGCAACTGGGGTTAAGTGACTTGCCCAAGGTCACACAGCTAGTGAGTGTCAAATGTCTGAGGTGAGATTTGAACTCAGGTCCTCCTGCACTGGTGTGCTATCCACTACACCATCTAGCTGCTCCATATGTGGATAATAATGAATTGTAGGAGGGAGATACTGAAAATGGGGAAAAGCAATTATTATAATAGTTCAGGTAAGAAGTAAACAGAGACTGAACTGGGGTGCTGATATAGAAGTGGATAGAATGCCGGACTTCATATCAGAAATACTCAGTTTCAAATCCAGCCTCAGACACTTACTAGCTGTGCAAACCTGGACAAGTCACTTATGCTCTGTATGGATCAATTTTCTCATTTGTAAAATGGAGATAATACCTACTTCTTAGGGTTGTTGTGAAAATTAAATGAGATATTATTTGTAAAAAACACTTAGCAAGAGCTTGACACATAATAGATGCTATGTAGATGTTAATATCATTACTGTTATCATTATTATTGGAATGAAGAAAAAGGAAAGATGTTGTGGAAATAGCATCAACAAGACTTGACACCTGATTGGATATGGATAAGGGTGAGTGAGGTGGAAGAATCAAGGTTATGAATGTGGGTGACTAGAAGAATATAGTAGCTTCAAAAGAAGTAGGAAAGTCAAGATGAGGAGTTGACTTATTAAGGAATAGGGTGAGTTCTGCTTCTCAGTTTGAGATTCTGATGGGACCATCCACATGGCAGTGTCCAACAAGAAGTTGGCACAGCAGAATTGCAACTAAAGGTGAACTTCATAGGGAATAAAAGGGGTAGAGATGACAATTGAACCCTTGGGAGTTGATAAGACTCTCAGTGGAGGAATTATAAAGAGAATAGAAGACGGTCAAAGACAGAGCTTTGAAGGATATCCATACTCAGATCATGGGCAATGGATGATGATTTTTAGCAAAAAAAAGCCTGAGCAATGGTAAGATGTGTATGGAGGAGAACAATAGGGCCACCAAAGTTAAGGGAAAAGAAAGGAGAGGAAATCAGCAGTGTCAAAGCTGTGGAGAGGTCAAGTAGGATAAAAACTAAGGAAAGACCAGTGGATTTAGCAATTAATTATTTAAAGGATTTTCTAGTCTCACTAGCCCATTGCTACTTAACATATTATAATGTGTTGTCAGATCCTGAGTTTTAGGATAATCTCGGGTTATGGTTATATATTTCTTCAATAAATAACAAAATTTCAACAAAGCTCTTAATCAACTAAATTTAGAGTTTCCACAAATTCATAGTATAGTATTTATTTAATAAACTGGAGAAACCTCCTTTCCTAATAGTAGCTACTCTTGCCTCATTATATATTGAATCACTTAATCTCCTAGAATTAAATACTAAAGTTATCAAATATATTATTTATTCATAATGAAATAAATTATCATGTGAAATCATAGATAATTATTTACAATTATTAGCTGTGGAAAAAATATCACTACTGGAATCACCTCTAATCCTCCCCAAAAGGCAGATGATTTCTTTTCAGTCTATGAAAAGTCTCATTCATTCAGGAACCAAGCAAAGTCTCTTCCCAAGAATTCTCTGCATTTTCTTCATGATATAAAACTCAGATAGGTCATTCATGGGCGGAAAAGACCTCTATCTTCTGTATCTTCTCTTTAATCATAACAGGAAAATAGTTTCATTAGCTTTTGTTTGTCATCACTTTTAGTAGGTCTCCTGATTCATTCATAATATTCTCTTTATGTCCTTCTTCATAAAATAGCAAGTGACAGTTCTCATGAGGCAGCAGTTTCTCCTTACCTTCTTCCTCTGCTTTCTTTATAGTTTATCTTATATGTCCTCATAGATAAAATCTAGGAATGCATATTCTCTCTGATTCCATATGAGAACTATGTAATGGAATGACGATTACAGCTACAACTCCTAGATAACTTCTCCACTCTTAAAGAAACAACAAGAGTATCTATACTTTCTTTACAAGAGGTTTATAAAACAGGTATTACAAAATGTGCATCAGTAATCTTGCCTACAACAATTTTAGTTAAATATGGAATTTGAAGTGAGATTTCAAAAATCTGAGAAACGAGTGAGGAAGTAGAGATAAAAGAGGTCTCCTATCTAAGACTATTGATATGAAAGAAAGAAAAGACCCATGATGGTAGCTTGACAAGACAATGGAACGTGTGAAAGGTTTGT
Source organism: Bettongia penicillata ogilbyi (assembly GCA_023548195.1). Classification (NCBI taxonomy): domain Eukaryota; kingdom Metazoa; phylum Chordata; class Mammalia; order Diprotodontia; family Potoroidae; genus Bettongia; species Bettongia penicillata. The sequence goes on along the minus strand of JAJHZJ010000135.1, from coordinate 4,178,479 downwards.
TGTTTTAAGGATGGGGAAAACATGGGCATGTGTCTAGGCAGTAGAGAAAGAGCCCATGGATAAGGAGAGATGGAAGATATACAAGAGAGAATGATGGAGGGATCAGACCCATGAAGGGCATGTGAGTACAGAGGCATAGGTAGGGGGGTGCTTTTCACTATCTCTTCCTCAGAGATTGAAGGAATAAAGAAGGATGGGTTTTGAGGACTGATAAGGTAGAAATCCTTAGAATTATGAAAAAAAGAAAGAAAAGAAAGTTCACAATGGATTAATTCTTTTGTTTTCTAAATAGAATAGGAGGCAAACTTCTCTACTTGGAGGAAAGAGAATAAGTGGGGTAGCAAGCTTGAGAAGGGTAAGGGTTCAGAACCACTACCATGGAGAGTATAATAGTTCATTTGTTGTGCTGTCGTGTCTGACTCTGTGAGCCCATATAAGGTTTTCTTGGCAAAGATACTGACACGGTTTGCCATTTCTTTCTTCAGTGAATTAAGGCAAACAGAAATTAAGTGACTTGCCCAGGATCACACAGCTAGTGAGTGTTTGAGGTCAGATTTAAACTCCAGTCTTCCTGACTTCAGACACAGTTCTCTATCCACTGAGCCACTTAGCTGCCTCTGCTATAGTAAGAGTCACTAGGGAATAGCAAAAGGATTGTCAAGTGGCAATGAGTGTCCAGTTGAGATTAGATGACAAAAATTTGTAGTGGACCCAGTCTGTATGGTTATGTGACTTCTTCTATAAGTGCTTAGCAGCACAAGAATATAAAAGATAAGGAGAATTTTAGGTGTACTTACCTTTCCACATTTCATCTAACCATCTAAGCAAAACAAGTCTTTGCCTTTAAAAACCACTGAATACCTAAATGACAGGCTTCTTGTCATTTTAAGACCAAATTCTACACAATGATACAAAGTAGGAATTAAGCCCTTATTTCACTTGTGGCATATCTTTTGGGCTTATGTCATCCCTTTACATCTTGAGATGAGGCAAAGGCATTGGCACTGAATTGGAGTTCAGTCCAGTCCCTGAGAAGTGATCATCATACATTCACTGACCTCATCTGCCTTCTCTCCTGTGCTCCTTGGTGTTTAGAGAAAGAACTGGCTCACCCCACGGCCTCAGTACAGATGGTACCCTTCATCATTAACAAAATCTTGGAGGATTCAATTGGTACTTTCCCTATGTTGTACAAATCCTTACCTGCTCCTCCCCTAGTTTCTATGATTCAGAGTTTCCATTTGCTAAGGCCAAAACCCTTTTACTCTGGAACTATTTCCTATTGCATCATCTAGCTCAAGCCTCCCCTTCCCAAATCCCTTTCCTACTCTGTCCTCCTTTTCCACTCCATCATCTGCAACCTCCACATTATATTTAACATCTTCCTCTAATACTTCTTGAATCTTGTACTAAAGGCAACATTTAGTGCTGCCAGACACATTGATCCAAAAGGAAGGGTGGGCATATTTCAAACCCATCTTCTAGACCCTCCGTCTTCCACTCAGAAATTCTATTCCCATGAATTTCATTTAAACCATTGATATCACCCAGATCCTCATAGCTATGACCTCCTAGCCTCCAGCTTACTTTATAATGATTTAACTAGGGTGAGGAAATCAGCACTTTGTTCCAGAGTGCTGACATTTAAAGTCAGCATCCTGACTGCTTTTAATCCTTCACAAGCCATAAAACCAATTGAATTTAGGACCAAGTTAGCAAGAATAGTTATATTAGGAATCTAACCAATGGTGGCTTCGTCCTCCAGGGGGCACCAGTTCAGACTTATTGCCACTGTGCTCCCACATTAGTTTCATAAGGTATATTCTAGTAATGTCAGAGAGTCTCTTAAGCCCAATTTTGAGATGCCTCTTGGTGTAGATTCATTTTGCGTACTTGCTTCATTTTCAAAGATTGCTCATTGTGGCTTGTTCTCCATCCTTTCTCAAGAAATTCCTGCCTAATTCACAACCATCTTCTCTACTCCAAACCCTGACCTCAACCTTAGGTGCTGCAAGATACATATTTATGTCCCTTTGAATACTTTGGAATCTCAACTGGGAATATTCAGTTCATGATCTTCAGCAAACCCAGTGACCTATATCTTTAATCTTTATCCACAAGGATGTCCATGCCCTAAATTTCATCACCACCCATAATTGCACTACGTCCATGATCCTGAACACTCATACTACTTTTTCTAATCATAACCATCTACTCTACCATCTCTCTCTTTGTCTCACTCTCCTAAACCTATTGTTTTGTCTTCTGCTTTCATCAGCCCTCCCTTTTCTTTTAGTTCATTGACCTCTGTTCTGACCTCACTTTCTTTTCTTCACAGTCTTGACTGTATAATTAAGTCATTTATACATGTGCACACACACACACACAGGCGCACACATACACACACGCACGTGCGCGCACATGCACACTGGCCTTTACCTTTAAAATGTTCTCCCCTTTTCTGTCAAAATTCATTCCTTAATATGCTCTCCTGAGTTCAGAAATATGGAAGTAATGACACCACTGTAATCCACCTTCATCACCTATCATCTAGAGTATTTGTTTACTTCTGTGAATTATGGATTAAATCACTGAAGAACATCCAGAGGATGGCCACCAAAATGGTCAAGGTTCTTGAATTCATGTCATTCGAGAAGAAGTTAAAGGACCAGGATATGTTCAGTTCAGAGAAAAGCTGACTAGTTGAGGGATGGAGAAGAGACATATAACAGCTCTCTTCAAGTATTTGAAGGTCTTTCATGTGCAAGAGGGCTTAGACTTGTTCAACTTGACCCTAGAAGATTAGAAATCAGTATCAATGAGTGAAAGCTACAAAGAGGCCAATTTAGTTGTGGGAGAAAGAAAATATTTTCTCACAATTAGAGCTATTCTGAGAGCTGGTGAATTTCCCATTCTTAGATTCCCCATTCTCAAACAGAGGTGGCCACTTGTTATGTACTGTTGATGACTCAGTTATATACTGAGATGAATAAAAACTTGAGTTTCTGGGTAAGAATCAATTTATTAATCAGGCTAGCCAATAATCAATAAATTGATGGTGAGTAGTTTCTCTCAGTAACCAAAGACCCCTAATGGAGACACTGAATGCTTGTAATGGTAATTTAAATGGGGAGATCTTTCCCATTCATTAATAGGCCCATGTGCCTGGTCACATGAGTCTGAGTCACATGGAACCTCTGGTGGGAGAAGTTTGCTGGAACAGGAAGGGTAGAACAGGAAGAGGCAGAGCTAGAGCAGAGCTGAGAGGAAGTGAGACATGAGAGCAGTCAGAGCTAGGAGGGATGCAGGCTACTGGGTAGCATGAGTGATTTTGTGATTGTTTGTGATTTGTTTAATGGAACTGGTCTGTGGGAAGCCTATGTGGGGAAGGCTTGGGGATGGTCTTGTTCTCTGCATTGTTACTGTATAGATTTTTGTTACTACAATGGATTCGACCTTCTGGAGCCTTAATAAGTGTTTTGGTCCTGTCTTCCATGTGGTGCTTCTATGTGTATTTCACAAAAATTTTGCTGGGATATTCATGGCTGCCATAGATGCTGTGAATATTTCATTGGCACTACAATGCCTTAATTTTTTTTTTTAAAGGGATGCCTCTAACAGGAGAAATCAGTACTAACTGGTGGACATTTAAATGTGGAAGTCAACTTGAAGTCTTTAGCACCTCCTGTTGAGAATGTGACTTGATCATGAGATTCATCCCCCTCCAGCAATCTGGACAGAGGAATCCATTTCTACCTAGATCACTCAGGGTAGTTTTCTCCTTTATGAACTGGGTCATCTTAAATTCCACTGGAGCAGTGAAAGGACATGGGCTCATTGCTTTATGGAAAGAATTCACCTAAAGTTTATTTACACTCTAAATAGAAATAAGGTTTCTTAGTTTGTTGGGGTCCCACTCAAGATCAAGGAGTATGCTCCCCAAGGATTAGGGCAATCTCATCAATCAATCTTTTAGAGTCTGGCTGACTGACCTACAAAAGCTACCCCTAAATAAGAAAAAGAAAGAAAAGGACTTAATCCTAATTTAATCATTGATTATTAATATAATAGAAAATAATCATTTTTCTCAATATTACATATACAACAGTATGTGGGACATCCTTTTGGGCATGGGCTGGACTTTGTGGTTTATGAGGTCCCCTCTATCTCTCAAATTCTATGATGATGAAATGAAGAGTAAGAGATTGAGGACCTCCCACCTATGGGTATATAGTTGCAAGTGAGTGTGTACGTGTATGTACACACATACATATACATATGCACATATACGTATGTGTGGATATATATACACACATACATACACAACAACACACACACACACACACACACACATATATATATATATATATAGAGAGAGAGAGAGATACACCTATACATATATATAAACATGCATATGTGTGTGTATAGGAGATAGAAGGCTGAGGTATTGTTTTCTTCTCATATGGTGCAGAACATAGTTGATATAAATCTAGGTATGAGATGATATTATATGAGGAAATACTGAAAGGAGCTGGGTTAGTGTCACACTTTTTGGGGTCCAAGGTTAGTGAAGGGAGTTGTAATTTAGATTTCTGGGAGAGGAGGCCTCCAAACCCTATCCCTGATATCAGCTCTGTTCTCACTTTGTGTCCCCTGGTTGGGAACATGGCCATGGTGTGATGCACTTTTGAACGTTTCTAATTATTAGGAAGTTTTTCCTTATATTAGGCCAAAATCTGCCTCTCAGCAACTTTTACCTACAGCTCCTACTTTTGCAGTCTGGGTCCAAGTAAAATGAATCTAATCCTACATTCAGAAAGTTGCCTTAAAATTTGGATTCTAAACTAGTGAAGATAAATAATATTTTCCCAATATAAGCTGTCATGGTTTTCATTTCCTATGAACTTGATGCTAAATCCTTGGTATCTAGCCCTGGGGAGCCATGGGAAATCCTTTGCAAGTCACCTTAGTTCTCTGGACTTCACCTTCTTCTTTTACAGATGTCCAACAAACTACAGTCAGGGGACCATCTTTGGCAGTCATCTGATTTTATAGGCCAGAGAGCTAAGAAGAGTTTTTATAACTTAAATTAAGTTTTCATAATACAAGGCTGGTGTGGGGTGGATTTGGTCTTTGGGGCTATAGTTTGGAGACCCCTGATCTACTGAAAGGTGAAGAGCTAATTAGATTATTTCCAACATCTCTTTCAGCACTAAAATATTTCAGATCCTATTGTGTCATAAAATAAATTACTTTGAGATGTATTTGAGGATGAAGAGGAGTGAGGGGACAGTTGGCATCAAGAACTGCTGCATTTACAGTTAAGAAAACCTGAATCTAAATTCAGTTTCTGACAGTTGCAAGCTATGACTATGAACAAGTAAGTTACTTATGTGGATCTCAGAATTCTCATCTGTAAAATGCGGATAACAATCCCACCCACGTCACAAGGTTGAAAATAGATCTAAATGGGATTCTGTAGGTCTGTATGTGGTATATGTGTATATGTGTATGTGTCTAACACACAGAGAGTCATATCAAGCATGTGAAGTTGATGCATACATTCATATATAGAGATAAGCACACATGTATTTTATATATACACATGTCTATATGAATATAGATATAGTCTACATACATACATGCATATGTGTGCACACAGTCTCATTTGAACCTCTTATCAACTCTATGAGGTAGACATAATTATTATATGCATTTTAGAGATAAAGAATCTGAGGTCCACATAAGTGACTTACTTGACCAAGTTCATATGGCTTTTAACTTCTTTCTTTCTCATCTCCTCTCTTCTTCTCTAGTCTCCTTCTCTCTCTACATATATAAGTATGTGTATGTATATATTTATATATGTATACACACAGAGACATAAACACACATATATATTCATATATATATGGTAGGTTTAGAGTTAGAAAAGACTTTGGAAGTCATATAGTCCCACCCCTTTATTTTACAAATAAGGAAATGAGTTCTCCAAGAAATTCAATAACTCCCCACGGTCACAGTACACAGCAGAGGTGGAATTTGGATCCAAGTTCTCTGATGTTTATTGATCTGTTTTATTTCTCTTCATCATTTATCTGCCTACTGTACCAACACCCCTCTCTATATGAACATGCATCATTACTCTTGCTGCCTGTTCCTCACATTCTTAGTCTGGCACAAGTGTCCAAAAGAAGGTTCCTTTTAGTCTTCTTCCTGCGTGACCAGTGCTGATGTAGCCTCTAAAGCAGTCCTCTCCAGAAATAACTCACTAGAGAACACTGGTGAAAGCTGCTATCACCTAGCAGAGCTCAGCTGGGAGACTCATTAATGGTTGATCACTAGGTGATGAATCCTTCTGACTATACCAGTCATGATGGGCTCTGTGGTTGACACTCCCTCACTATCCCTAGTGAGGCATAGGGAAATTATTGCACTAGAAGAGAGAGATGCCCACTGATGAAAACAGGGATTTTTAAAAATGAAGTTTTATATATACAATTTTAATGATCCTTACAACAGCATGGTGAAATAATCAATAATTGAATTTAGTTAGCAAGTTCTAATCTACTCATTCTGCCTGGGGAAGTCTTCACATACTTGGGGTAGACACCCCTCTAACTCACTAATAGGTCTGAAGCCTTTCTGTTGCCCTCAACTTGGTTTAGCCCATCTGCCTAAAAGGTTTTACTGGGTGCTTCTTGGAGGTACAGGTGTGAGTTGAGTGACAGATGGACATTAAAGGTGGATGAGCAAACCTTGAAAGGACCCAGAAAGCTTTCACACCAGAGGTTCTAATCTTCCCTGAACACCCCATGCCACCCAATGCACATTATTATCATTATTGGCATTGTAGAAACATAATAAATACATGTTGATTGGCTCAGTTTTCATGTTTGTGAATTAACCATAATAAGCAAATGATGACTATTTGTTTGACTCTAGACAAATCATTTAACCTCTCTAAACCTTAATTTCTTCATCTATAAAATGAGGGAGTTGGACTTGAGGACCTCAAAAGTTCCTTCCAGCTTGAGTTCTATGATCCTGTGAAGCCTGTGATCCAACAACATGAATCGACTCATTTGCTTTTCACCCATGTGCCACTCTCATGGGATTTTATTCCTTTCAGGCTTAACTGTTAACACCCTGTTTGGGGATTAGAGGGGAATGTGACCTGGATTTGTCACATGATATGTGTGCCCTAGATTGAAATGTTAAAGAAGTTGGAATAAAAAGTTTCATGCTCAGTAAAGTCTCTCCAGTGACTGGGGAATTAATGTTAGCTAGGCAGCGATTTCCCAGTGGTCGAGTCTGTGGCAAGAGTGTTCAACTTTTATGTCTAGCCTGTTTGAAGTTAGAAATTATTGTCAGTCTCTCAAACATTGTTTGAGGTGTCATTCATTCTTCTTTTTTTTGTGATGAAGAGAGGGTAGGGAGAGGACATGAGACATGGTGACTGTGATGGGTCTGTGGTTGACACTCCCTCAACAGCTTTCTTATAAAGCCAAGGTGAAAAGATCTCCCATGGGACTCAAAGCCACCATCATAATATTATTCTTAGTTTCAAACTTACCCTTCCTGACTGCCCTTCCAAACCTCCCTTGCAGATTGATTGGGTTATTCCTGTCCCCAATTAGGCCTTACATATTGCCACCTCTATGCCTTTGCTCATGGGGTATTGTTAGGTCATTTCAGTAATGTCTGACTCTTCATGACCCCAATTTGGGGTTTTCATGGCAAGGATACTGGAGTGGTTTACCATTTTCTTCTCCAGTTCATTTTACAGAAGAGGAAACTGAGGCAAACAGGATTAAGTGACTTGCCCCAGTGTCATATAACTAGTGTCTGAGGAGGGATTTGAACTCAGGAAGATGAGTCTTCTTGATTCCAAGTCCAGTGCTGTACCCACTGTGCTATGTACAAAACAGAGCCAAAGAAAATATAATGTGTCAAAGCTTAGTATTAGTCAATACTCCTCAATGACAGTTTGAGGATCATGTCTACAGCAAGGCTTCCCAATCACTCTAAGAGATATAGTAGGGCTTCCCTGCCTCCAGAGTCTCCCTGATCCCCACTTCATCACATTTCCATGCTCCCAAAGATGCACACCCACTGCTTAATTCTGAAGACTCCCATAATGGTAGACTGAATCAGTGACAGGTTCAAGAGTCTGCTTTTGAGGCCCATTTCCTGTGTTCTTAACCCCTAAATCCAGGCTCCCTGGAAGGGTAAACAGTCTCTAAATTGGCTCAGAACTCTGCAGTAAAGCACATTTATTTATGTGTACACCTCCATAGGAGTCAGTTTCAGCACAGTAGGAAGAACATTAGATTTGGAATTGAGGTCCTGAGTTCAAATCCCTCTTCTGTCACTTATTGCCTGTATGACTTTGAACAAGTTACTTCTCTAGGACTAAGATTCCTCATATGTAAAATGCAAAATTTAATTTGCACTAAATTTGGGATTCTTTACCTGAAGTCTATTAACTTTGTTTTTTAAAAATAGTTTGTTAACTACTTTATTTCAGTATAATTGATTCCTTCTAGAATTCCATTTCTTTTATTTTTTACTTTTAAACACATTACTCTGAGAAGGGACCCATAGACTTCAGCAAATTAAAGGGTCCATGACACAAAAGGAATTAAGAACCCCTGGACTAAATGACCTCAGAGGCTAAATTTGTGAGCCTTTGACACTGACACTGTCACATTTGCATGTAGGTCACAGCTCTTCCTGTTAAACTCATCTGATTTCATGTTATACCTAACATACTTCCTGCTTGTCCACATAGCCATGAAAGGAACAAATTCTCGATACTCCATGCCTATAATTACTAAGCTTCCAGCACTTTCAGGGCCATTATCGAAACTACTAGTGGACCAACACACTTTCCTCTACTTCAGCAATGAATTTCAGCCTCAGGGAAAGAACCTGGTTTTTTTCTTACAGTCTGGGCAGGAGACAGGGAAAGGAATTGCAACTACTCTGGGCCCTGGAGCTTCAGCTCCACCTATACCTGTGATTCCTCAACTTTAATATCTTACATCTTTGTTTGTGCCTTCCACTCATCATATTCTAATTTGTATTGTAGCATCTCCCATCTTATGAACCAGCATCTCTATACCACATTGAGATTTTGAAGTGCTTTATTACATCTGTTACAAGCCTGTGAAGTAGGATCTACATAGAGGTACTACAGAAAAAGAAACTGAAGATCAGGAAGACTTTAATTAAAATTAATTTCAATGTTTTTAATTATTTCTTATTTATCCTGTATATAGCTTGCTTTGTATATATTTGTTTGCATGTTGTAAGCTCCTAGAAGGCAGGAACTATCTTTTGCCTCTTTTTGTATCCCTAGTTCTTAGCAAAATGCCTGGCACACAGTAGGTACTTAATAAATAATTATTGAATTGAATTGAATGGTAAGTACCTGAGCTGATTCTTGACTCTAGGTCTTCCAGACTCTACCTCCAGTACTCTTTCCACTCTGCCATGTTAAGATACACAAGATCCCTTTAAACATTCAACAACAAAGATCACTTTGGTCAATGACCCTTGGTTACAAATGTCAAGGTGATATGTACTTGCCAACGATAGTTACTTTAAGAATTTCAGTGTAGCTGCTGGTCGACATTCAGTCAATCAGGCCGCAGTCATCACATGCTAACCATGTGCCAGGCACATAGATGGTAGGGATGCAAACTGTTGTTGGTCAGTCATTTTCAGTCATGTCCAACTCTTTGTAACCCCATTTGGGATTTTCTTGGCAAAGATACTGGAGTGGTTTTCCATCTCCTTCTCCACTCAGCCTACAGATGAGAAAACTGAGGCAAACACGGTTAAGTGACTTGCCCAGGGTCACACAGCTAGTACGTGTCTGAGACCAGATTTGAAATCAGGAAGATGATCTTCCTGACTCCAAGACAGGCCTTCTAGCCACTATACCACCTATGAAATAATCCCTACCTTATCCTATAGCAACTTTACATTTCTAATATGAAAAGTATGTATAAAATTATATAAAGTAAATAAATACAAACATACACAAATTAGTTAACTATGAGGTTGTTTGGGAGGGAGGACACCAGTAGATGGGAGGATCAGAAGGTCATGCTTGAGTTGTATCTTGGAAGAAGAAAAGGATTCTGTAGAGAAGTGATAATGAGAGAATGCATTCCAGTCATGGAGGAAGGGGGCCAGGGGAACAGGGTATGCAAAGGCACAGGAGCAGGAGATGGAATATGGAATGTAAGGAACAGAGAGAATCCAATTTGTAATCGTGTTTGGCTGTTTCACAGTGTGTCAGTAGGAGTTATCTTATTGGGAACTGCCAATATGGATGCAATGTCAGTCCTGCTTGAAATGTTCTCCCTTTAAGTGTATATGGCCTGTTTTCCCAATCAAATTATAAGCTATTAATAGAGTATTATCAGTATCTATCTTTTTGTACTTCCTATGGGGCCATGCATAGAGTAGGTGCTCAATAAATATTGGTTGCTTGGTTTCTGGTTGGGCAAAGGTATGATTAAGTACATAATGTGTGTTTGTGTCATTTGCTACTTGGAATAATTTTCTTAAATATCTCTTTATTTGGGTAAAGTCCTCCCTGGGTCCCACCCAAGAAGCAGATGGAAAGTTTGTTGTCTGGAACTAGCTTGTGTTACATGCAGTGAGAATTACTTACAAAGTAGAGGACCTATGGACAGAGTCCCTCCCTCTTTTATTTTCCTATTATGACATTAATAATTTCCTAACCACTAGGGTTTTCTTTACTTAGAAATCATGGCATAGTGCTGAAAGGTCACTTGCAGAATTATTTTTTTTTGAGGGGGGTTTGTTTTTTAGTCCTGTGACATATTTCACAAGACAATATTTCATAGTTGCAGACAGCACTCTTTAGCCTAATTGGGCATCTCTGATTGGGGTGAGGGGCCAGTAGCAAGAACTGGCTCTTTTAAACTTGTTCCTAGTCCCAAGGGTGGGACCATCGAAGTAGTACAAAGGGCACTAAGGCCAAAAGACTCAAGTTCACGTTCTAGCTCTTCTACTGCCTATCTGTGTTCCTTTGGACAAGAAAATCACCCTCTCTGTACTTTAGCTTTCTCATATGTTAAAAAAAAAATAGATTTTACTGGAAAGTCTCTAAGGTTTCTTTTAGCTCTAAATTCTACTATTCTATCATCTCGCTAGATTTGTTTGTCCTATGGACTTCTGGGAATATCTTAAATAGTTTCTTACTGATTCCAGAGAGAAGAAGGAAGGCCAGAGTCAAGAATTTTTGGTTCCTTGGCCAGAATGATGTTACCATTTCATAGGCTAAATGAGAAATGGGAACAGTTTGTTCTGTCCTGACTGGAGGCGTAATTATAATGTAGGTAGTGAGATCCAAGGCTAGGGGGACACTGGAAGGATATTTATGATGATTATTGATTAAACGATAAATTAGCCAGTTTGTGGTTTAGTGACTCTTTGGAAGTTGGGGGAAGGCTAGTAAGAGTCAGGATATACTCCAGTGTTCAATTAATGTGGTATAGGCTGTTAATGCTTTAAAAATTCAGAGAAAGGGGCAATCAGTGAGTCTAAGCAGTCAAGGAAAGCTTTGTGGAAGAATTGAAATTTTAGGGATTTGTGGAGAAAGTGGACCTTGAAAGATGGGGAGGATTTGTGAGGGCTGAAAAAAGAAGATATTACAGAATTCAAGACAGTGCTATAGAATTTGGTGTATATGGAAGAGGTTCTATAGAAATAAGTAAGATATGTTGTGCATGAATACTTTCAGGTTTTAGACATTTTTTGATACACCAACAAAAATAATGAAAATTATAATAATTTCCATAGCTCTTTTCAAAGCACAACCTTTGAGCTTGTTAGAGTAGATATTTTACAGATAAAGAAACTGAGACCAAAGGAGATTAAGTGATTTGCTTGAAGTCATCTGATTGTCCAGACTGTTTCCCATCTCTACATAGATTTCCTTATTTTGCTAACCAATCAATCAGTCACCCGACAAGTATTTATTAAACTTCTACTATGCACCAGACATTGTGTTGGGCACTGGGGATATGAAGACAAAAATGAAACTTTTCTGATTTCAGGGACTCTACGTTCTATTAACTAATAGATCCCCAGAGAAGAGCCTTAGTTGATGAAAATGGAGGCCTCACAAGCCTTGAGGACAAGGGGGCTCTATGTACCTTACCTCTGTAGCCATTATGGAGAGGTATAATTTGCATATTCATGATTATGCAAAGTACCTTTCTACCAATTTATATTTGCAGGTCAACATTTGAGATTCGATTCTATTTGTGTTATAACCTTACCTCTTGTTAGTTCTTCTTGGCAATTATTTCTCTGTTTTTACATTTTAGAAGTTCTGAGGATTAAACTTGAAGTTTCACATATCAGATGACTAAAAATGACTGATTTTCCTTGTGTGAATGGAATTTGATCACTGGGGAGGAAGGTGATTGTTTTTATCATTTGCTGAGTTTCTATGAATATAGAAATTCCATGATCCTTAGTTAGGAATATAAAGTTTCAGAATGGCTGTGAGACCTCTCTCCGGATTAAGAAAGGGACACAAATTGAAGTGTGATCACTTTAAAATTTATATTACAAAACTGAACTTTATTCCCAGGGCGATGTGTCATATCCTATGCAGAGCATTCCAGTTTCCAACTTTTTCTATGGACGATATCACCACACATTTTATTAAATCCACAAGAAATTTGTGGAAACATGCATGATGTCGTTTTTAATGTGAGGGAAAAGAATTTTGGAAGTGGGAGCTATTTAACATTTCTAAAACATGTTTTTTTATTTTTGCAATTCCCTTTTGACCTTCTTGAGGATGCATGTGGGTGTTAAATTGTTACCAAAGGGAGCGGCTGAGAACTAGCAGTGAGCTGCACATACACAAAAACCCACTTTCCCACACACAGAAATTGGCTGCATTACACTTCATGGAATGTGAATGGAAAAGATGCTGGGTGTTTTTGATCTTTGTAGAAAATCCAGCCAGTGTATATTCCACCCTCTTCTCATCAAGAGCAAAATTGGGGAGGAGGGGTGGGAATGGAAAGGCAGACTTTTAACCTATGCATATCCATGGGAGAATTTCCATAAGTAACATGAAAAGAAAAGAGAGTTTTTAAGTTAATATAATCATTAAAAGTTATGTAGCCTAATGTAGGGACTCGAATATGCCTTATTCCAAGTGGGAAGACATAGCATGGCGCAGTGGAAAGAACAAAAGGCTCAAACCACTACCCTCCCATTGACTTTCTTCTGTCACTTTTAGGAAAGTGCCTAACTCCTCTGGGCTTCACTTTCCTTATCCGTAAAGGGAGGGGATCGAACATAGTTTAGAATCTAGAACCCTATGAAGGAAATAAACTCTGTTTTCTCTGCCTTAAGCAAGTATTATATGACAGGCACTATACCAGGTGTAGAAAATAGAAAAGCAGAAGTTAGATAGTCCTTCAAGAAGCCTACATTTTAATGGGGGAAACCACACATACGGGAAGGGAGATTATCTGGAAAATAATAAGAACAGTAAATTGATCCATAGAGCATCCTATTGCCAGGCTTTTTCCAGAAGCAAATGTAGTAGTAATTTAATTGCTGTGTCTAGAGCAGGAGATAGAACACAAAAGATGATATTTGGAGGGAAAGAGACATAGGTGACAGATGTCAAGATAACCCTTTGTGGGCAGCTGGGTGGGATGTGAAGCCTAGACTGGAGCTGACTTGATTTGGTGGACTGAGTTTGCATTCCCTCATAGATTTAGACAGCTCAGTTTAGTCCATGGGAATTCCAAAGTTTCCTGGATTTAACTTCTCTGGACATGTGGTGTGATTTCTGGAGGTGTAGCCAAGTATATGTTTCATTTTGACCATTAGTCTTGGGTAAAACAAGAATTCTTTATGTTACATAATACAGACACATCAGAGTATAATCTTTTTATCATCTCATTATTAAGTTGTTTAGTTATGTCTTATACTCCATGGCACTTTTTGGGGTTTTCTTCGCAAAAATAATGAAGTAGTTTGCCATTTCCTTCTCCAGATCATTTTACAGATGATGAAACTGAGGCAAATTGAGTTAAGTGACTTGCCCAAGGTCGTATAGCTAGTAAGTGTCTGAGTTCAGGTTTGAACTCAGGAAAATAATTCTTACAAGTTCCAGACCTGGTGCTCTAACCACTGTACTACCTAGCCACATATAATATATAGTACACAAACATTAAAAGTGGGAAAAGTCTTAGAAATTGTCTAGTCAAATACAACTTCTAGATGAATAAATTAAGTCTCATTCTCTAGTCTCTGCTAAGACTATCCTGAGAAACTAATTCGTAATAAGGTATTAGTAGCTAATAATGACTTAAAGGTGTTAAGATGATAACGATCCCTTTTGAAAATCAACATAAATAAGTGTAAACAGTGCTGGATTTGGATTCAGAGCATCTGGGTTCATATCTAGCCTCCACTACTTAATACCTATGTGATCAAATCCCTTCATTAAAGGGATTTGTTCTATGAAGTTTGGATTCAGTCAAAAGGTTGCACTTGAGGACCTAGAGGATCACATGTGGCCTCAAGGCCACTTGGCCCCAGTTGCTTCTGTAGAGAAATGAGTAGTTTGGATTAGATGCCCTCTATGAAAATTTTATGATTTCAAATCCATGATCTTTACATTTATTTATCCCTTTATAGCTATAAAGTGCTTTAATAATCATTAGTTTTGTCTTCACAGCAGTCCTGAGAGATACCAAATGTAAGTAGTTTTTGTCCTTTTCTAGATGAGGAAACTAAAGCCCAGATATAATATTCTTTTTCTTTTTTTCTTAGTTTATTTGTTTTTAGTTTTAAGCATTCACTTCCATAAGCTTTGAATTTTTCCCCCTCCCTCTCCCTGCCTTCCCCCTTCCTCCCTCCTCCCTCCCCAAGACAGCATGCAGTCTGATATAGGCTCTACACATACATTCACACACTTTGACATTAGTCATGTTGCATAGAAGAATTATAACTAATGGGAGAAACCATAAGAAAGAAAAACAAAACAAAACATAAAAGAAAATAGTCTGCTTTGCTCTGCATTCAGATTCCATAGTTCTTTCTCTGGATGTGGATGTCATTTTCCATCATGAGTCCTTTGGAATTGTTTTAGGTCCTTGAATTGCTGAGAAAGGTCAAGTCTATCAAAATTAGTCATTGAAGACTGGGGCTGTAACTGTATACAATATTCTCCTGGTTCTGCTCACTTAGCTCAGCCTCAGCCCATATGAATCTTCCCAGGTTTTTCTGTATTGTCTCCCGTCCTTTTTGTATTACCATACGGAGGAAGCAGGAGATCTTTCTCTTCCTCTGTCCAGCCCAACTGGACTCCCTCTTGACCATCAATAATTATTTGCATGCTATAAAAGAAAACTAACAGTATTCATTTGCCAACTCTTAACCTTGGTCAACCTCAGGCAAAATTGTTAGAATTGTATCTGGTCTTTTCCTTCCATTTCCACCATCCCTCTCATCTAGCTAGGCTATGTCCCATTTCTGTAGTTTTTTCTTTCTTTCTTTCTTAGCAGTTAGCCCATCAACAGGAATTTATTAAACTTTTACTATGTTCCATGCACTATGCTAGGGGCTAGGGTTACAGATACAAAAATGAAACATCCCTGTTGCCAAGAAGCTTACGTATTACTAGCTAACTAATGTTCCTTTCAGAAAAATTTTAGGGCAACTAGGTGGCACAGTGGATAGAGTGCTGGGCCTGGAGTCAGTAAGACCTGAGTTCAAATCAGGCTTCAAATCATTTTTTATTATACTAAGTTTTGGAAATGCTTGTTTTATTCTATAAATGGAAAATGAAATAAATAATGTGAGAAAAATTACAAAATAAAGAAAATGTTTCACTATGGAGAAAAGAAAAAAATTTGCAGAGTTTTAAAAATTTATATGAACTGAATAATGTGGAGCTTTTATGTGGAAAAAAAAATCTGACTTCAGACATTTATTAGGTGTGTGACTGTGAGCAAGTCATTTAGACTCTGTTTCCCTCAGTTTCCTTATCTGTAAAATGGGAATGATAATAGTCAAACCCTCAGGGTTGTTATAAATGCTTAAAGGTACAGTGCCTGGCCCATATTAAGTGCTACATTAAGGTTGTTCATCATCATCATCATCGCCAGCTGATAAGACTTCTCAAAACCCTCAGGACTTGAAGCAATACCAATATAATGTTGGAAGGATTTGCACTACAGAATCACAGAATTAGATCTGGAAAGGGACCTGAGGTCATCGGGTTCAACTCCTTCATTTTATTTATCATTGGATCATAGGTTAGAACTAAAGACCTCACAGAACCCTAATCCAGTCCCTTCATTTTACACTTTACATTTTGCATTTTAACCTGGGGAACATAAAACATAAATGTATGGTGGGTTTTTCTTTTTTTTAGGTGAGTTGTCCACAGTCACCCAGCAGATGAAAGTCTGTAGCCACATTTGAACTCAGGTTCTCCTGACTCCAGGGCTAGTGCTCCATCCACTGCACCACTGGAAAGAACTGCTGATCCCTGGCCTTGAGAAGATACCCAATTCTTTATTTCTTGAATCCATTAGATCTGAAACAGTATATACATGTCAGGAAACTATCTGTTTAGGAAAAAAAAAATAAGAGTCAGTGGTAGTCAAGTGTGTGCATAAGTAGTCCATATGGTGCCAAACATCTGGCTATGCTCCTAGCTGTTCCAGAACTTACATGTTTGTTCAGAGTAACCTTGTTAGTAAATGTTTGAGATGAGATTTGAACCCAGACCTGTCTTCCAGACATCAAACCTAAGTGCTCCACTATACCGGTTTTCTTCTTTACTTGAATCAATTCAATTTAATTCAACAAGCATTTTTTTAAACAAAAAAAATGGCTGTTTTGTGATCGTCATTATGCTAGGCACTGGGAATTAAAGAAAAACAAAATTAATCCCTGTCCTCAAGGGCCTCACCTTCTACTGGGGAACAGAAGGAAAGTAACTTGCCTAAGGCCACAGAGACAATAGGCGGAAGAGCTGGGAGCTGAGTCCAGGTGATCTGACTCTACCACACTTCATATAGGTACCCTATTCTTAATGCCTACTTTTTCTAAAAAATCACTACCCACTCAGAGCCTGTCTCCTGGGGTTAAATGCCATCTTTGCACCGTTCAGGATTCTGTTGGTATTTAGCAGAGATGGGACAATGTTAGAGTCTATGGGTGAAAGTATCTAGAATTATGAATGGGAGAAGGATGGGAGGGAAGAGTACATTTTGGCTGAGGGGTGAGAAAAGGGCTTATTGTTCCAAGTACAAGCCAAGCTTTGTGATCTTGGACAATGTTTTATACTTTGGGACCAATGACCCTGATAAAAT
Organism: Bettongia penicillata ogilbyi; assembly: GCA_023548195.1. NCBI lineage: Eukaryota > Metazoa > Chordata > Mammalia > Diprotodontia > Potoroidae > Bettongia > Bettongia penicillata. The sequence goes on along the minus strand of JAJHZJ010000135.1, from coordinate 4,161,071 downwards.
TTAAAACCTGGAAAGAACTGATGATCCCTGACTTCGAGAAGATACCTGATTCTTTATTTCTTGAATCCATTAGATCTGAGACAATGTATCCATGACAGGAAAATATCTGTTTAGGAAAAAAATAAGAGCCAGTGGTAGTCAAGCATGTACACGGGTAGTCCATATGGTGCCAAACATCTGGCTGTGCAAACATTCCAATATTTGACCAACTTTTCAGCTTTTGTGTCTGGTGTTTTGGCATGCACAACCACAGCCGAGGTAATTCCAGTATGAGTTTGACCAGAAATCCAGATGTACCCCCTCTGCAAATCCAAAGGGGAAAGGAAAGGGTTCCATCGGCTGAATGTGAACCCTGGCAAGGAAATAGTGAAAAAGTCCTAAAAGTGATTTAAGAAAAGATGAAAGGGCCATTAAGCAACTGTGCAGGGTAATTTTTAAACTGCAAAACTGCACACACCAGCATAGCCCTGCATAAATAGAATCCATAAAAGGAATGAACAGCTTGGGCATGGGACACTTTTCTGACTTTTCTTTTCCTACACCTGCAATGGCCTTCCCTCCCATTCCCTCCCCCTCCTCTACCTCCCCACCTCTGCTTGTTGAAATCTTTTCCATCCTGCAAGGCTCAGCTCAATTTCTATGTCCTTTTCCCTTAAGTACTCCTTGAGCCTCCAACCAGAAATATTCTCTCCCTCTTTAGGCTTCATAGAGCATTTTATACATCTCCCACTCACTTAACACGTTCGAATTTTATAGTTATTTGTACCCATTTCTTATCACTTACTAGAATTTAAGTTCTTTGAGGTCAGGAATTGTATTTTAGTTACCTCAGTATTTCTATCAGGTCCTTCCATAGATCAGGTATTTAATAAATGTAAACTGAATTAAATCCAACCCAATCCAAAGAAAGATCTGTTTGTATTTTCTATACTGGTTTTCTTTCTGTTATTGATTCTTTTAAAAACAGAGAATCTGAATAGAATCGGGGAGAGGGAGGTTCTTTAGAGTTCCCAGGTGCTGGAGTCTAGTTCTCCCGGCATTCTTTGTGTTCCTATATGTCCATCCTAGCAAGGAAGCTTTAAGGGTTAACTTGGGAGAGAGGAAAAAATATACTTAGGGAGCAAAGATTTTTTGTTTGACTTATTTAGAATAGTGGAGGAAAGGCCAAATGAATAGAGCGATGGGTAGAATAACTGTAGAATATTTGAGCTGTAAGATGCTGCCTAACATAGAACCTCAGACCTGAAAGGATCTTAGCAGTCATTGAATCCAACACTTTTCATTTTCTATATGAGGAAATACAGCTCAGAAAAGTTAAATGACTTTCCCAAGGTCAAGATCACATACTTTATGATAGTTTTCACATTAAAAATGAGTTCTTGTCTACTTCTCTTTCTGCTACACACACACACACATTTATATATTTGTCAATTAATTGGATAGAGATATTTTGATGTAATTTCATTGGTATAGAGAGCTCTTGATGAGGAAGCTCTTAAGTGAAGTCAATTTGGCAGTTGTTTTGGAAGGTACAGTCTTAGAGAACTGCTTTGAGCATTAACTAAGAGACTTGGCAGAAGGTCACACAGTCAGTAGGTGTCAGAGACTGGAACCCAGATCTTAACTCCAAGGTATAGTGCTCTATCCACTGCACTGGGGATAAAATGGATGATTATCTAATAGCACAGAACTTGGAGGGCATTGTTAATTAATATTTAGAGATTGTACAATCGGTATTCAAAGTCATCTCCACAGGTTGAGATTCTGGGCTCAGAAGAACATGATCAAAGTCACTAGGGACAAACATAAAAGCCCTGATGTTGGGTTCAAAAAATCAATTGTACAAGTACAGGAGACATAGTTAAATGCCAGTATAAGAGAATAAAGATCTAGGGATTTTAAATACACCCAACTTCAATATGAACAAAAAATGTAATGCAGCTATTTAAAAATTAACATAATATTAGATCCTTAATAGAAGTAGAATGATCAGATTATGGGATATAATGTTTTCCAGTGTGATCTTTTCTGCTGCTCAGGCTAGATCTGGGATCCATATTTTAAAAAGAATATTCCCAAATTAGAGGGTGATAAGATGAGTGAAAGGTCTGGAAACTATTTTATTTAAGGAATGATTAAAGAAAATGAGGTTATTGAACCTAGAGAAAAGGAAGACTATTTTAGTGTAAATAGCTATCTTCAGTAAGTGCCATTTAGATGAATGGATTGTAAAGGGTCAGAGTTTGGGAGCTAGACAGAACTTTAGAAGTCATCAAGTCCAACTCCTTCATCTTACAGATGGAGAAACTAAGGCTTATTGAGATCAAGTGACCCTGTCCAAGAGTATACAGCAAGCAGTTGCCCCTATATCTTGCTATTCAAAAAGAGGTTGGAATAGATGATTCATACATTTAGCAATGATTTGTTATATTCTTACATTATATAATACCATTTACAAGACAACATTATGCATTATATTACATATGATATAATTAATATAGCAATTATGTTGTATGTTATTATATATAGAACACTGTTCTGGGGGATATACAGTACTTAGATAAAATATTTTTCCCAAATTAATCATAGATTCAGAGCTACAAGAGACTTGAGAGATCAATGAATACAGTCCCTTTATTTTATAGGAAACTGAGATTCAAAGAGATTGACTTTCCCAAGTCCATACAAGAAGCAAGTGGTAGAGCCAGTGTCTAGATCCCAGTGTTCTAATTCTCAATCTCATCCCCTTTATACATACTACACTGATCTACCCTCACACAGAACAAAGTCCTTTATAGTGTCTAGAAAGGGGGATCAGTATCAACCAGAGTATAGAAGATAATGAAAATTTCATGGAGAAGGTAGGATTTGAGTTGAACTTTAAATTAAGAAATCAGCAGAGAACAAAGGAAAACAGAAAAAAAATGGGATCACTAGAGGTTCTAGAGGTCAAATATGTCAGCAGGACAAGTTAGAGGTTGGGGAAAGCAAGGGATTGTAGGGTAATAGTAAATCATTAAAATGACATGCCATGTGGTCAAGGCTTAGTATGGAGATAACTAGAGACAGACAGAGAGATCGATATTGGGGAAATGAAACTACAAATCATGTTAAAGAGTAGGTTCAGTGTCAATGAGAAAGTGGGAAAAATGGAAGGTTAGAAGTCTTTGGAGTTGATGCAATTTTGGCATATGGTAATACCATGCTGATACATGGCTAAAGTGGGGTGGAGGAGATTGTTTCACTAGCTACTGCCCAAGAATTCCTTAGATGGAGTCATCAATATGAATATTGAAGTTCCCAAAGATGATATCATAGGGTGGACTAGAGAAGAAAATCATGAGTTAGCTGTTAATCACTGAGAAATATGGGAGAGGGAGTTTATAAAAACAAGCCACAAGGATACTAAAAGGGAAAATTTAAATTTAAAAAGACCCAAAGCATGCTGCTCATTGATAGATCATCAAAAAATAATGGTCTAGAAGTAAGATGAAGGAGCAATGGGTTTTTTTGCACAATTTTGCATAGCACAATACTTTCTGGGTTTGTTTGTGAATGTGTGTGTTGTGTTACCTCATAACTCCAGGTTCAGTATTCTTTCTACTGTATCACATTGCTTTTCTAGGAAGAGAGATATATTTGTTCTATATTTCTCCAGCAGTACATAACTAAAAGAATTGTAGAGACATTTCAAAGAGGCAAAATTTGTTCCACACAAGAAAAACCTTTCAAATGAACAAAGCTGTCCAACAGCAGCATAAACTGTCCCAGGAGTAATGAATTCCCCTTAACTTGAAGTATTTCAAATAACAGTCAGAAGGCCATCTGTTTGGGATAGCCCGTGGAAAGGGACTCCACTTTTTAGGAGATTAATTTTAAAATTCCATGACTTCTGCTATTATCTTTTTTTTAAGTTGCTATTGGACCTACTGGCTATTCTATGAAATCACTGGAAGAATATGGTAGTTGTAAAAAAAAATGAACATGTTAATTTACAGTAATTTCCCATCTTTTTCTTTGTTTTATGCTCCTTCCCATTCCTATAAGTTTTAAGAATGTTGTCTGTATGTGAGATTTCTCTAGGACTGTTAGGATGCCTCATTTTCAGACCTCTAGTCCAAGCAACTCTCATCAAGAAAGCACTTTTTCCTAGTGACCACCTGAAATGATTTTACTTATGGATTTGATAATGGAAACTCTGATATAGCCAATGTCATTAGAGTAAAAATCAAGGACATCATGCCAACTGATCTAGGTGTGTCCCAAGCAACCTTGGCCACAGGGTCTCATTAATCACAATATGTTTTCCATGGCAACAAATTACACATTCAATAAAGAGCAGTTGCTCCTAGCAAGAACAAAACCCCAGAACAGAAGGCAGAGCATTCTTTCTGCTACTATTCCAAAATTTAAGTTTTACTAGAATGAAATATAGCATAGCAAGAAAAAATTGTAACGCAATCAAGTTTTTCTTTGGGAACCCTTTAGAAAGTAATTGAGGATGAAGGGGAAAAGCTATGTTTATCCTGTACAGTCTGTGTTGCTAGAAGAAGTAAAAATGACCTGAGCCCTGGTGAATTTTGCCCTTAAATCTTGTACTTTGGGCAATCAGAGTGATCTGCTTTGTAGAAGTGTCTCAGCCTGACTCTAGTATGGGAAAAGTATCACTGTTCTGCTTGATTTTCAATACTGGAATGTCTTTCTTTAATTTCACAAGTATTTATTCATGAAATGAATGTCACCATTATAGCAGATTATTTCACTGTGGGTCTTTTCTGGGGGTTCCAAGATTGCACCCAAGTTTTTGAAGGGCGTATGAAATGCCCAAGAAGGATGAAACTGGAAGCCTCCTTATGTAAATCAAGGGGACTTGACTTGGTTTATCCTCTGACTCTTCCTTCTAAGTGTTCCCCCAATTTCCAAGTTGTCCATGGTCCCACTATAAGAAAATAAAGTACATCTCTTCTTGCATCAACTATATCAAATAGGTATATTGAATATTGCAATCCCAATCATCCACTTGGCAAGACAGAAGATCCTAACTTTAGGGAGAGAAGAAAAGATAGCAAAGGGCAAAGAAGTTTCTATCACATTGTATCAAAATACTCTGAAGTGAATCCTCCTTTTCAATCATGTTGTTCTCCTTACTTCTCTCTTCCCCTCCCCCAACCACTGCTGCCCATGCCACACACATACATATATGGCTCATTATTGACAAGAAGATTAATGGGAAATATAAGGTTTTGGTTTTTTTTTAATGAGTTGGAAGGAGAGACTGAAGGATCACAGCATGTGAGAACTATGTAAGATGGGGCCATTCCAGGAATTTTTGAGCCTCACAGAGAGAAAGTGGGTCCCTGGGGATACAGATGTGCCAGTGCCATTGCTAACAGTCACCTCAAGTACAGGCTACTGCTATCCAGGATTAGATGTAGCCACGAGCATTTGGAATCTAATATGACCTTGTGTAGCTCACTGAGCCATGTAAACAGTGATCTGCCTAAGCAGAATTTTGTGACTTCCATTACTGTGGTTGCTATTGGAACTTGATGAATTTATTCCCTTTCCACTTTCTCCTTCTCTTCTTCATCAACACTGTGTGACAACCTGGCATCACTTATCCTTGGGAGTTTCCTATTCTCTTTAAATGGTTTATTTACCGTATGGTCATTTGTAATGGATTTTGTCTCCAGATAAAGATAAACTGATTATCACCATATTCTGAGCAAATATTTGCTCTGAAGGAGCAGAATACACAATGGGGGAAGATTTAAAAAGGAAACCCATAGACTACTAAACCATCAGCTATTGAAGTTCTCTTTGGAGATTGTTTGAAGGAAACAATTATTTATTAAGTGCCTGTTGCATTCCAGGCACTGTGCAAAGCGTTTTACAAATATTATCTGATTTGATGCTTATTGCAATCCTGACACAAAGAGAAGCTTCATATGCCAGACTCCCATCATGGTGTCCCTGCTTAAGTTATTTCTCCAACAAGGAATGTCTAACCTCCTTTCCCACAATACATGAACTCAACTTTCTTTTTCCCTAAATCTTATCCATCCTTTAAAACTAGTTCAAATTCAGCTCCTTCCATGAAATTCTCCCTAATTATTCCAACCCACAAAAACCTCTGCAATCCCTAAACTTTTCTTGATGATATCATTATCACATAGTATGGAGAACTTGATCATATGCTGGAGAAAATAACCATCAGGATACCTGGGTTCTAGTTCTGGCTGTGCCTCTAATGATCTTTGTAATCTCAGATAAGTTACTTCTGCCTGTCTGGGCCTTATTTTTTGTTCTGTTGTAGCAGCATAATCGTGAGAAATAAAAGATATCTGGACTTATATTCAGAGTTTTTAACCTAGAATTCATTCACTTGTTTCCTTTTAAAAATTATTTGGTAATTGGGTTTCAATATACATAATTGGTTTCCTTTGTAATCCTACATATTTCGTTTTGTTCACTGAAAATATTCTGAGAAGGGGTTCATAATGTCCACCAGCCAGTTAATCAAAAATATTTAATAAACACCTACTGTTGTGTCCGACATTTTGTTAAACACTAGAAGTACAAGAGGCAAAAGACAGTACCTACTCCAGAGGACCATACAGTCTAATTGGATAGATAGCAAGAAAATAACTTCATGCTAACAAACTATATGTAGGATAAATAGGAAATATTAACAGAGAGAACAGGGAGAGTTTGGGAAAGGCTTCCTATGTCACGTAGGATTATAGTTGGGATTTAAATGCAGCCAGAGAAGCAAGGAGATGAGGAGGGAGAATATTCCTTCCATGAGGGACAGCAAGAGAAAATGCCCAAAGCAGAGAGATGGAAAGTCTTGTTCATGGAACAGCAAAGAGGCCAGCATTACTGAAATGAAGATGTTGAAACAGGGTAAGGTGTAAAAAGACTGGAAAGGTGAAAGAGGGTAGAGATGATCACAGAGGATTTTGTTTTTGATTCAGAAGGTGATAGGGACAGTGGATTTTATTTAATAGGGAGGAGTGCAGGGGAACTGCCACAACAAAAAAAGGGTTAAAAAAAAACCCACATTAGAGTCAGAGGACTTTGAATCCTGGTTCGGTTACTTCCTATGTGACTTTGATTAAGGTATTTCTCTAAGCCTCAGTTTCCTCATATACAAAAAGAAGACATAAATAATTTCTCAGTTCCCTTCCAGTTCTCAGATGTTATGACTGTATTATTCTCTGATTAATTTATATTTGTATATCTTATTCCCCCAACAAAAGTATTAGCTACTTGCGTCAAGAACTTCATCTTAAACAATTTTCAAAATGTCTGATCTTACTCATACAACCCAGTTTGTAACTATTCCTAACAAAAGGCTTTGTTTGAAGCTTGTAACAGTTCTTTCTTCCATGTTGGGATCCCTTCCCCCCTCCCAATACTGGATAAGTGGGAATCTTGGTCTTTTACAAAGGTATAAGAATGAATGTCTTTGAAAATTGTATTTTTAAAAAGTCTTGCAACAGAAAAGGATAAAAAAATTAATTCCACAATTTGACCCAATATACAGCTGGCAAAAATTATTGTTAGCCTTTGGCAAGGGGGAGGGTAACTATTTACAAGCCTGATCTGAACCCTTGTAAAGATGAAGCCCACTTGCCATTTTCATCCATTGGTCCAAAGGAAAAGATATTTAATTCTCTTTCAATGTACTATTGTTGCCACCTGCTGTGTCTAAATAGAAGTTGAATGAGGATAGAATTCTAGGTATAGGGAGTCTGAAGGGACCTTGGGCTCATCTAGCCCCTAATTTTATGGTAGAGGACATTGAGGATCAGTCAGGTGAAGTGACTTGCAAATGATTCATTATGGATTGGGGTCTTCTTGCCTCCCAACGTTGTTATGAGTAAAGTACTTTGTAAATTCCAAAGCACTATATGTGAAATGCTTTTGCTGTTCTATTGTTATTACAAATGCACATTGCCTTGCTTTATAAAATCTGGGTGTCCCTCATAAGATTCAGGATCAAGGTTTTTTTTCTTTGCCTATCTTTATAGGATTACTTTGAGAATCAAATGAAGTCATGTAATGTGAAGATACTTTGCAATTTGTAAATTTCTCTGTAAGATATTATTATTGTTGTTAATGCTAATATTTTGATCATCAATCATTTTCAACAATCATTTAGTATCTACACGTAAAATTTTCTATATTACCTCCCTCTCTTTTTAACAAAGTTTGGGGTATTGAACATAGCATATACTGGTCAGATCTAATTGACATGTTGGCTAGTTTTTTTCTGGAAATCACCCCTCCTTTTCTTCCTTCCTCTTCTCCTTCTCTATTGTTCGTTGTATGGAATGGCTTGCTGGGAGGGGGATGGATATATAGGGAAATGAGGATGATGTTAAAACAATAAGTATTAGTAAATTTGTTTTGTTTTTTTTTTAAGAAAATTACTGGGCTAGATTCTTGAGGAGTAGAAAGATGTGTAAGATGTAGCCTCTGCCTTCAAGAAGCTTATAGTCCCACCCAGTAGCCAGCATTACTGCTAAGAGTGCTAGACCCCCAGACCTTGTAATGGGTTTCACCAGTGTAGACAAAACCTTGAGTTCTTTAAGCTCTCCTGGATAACAAAGGGGAAAGCTATTCAAAGGGAAGAGGAGAAAGAAGAAAGAGATGAAAGGGGGGGAGGATGTCGAGAGAGGAATGAATACGTATACGACAATACACCTCTTGGCCATGGCATGTTAGAAATATGATAAAGAAATAAGAAGAAAAATGCAGAAGAAACAGATGTAGCTGCCAGAAGTTAAATACACATCTGTTAAGGATGCTCTTCTCATATGCAGGGTCAGAAAAATATGTACAAATGTAGCACGTTGCTGATTGACAGAAACACCTCAGTTCTGGAGCTAGGAATTTTGTTTTCTTGACAGCGCTTTGTTTTAAGGCTGGAGGCAGAGAAATGTCTTATGCATGTCCTTAAGCTGGAAGGCCCTTTGTTCAGGATACTTATACCATTTGCAGATAATGATGTGCATAGCAGTTTCAGCTGTCTGCATATGCATTTTTATGTTTTTTTATGACAGCTTTGCGTACTGAACTAAAAGGCCATTTAGAACTGTCAGGAACTGACAAGCATTACCCTTTACATTTACAATTCTGTTAGCGCACACTGTCAGGTGGGCTCACCAGACTGCAGACATGTGATTTCCTTTGAAACCTATGTATGACTTTAATTTAATACAGCAGAGAGAGAGAGAGAGAGAGAGAGAGAGAGAGAGAGAGAGAGAGAGAGAGAGAGAGAGAGAGAGAGAACCTTATTAAGTATTCTTTTTCCATTTATCTTTTCCTTTTTTTCCTTTGCTTTTATAGGGCTTTTCCTTCTCTTTTTCTTTTCTTCATCCTTTTCTTCTCTCCCTTACTCTTTCTCAAGCTCTTTGTCTATTTTTTCTTCTTTTCAGGATCTTAAAGGCAGTGAAGGGAGAAACCAGGCTAGGGTAG